>OY755089.1:22383809-22849115 GCA_963576655.1 Gastrophysa polygoni
AAATCTGTGAGTCAGTAAGTAGAATGTGGGTGAATAGTAAACACGTCCTGCGATGGGTTCATTTATAAAATATTACGGAATTGAAGGTAATGTGTTGAAATGGTTTGAGCAATATCTAAGCAATAGGTCTCAGAAATGTCAAATAGAGAAAGCGTTTTCTAGTGAACTGGCTAATGATATGGGGGTGCCCCAGGGCAGTGTTTTGGGGCCTCTCCTATTCATTTTTCACCTGAATGATATCAATTTTGTAAGGGGCTATGATTTTCTTAACCTTTTTGCGGACGATACTTTAGTAGCATGTTATGGAAGTGACTTAGGTGAAACGGTAACGAGGCTAAATCATTCGAATCATTTTTGAAAACTAATAAGATGAAATTAAATTCAAAGATAACAAAGGCAATGATCCAACATCTACACATAAAAATAGAAGGTGAAAATCTGGAATGGGTTAAGGAATTTAAATATCTAGGCTTTATGATAGATGATAGACTAAGTTTTAAAAGTCACAGCGATTACATCTGCAAAAAAATATCAAAAAAGTTATTCTTTCTAACTAGAGTGTCCCATAACATATCTCTCTTTTCCAAAATAACCATTTATAGAACGATAATACCACCCCACTTTGACTATTGTGCTAGCTTACTGTACCTGTTGGACAAAAACTGTTTAATGACTTTACAAAAACTTCAAAATATGGGTATGAGAATCATTCTGTAATGCAATAAATATGTTCCAATTGATCTGATGTTAAGAACTTTGAACTGGCATAACGTAAACAAACGCCTTTTTTTTTCATGACAATGGTGCTCATTTATTAAATAACAAAAAGGTTAGTCCCGAGTTATCTTAGTTCCTTAATTACATATAATAATGAGATCCACACTCATCCTACAAGAAACGTGAACAATTTCCATATAGCTCGGACTCGAAATGTGAGCTCAATGAAAACATTATTCTTCAAGGGCTTAAGTGATTTCAATAACTTCTCAAATGAAGTGAAAAATTCACCGTCTTTACTCACATTCAAAATTCGTTTGAATGAATTCATTTCAACACTGTATATGTAAAAAGATGAATTATGGAAGGCATGTGTGTGAGTGTGTGCGCGTGTGTGTTGCTAATGTGTACAAAATGAACATGAGTATATGTGTAGGTAGATCTCAATCTCTGATGATTGTGACACTATATGCGTATTTTTATATTTTTATATTTTAGCATTTTTTCTGTTCAGCATTGAGTACTTTTATTACTAATTACAAATATTATTATTACTATTACAAATATGTTCCTATTTCTGAATAAAATTGAAATTAAAAAAATTTATATCTCAGTGGAAGAACTGATGAGATGATGTATTTTTGATGTCTCATTCTTGACAAAATGAAAAAAATATTCCTTGTATGTTTCATTGTTTCCGGAAGAGATCCAACTTCAATTTTTGAAATGACAACATGGGTATATCATCAAAGTAATCCATCATTATGAAAAGTGGTCAGTGGCAACGAGAATCTTCATATATCAGAGGATTAGGTCCTGATTTGCAGTCTTAGATATCTCCATTGAGAAAAAACTGATGAGAGGATGTTTTTGCAGAAAGTAATTAAGTAAGTATAAGTTAGTCAATATTTCGATGAGTAAGTAAGTGAGTAAAATCATGAAGTAAATTGTCAAATTGAGTGGCAGATGAATAATAAGCAAGTAATTTCAGGAAGAATTGTACATCAGAGACACCTTCAAATGGTGGGTGAAATCCATCTTTGACGAATAGAGTGCGAAAAAAATCTTGCCAAACATTCTACTCTTTCATGATGATTATGAATCATTCGAGGGGTGAAAGGCATTTACCTTTGCAAGACAAATTTGGCACATTGGACGTCAGGTACTCTGCTTTCTCTATCTTGAACCAAATCGATGCCGACGAAAAGTCCAGCCCCTCTAATGTCACCGATGCATTTGTGCTTCTTGGCCAATAGCAGGCAGCTGTCCAACAAGTATTCCCCCACTACCACAGCATTTTCACGGAGATTTTCTTTTTCCAACGTGTCTAGCACTGCTGTGGCTATGGCACAAGATACGGGATTGCCACCATACTGTAAATCAGATCAGTGTCAAGCTAGTGTCAAGAACAAAACAATCAAATTGCAGACATTGATTGTGGTCAAATATCGAAGATTATTTAAGATGTCCAAGAGAAGTATTACCATCGCAAAATACTGCTTATTAGGAAATTAATCCAATTCATTCCAGCTTCCAGCCATTCGTTGGCTTGTTGAACGTTTACTTTTTTATGGATGGAAAAATATCAGATTCAACTTCAGTATGACACATGGTTGATTTCGTTTCTGATTTAATCAAATTGTTTGCCAATTTTTTGGCCTACTTTCAGACTGGAAAGTTTATCTCTAGAGAACTGATTTTGAAACAGGCTACACTTTCACCAGTTGCATTTCAAGAAGCGTCAAATCGATTTCAGAAAGCGACAATTGAATTTCAGATTCGCCATTTATATTTCAGATAGTATCTTATATATTCCGTGATATTGCTGTTGGTTGTTCTATGCAGAGAAGAATAGAAGGTTGTATCGCGATAAGGGCAAGACATTTTCAACAGTTGTTATGAGATTATCGATTGTTCAATCAATAAATCATTTGTTAGTTTGATACTGCGATTACGGTTTTCTGGCAAATGGTTAGTTGTATGAAAAAAATGCAGGAGACCGATTCTTAGATTTCGTCATGGCCCAGAAAATTATGCTAATCGAATTTGGGGTTTCTCTTTTCGAACATAAAATTTGGGCAAATAAAAGTGTGGACCCCCCCAAAAGTGGGTTAAAGACAAAGGGCCTGAAGAAACAGGAGCATGCCAATTATCGAAAGATTTGATCCGTTAATATAGTCACAATTTCAAATAATGGAACTCGCCGATCGAACGAAATTTTGTCAAGAAAATCAGATTTTGATCTCATTTTGATCCCAACAATACGTCCTTACATCGAATTCCAATTCAGCCTGATGTATTATGAAAAATACGCGTAAATCGACTCACTCACCGTGTTGAAGTACTCCACCCCGGTTTTCGTGAAGCTCTCGGCGATCTCCTTGGTGGTTACGACGCAAGCCACCGGATGTCCGTTGCCCATCGGCTTGCCCATCGTCACGATGTCGGGCACGACGCCGAACTGCTGGAATGCCCACCAGTGCTTTCCGATGCGCCCGAAGCCCACTTGGACCTCGTCGGCGATGCAGACGCCCCCGGCGGCGCGCACGTGCTCGTACACCTGGAGGTTCAGAGAGTTTCGTTTTGTACGGACATTACTGGATTTTTTGATATATGCGGCAACGCTGTCAGCAGCCACCTGTCATCTGTCAACTCAGCGTTATATGTCAGAACTGTCAATATCATTGTTCCCGCCGAATATGCGTGGCCAACAATTTAGTTTGTTTCAGTGAAATTAAAAATTTAATGCCTCATAGTTTCGAGGCAATGCACGCCCATGATGGCAGACATTGACATAGCGGGGACTTCGTGTAGGTGGTGTGTGTGTACGGCCAATTCACATTGAATTCGATTCCAAATGTTGCAACATTCTGAATCTTGTACCAAGTCAATTATCATTAGATTTGCGGACATCAAAATTTTTATGTTACCCCACAAATGGAAATCCATATCCAATTAAAATTGTAGTGGTGGTTAACCAATAGACGAACTTTTCTGAAGTATTTATGAACGAAAACATTCCCAAACATTCGATTCTAAACATTTTTGCAAAATAGGAGATTCCATAGACACTATTAATAATACTTCAAAATTTGACTTCTCTATCGGAAGTTTTTTTAAAATATGAGTAATAAATGAAAATGATCATAGTATATCCTCACGGAAAGACATTTTCTGAATTATAATCTATACTTATCATTACTATTATGATCATTCATGTTCATAACATCAACATTGTGAGTACATTAAATTTTATTCAATGTTCCTCAACCCTATGCCTCTTGTATTGTATTCTCGATATTCAATGAATTCGCATTTGCTTTGTTTGTTTTGAACGAGTCTTTAAATTGTGTTTGAATCCTCAGGAATTCCAACTATCAAAATGAAAAAGTCACATTTGTGAAAATATCGAAGAATAGATTTTCAAAGTGAATTTGACACCGATTGCGTGGTCAGATTCCCCTTTATTTCGATGCTCAGATCCTGTATCCTCAGATCCAAGATCCTGTAGGAAAATCATCTCAACCCAATGCCTCTTGTATTCTCGATATTCAATGAATTTGCATTTGCTTTGTTAGTTTTAAAAGAGTCTTTAAATTATGTTTGAATCCTCAGGAGTTCCAACTATCAAAATGAAAAAGTCACATTTGAGATAATATCAAAGAATCGATTTCCTAAGTGAATTTGACATCCTCAGATGCAAGATCCTGTAGGAAAATCATCTCGAAAGGGCGTTGATTCGTCATCAGGTCCAAGATTCAAGAACGATGTACAGAAGACTAGTACAGTCACTGATAGTATTTTGTTTCGCCTAACCTCAAACGGCATGAGTGTTAGGAATCTAGGCATTCGGGTCTCCACAGGCTCGAGTTGGCTACGTACCTCGGAGAAGTAGTTGTCGGGCGGGATGACCTGCCCCCCGCAGCTCACCATGCTCTCGGCGATGAATGCGCAGACGCCCGCGTCGGGCGTGTCGCCGATGCGGGCGCAGATGTCGCGCACCTCCTCAGCGTACAGCCGCCCGATCTGCCGCCTGGGGAAGTCCGTGTCGCGGTACTTGCCTCTGTACGAGTCCGGCAAGGACGCCTGAAAACGTCAAACGAAACATTATGGGCGGGTGGCATGATAATACTCAAGATATTAAATCATTCATTTTCCTTTCGATTATACGAATATCATATATTATATCTCAATCGAATGTAGAGAAGAAGATATTGACAGTTGTGGCTTTATTCGTTATGGAAACTGTAGGTCTTATACACAAACATGGGTCAAAATTTGGAAATATTTCATCGTGTCATAATACTCGACATAACTCGGCATAACAATTATTATAGGTGTACCTTTATTTTATTCATTTTTTACTTGGTTGTGTGTATTTTTATTTTATATTTATTTTTGTACTGTTCATCTTCTATTTTGTCAACAAAACTAGATTGTATCGACAATAAAGTATATTTTGATTTGATTTTAATTTGATGACTTGAGATGAACAAAGTTCTACTACACTATGTAAACATTTTTCTCTTGAGCATGATGAGAACTCAGCAGCTGATTTTTTTAAGGACAAAACATAAATACATGAAAAAATATGTCTGAGAACACAATTTCCAAGCTGAAGTAACGAAATATCATGAAAGGCATGAAAGCCAATCAAATATTCGACGTCAAGTTGCGAGGTTGGGTTGCATAAAAAATCCTTATCATCGACTTTATTGCACATTAACTTATAGACTCGAAGCCAATCAACTCGATTTCGATCAGGCATCAACTCAATCATAAATTCATGGCTGAATAAAATGACATTCAGTAAGTGTGAGATGAGCATTCCTCTGCTATCCAATTTTGTGAGTTTAGTGAGTTTAATCTTCCATCTTCAGGTCTCTCTCATGAGAAGAAAACCTAACTTTAGGATTCTAACTCAAATTCGAAACTCATCTTCATAACTACTAATTAATAACTTCATAATTCTTAATTAGTACCGATACTCTGAAAATCCGATAATTGGAAACTTAGACACTACCAATGAGAACTTAGTTGTTGCCTTTATCTATAGGTTATAGGGACATCGAAAGAAGATTCGTTGACCCCAATAGAATACGAAATAATCGAAAATATGTACTTTGAATTTAGGGCACTCGAGTGAATGTAATCACTATAAGAGTTTACAAAAATTGAGGTCAATGCAATAATGATAATTGAAAACATATCACGTGCAACGAACGTGTGATGTCGAGCAATGTTCACGTTTCGAACAGATTGAAAATGTTTGCATTCCAATTATGTTATTATTTATATAATAATCAAGATATTATATGTTTGTGAACTGATAATGCCGTTCTGATATTAAATCAATATTTATTTTCGATTGTACTCGATATAAATAGGAATATAGAGGTGAAAATCCATGAGGTCATTATTTAGAAATGAGCTGACTAAGCGCCCATCAATATACAGGATTAGTCAAAAGTCAACAGCGTTGCCACTAGTTTCGAATTTATGCATGAGTACTACTAAATTTGAAATATCAAATGGATCAACTTGTGTTGTTAGTCAATAAGGTATTTTGATTTACTCACCACGTGCACATGTTCCTTCTGTCCAACGCCACCAGGTAGATTAAATTTGTAGTGAGAAATATCAATCAAAGAGGTCAAATGGCCATGGTAAGCGCTAAAAAAGAATCATATTCGTATCTTTCCTCACACCCTATCGAGCATATGAGCTCCCAAAATTATAAACAGAAAGAACAAATCTATCCCACTTTTCCAAGCCTGAATGTTAAACGAACTATTCATATTCGGTATCCGGATAAATTCTCACGAAGATTTTGACTTATCTAACATCAGACTTGGAAATCACACACTTCTACATTTCGCTGTAAAAAACTCGAGTAGGCTCTGGATCCAAAAGGCCTTGCAGCTTGATGAATTATACTCTTGTGGACTATACTCTTCATCTACAATTTGTTATGTTTTGCTGAAAGAGAAAAATAAAAACACAGGGATTAGATTGGTTTCTGCTACTGAATCTTAAACTATGTAGGTAGAAACGAAACTACGATTCATTGTTATTTGACAAGGAGTTCAACATGGTTGTTCAATTTTCGGTAGCATTAAACAATTTATCTTTGTACCAATTTCTTTCTCATTAATTGGATCTGAAGAGGCAAGTTGATACCTGTTGTTTTCCATTGTCTCTCGTGATAAAATTTCCTGCAAACAATAGCTATCTTATTGAATTAAAAATAGATTACTACCGCAGTAGTAGCTGAGATTACAGAGGAAATTTCCTACATGAATGGAGGAACTAATGATACGGAGTTAAAAAACATTGGATATAATTAAAGTGTATGGAAATATTCCTTAGGCCATTGGAATTATGAAATATCGATACACTCAACTGCGTTTTTTCATCTAGAGATAAGAAATGTTTTGTAACGATTTAGCATCAAGCTGTTTTCGATGAAAATGTATACAGGACGCCCACAAAATTACTATACACAGCATTGTCATTTGATTTTGTCAGTTATAAATCAAGAATCTCATGTGGAATTGATTTTAATATATTTCTCTAAATTTTGAAGGTGAAACATGTAGCTCATTTTATAGTTCTGACAAATGACATTCGCATTAAGGTTAAATAATGTAATAGTATTTAGTTTGTGAATGATGAAAAATTACATTTGTCAAACTATCAAAATTCATATAGGAAGTGTTCTACATATTGAAAAAAATACATAATATGCATATCTCTTGAATCATCAATTCGTATATGAAATCTTGGGCTCTAAAAATTTCGAAAGACCCGGTAAAACATGGTGGGTACGACTAATACGTCGAAAATATATTCTAATCAGTATTTCCTAATATGAACTTCGAATTGAAAACAATACGATCTGAAAGTGTATAAACATAGCAATAAGGACAAAAGTGCAGTCGCAGTGGAATCAAAATGATCTTATTTAGATATAAGTACAAACAATGGTCATCGTTCTCAGATATTTTTTCATTTTAACATCCCAATTTGTACTCCTTATGAAATATCAATGAATCACAAACCAACAGAAAATTACACTTTCACTTATCCAAAACCCATGCAATAAATAATGAAGAACATACACATTAATTAATTTTCCGCCAAAAGTGACTTGCTTTCCACACTAGCTGAACACGAAATCAATCCATGATCAGTAAACACAGAAAATAGCTACAATATAGCTCTATTTGGCAGTTAAAAATCTGATCATTTTGCATTTTGATATTTCGAAAAAAATCATCTAATTGATATGATCGTAGAAAAAGTATTGTATGCAACATGTGTGAGAAGTATCACCGCAAATTTCATGCTAGTTGCAACAATAAATATTTTCAGACATGTAGAAGTGTAATTTTCGTCATTTCACATGCAAATCTAGTAAATTCTGCCGTCAAAACCTCGAACTAGGAAAAACTATGTAGGTCCCAGCTAGGTATCGTCTGGTGGCCTGAAAACGCGCTGGATGGGTTAGTTCGAACGTAAAAACAATGTTCATTTCACTCATTCCGAAAATAAAATAGAAAATATGATGATCATTTCAACATCAGCTGAAACTTGACTAAAAAAATATTATGATGATGCTTTTCTTTTAATTAACAAAAGTGGTTGATTCAAGCGAATATTCCGAATACAAAACAAAAAAAAAATGTTATTGAACGCGAGAGGCGGAGAATCAAAAAAAAAATAAAGAATCTGCTTCCGAACGGAGCCAGTACATTTCTTTCTGTTCAATTGATATCCTAAAGGACTTGGTATTCACTACTCAAATATAAGTATGAAAATTGTATCGATATAAGATCAATCTATAACTAAAATCTGTCATCAAATTGATATTTATTGATATATATTTGTATTTCTCTGAAATTTTGAAAAATACGGTGTGGTTTATTGGACTTATATAATCTTTCACAAGTATCCAAAAGTTCAATCTCAAACTAATATACTGAATTAATCATTATATTTTCTATTATTTTCAAGAAATTGGAGAGAAAGTCCCCTCAAAAAAATGTAGAAAAATGAACATACCACCTCCTCGACTAACCTACAAACTTAACATAAGAACAAACAACTTACTGCTCAAGCGCTATGACGTCTTTATTCCCGGTGTAAATCTGGGCGAGCCTGATGGCCAAATCATTAGCCTCGGAGCCTGAGTTGACGAAAAAGCAAACCGACAGGCTATCAGGCATGGTGCTGATGATCTTTTTGGCGCAGATGACGATGTTGTCGTGCAAAAATCGGTTGTTGGTGTTGAGGGTGGACATTTGGTCGCAGCCTGCCCGCACCACGTCTGGGTGGCAATGGCCAACTGAAAGTTCAAAACGGATATCAGATTGTGAAATTATCAGCCTGTCTGGTTCTTCATGTTTTAGATAACCAAAAGGTCTCCAACTAACAAATTCTTCATTCTTTCATTTCACTCTCTACTTACTTTCATAATTCAAATTGGATGTAAATAATTCAAGGAAGTTTTTTTTGGAATCAAGATATGACTTCTTCTTTGAATGAACATTTGCCCTAAAATGCACCCCCTTCAAGCTACAGCCACTGTAAGTTACGTGATTGATGCTTTCCAATTCCAAAGGTAAGTAAACAATAAATAATATCAACACATTATTTCAGAATGACAAGAATGAAGTTTCAAATGATATAAGTATAGGCTCATTTCAATCCATTTTGTTAAAAAATTATCGATATGATGTGAAGTATAGCGGTATCACAAGTGAAATTTGTTATATAAAATAAAAATCGAATTATTGATACAAATGTCATAAAAAAATCTAGTTGAAAAAGTTAGAAAATAATCGTGAGCTCATGACTATCAAATCATGCAATATAAGATCCAATTTGATCATTTAATTTTCAGAACCAAGTGATGTGACTAAATTGAATCTAGTCACTATTATGTTCAAGTATTGACACATGGTTTTGTTTGAAGTAGAACATTTTCGAATGATATCTCCTTCTTACCATGAGCAACGTTGTTAATGCAGTCCAGATAGGCATCACCTCTTTCGTCGAAAAGGTATTGTCCTTTGCCCCTCAGGATTTTGATGGGGTCCTTGCGGAAGAAGAGTTGGCAAGATTTGCTAGAAAAAATATTGTAAAAGTCACGTCACGTGTTTGGAATGTTCAAATTTATCTTGCTCCCTTCCCTTTTATCATTCTCAAGATGGAAGATTGAAAGATCAAACTCGCAACCCGAATTTTCCCATTAGAAATTAGAATTAGGAAACCCCTTGTTTTCTTATTATAGTTTCCACTGTGTAGAAACCACTCATGAAATAAATCTTAATACGAAAAAAAAAATTCTGATTGTGCATATTTTTGAAAGAATACAAATCTGGTATAGCTGAAATCGTAATGAAAATTCCTATCCAAATATGGAGTTTCATTCGAAAAACTGTCAATTTTATTTTCACTCTGTGTAAGGGAGATATCAAATTTTGCTGTTCCGCACTGTAAAAACCCTACCAGAGACCACGATTACTCTTTTTGATATAACTATATAATAACTAATAAGTGCATTCATGAAACATTTATCATCATCACATCAACACTATTTTTTCAGAATACATGGAATTTTCTTTTCTTGTTCCCGAAAATATTTGTAAGTGAAGAGTGATCAATGATCTGCCACTTAGATACCTAGAAAAGAAATACCTCTTTCTGGTTTCATTTCAAAATTTTGAAATTCAACAATTTCGAACACGCAGTGACATTTTTGGAGCAGAATTATTGATCTATGCCCTTGCTACAAATATATTGAAATAAATAACAAACTACCAATTCGATTGACATACAAACTACAGAATGAATTAAAAGAGATGAGAGCATAAGAAATTATAAGTATATTGTGAATAAATTAATTTATTTTATGAACATAATAGTCATCAATTTTCTATGCTTTCATTTTTTTTAAATAAAATATAGTGATAATGATAATGCATTTAGAAATATCTCTTAAGATTGATTAAATTGATAAATGCTTACCCAATATGCTTCTCTCTGAGCGAAATGGTTTCATCTTTTGGAAGTGCCTGCATTTCGATGAACTCTAAGTTGAGTTTCAATGAATTTCAAGTTTGGTGCCGGTTGAGAGTGAATGAACACGTACCTAGTAAAGTACAAAGTACTAAGCCGGTTCGGGCCAATGTCTGCTCACTCATTGGGTACGATTTATATTTATATCTTGAGTATTAAATATGAAGCATGCGCAAACATCACAACAGCACGTGAACTCGATCATTACCACAGACGACTCGATGCGATATCATAGACATAGGAAAGTTCTAGTAAACTGCTACACACCGTGAATGTCCACTGAATCTGATTTAACAGCCCTATTTGGGAATAAATAGTCACAACATTACATTTTTTAATCATTCGTAGATGCTATACCAATAATTTTCAACCGAACTAAATTTGCAACCCAAATTTCCATCATGCTTTCGATATTTTCTCATATTGTATAATTCCTCAAGTCTGTCCTACATGCAGTTTTACTCGATTGTACCTTTCCAACATCTATACTTTCAAAAATTCAACATAGCCTATTTAAATGTCAAAACTGCTTGAAATCTCTTATTAATCTTAGAATCTCTCAATTTCCACCTTATGAGGGACTATTTCCAAAATATATCAGTATCATGAGAATCAATTTCTTATTCTTATATTTTTCATTTTTTTTTTTTCGAATCGAATAGTATACAGAGTGTGCCTCATTGAAAATGGTTGAAATGCTTTGAAAAATACCGTGATCATATACAGCAAGCAAATCATTACAACAAATAGATTTGTGGATGTTGAAGATTAGTCGGAAAATTCTGACATCACGTGATTGTTCATAGTCGAGCAGTTTATCATCCCAATTTCCACACGCGTTTTTTTTATTTTATCATGAATTGTAAATAGCAATGAGATATTAAAATAATATTTCCGTCATGGTCAGTTTGTTTTGTAGTGATAAATTGATCCTTAATTAGACTCGAGATTATTCTTCCTTGTGCAATCTTGCTCAATTTTTTCGATTTCGAGCTAATCTTCAGAATTATCACCTAACAAATACCCAACTATGTATAAATGATAAAAATGAGTTTCCTTAGAGGAAACTTATTTTATTATGCATTTCAAATTGGTAATGTATATTTGGATAATTGTTCAATTTGATTTGGTAACACTATACAAATTAACAATATTGTTAGTTCATATTACTTACTCAGATTATACTTTATCATTATGTTCGAAGTTCAATCAAGAATTGCCATAATTCCCATTATTCGTCTTATATGTAAGTATATCAATTTGATTTATAAAATACGTTTTCAACATCTTTATGGATATAATTCCATAGTAGAACTTGATGATTTGAGTTAGGTTAGCAGGGGTGGAAAGTACCTACCCAAGTACCAGTAACTATCAAGGCAATCTTGAAAAGAGATAAAATACTCTAGAAGGGTTCAGGAGAGAAAAAGTATTGTAAATGATAAAGTTATATTTTAACTTGCAAGTATTCAAGACAAATTCAACAGTGATTCAGCACTGTCAAAAGTTAAATAAATGTGTGACTAAACTGTACAAAAAAGAATCGATAAAAGGAAATCACTCATGAACTGGTCAACAACCGAATTCCAATCTAGCTGTGAATTATTAAAGTTCACACAATATTAATTATGTTTACTTTGTAAACTTTGATGTAATCACCACTTTTTCCTGAATACATTTCCCAGACAAAACAGCAAATGTAGTTATGATGAAATGTGTTTCCCTGTATATCATTTAAGACTTTTGTTGTTTTTCTGAAATATTGATCACCTTCGGCATTATATTCTCAATCAGGCTGGTATCATTATGGGTTGTTTTTCCGCCCGATCTTTCGATAAATAAAATACCTACACTGGTACCTAGAAAAGCTGCCCCTTTGAAGTGGGTATATTGCCTATCTAATCTGTCCAGCCAGACGACTGGCAGTAGTTACTGGCACCATATTTTATTACAGGGATCAGGAATGTTTTGTCTTCTTGTTCGAATAAGTCTCCGAAGTGTATTGAAGATTATTGAAATATCTTGGAAAAATACCCACATCATCATCATTTCAAAATATATTTTGATGAGTTCATTATGATTTACTTGCTACGCCATACAATAAATTAGCTGCATCGCAAAACAGCCTTATTACTATCGAATTGACGCAGTTCGTTTTAAGCTTTTGATACATGTTTTCAGAGATTTTGAGTTCCTTGTATATCCGGGGCAGTAGGCGATTGTTCATTTATCAACTAAGTCGCAAATATTTGCCTCAGGATTTGCCTGAAATCCGGTATAGTTTTCCGTAGACGCAAAGGTCACTGCTGAAAACTGCAAATATGATGGAATTAATGTATAGTGACAAATAATACAGGATGGTTTTCAATTTGATAACCAACGCCAAGAAAACTTTCACATGCTACTATAGTAATGATCTATATATATTCTGAATCTAGGCAAATATAATTGAAGTGTAATTCAAATAAATGTGGCAATAATCTGCCGAAACATTTGAACTATGAAAAAAATTAAAGAATTCACAGATACGCTTGAACTGTCCTTTGGATCAAAATGAAAATGTTTCATTTTGTAACATTGTGCTGTGGGTATTATCAACTAAAAAATTCCGAATACGATTCTCCATCGAACATTCTCCATTTATTAATGAAAATTATTGCATTAAAAAAAGATATATGACCAAAAGAATCTATAGATTAATATAACAGTGGTTCAAGAAGTTTGATTTGATCATTTCTCTCATTATTACTACATTGAAAATATTATAGTAATCATTAGAGATTTTTTTCTTTCATCAGTTACTCATGATTTTTAACCTCGTCTGTTTAAACAAGGGTGGCACTTTAGACCAATACTATATAGCAAATCAGAGAGTTATCAATTCCAAAACAGTCTGAATATACCTCAGTTTGATAACACTGGAACACAGGATATATTTCGATTGTGAATGAAGTTTCGATGCTCTAAATTTTCGTTCAGTTGTTGACCACTTCATTTCAAGAAAAACACATTTACATGTACCATTTGAATACCATGTTTTTATACATAAATAGTTGTGTAAAAATATTATTATGGATTACACTTATGAATATTCTCACTCCCACGAAAAGGAATATTTTTTGTTGTTGTTGCTGAATGTGTCAGATGAACTAATCAATGAAACTTTTATACAGTAGTTACTATTTTTTCTTGAATTTACAATATTGTGCCAAGATACCGAAACAATAGACGTACACTGTGTTAGAAAAGTGTCAGTGGGACATTTCAGAAATTGAAAAAGATATCAAGAATTCTGATTTCTCTGAACTTGCCTCGAAACGGTTTTGGCCATGTCGGATATCATCGTTCATTTCCGAGATATCCCCACTGGCATTTTCTGAATTCGACACACTGTATCATCAATTCTGTGTAACAGCTAGGTAGATATTTATACAGGACCTCACTAGTCTAATCGCTATTTTATATACAAACACACACACAGACACACATACATACAGACATAAATATTTTCAAGGTGCGATATACAAGGTGCATCAAGTTAATTTGAGAAGTAACTATTGAACTTTTCTGAGAAACACGCAAGAACAAATATTATGTGGAGCGGTAAAATTTCGTCACTTCTCAAATACGTGTTGGCTTTTGCTCTCTACTCTACCAATAGAATTATTTCAATACTCATAGACGGCGATGATAGGTAGGTAGGTAGTTTACTTAATCATACTGTATGTTCACAATGAGAAAGAGATCAAAATTATGGGAAGATTCACATCAAAAATAGTGTTGATTTTTGTGTCCTATTCAATGAGATCATAAATTTGACAGAAAACTTCAAATTTGAAGACGAAATTACTGGGGAATGTACCTACGATAAAATCAATAGAACAGATTTGAATGAACCTTAGCAAAGATGTTGAAAGATTGAGGAAATCTGTCACTTCCATACAGTATATCTCTTGAATACTTTCCAGAAGATAAATTTTCGACATTCAACACAAATAAACATGAATTTCCTCACTACCTCACTATCAATCATCCTATTGTTAGGTCACTGGCCAGACGAACTGATAGAAAATCCTGGAACTTACTTGGAATTTTCATCCCTACCTCAGATCTGTATGAATTTTAGAGGAATATTCATATATTGAAAGTACAATTCGACTTCAAATGCAGAGGTATCTCTGGTAAAGTAAATTGTACCCCTCAGTACAGATATTTTCCATTTATTCCATTCAACCTTGCAGATAACTTGCCAAAAGTAATTCATTTTCATATCCTTTCAACAAAACTATCGAAGTCGAAGCCTTGAATATTGAGTTTGATAGGTCGAAGTTCAGTCATTGATAAAAAATAATATACAATCATTATAGAAAATTCTACAAGACTCTCTTTTATTTTGCTTTTTTATAGTCAATGATAATTTTTTCTTCTTGTATCCTGAGATATTCCCTGTGGAAATCGGTCGTCAATTTTGAGTAACCTGGTATTCACTGGTCAGGAAAGGATGATTGTATAGAGAAAGAGAAAATTAAACTTCGGTCAAGGATCAATCTTCTCCTGAAAGTATTCATCATGATTTTTTGGTATAGGTACACTGCATGATTGTGTGTTCAAAGAGTTAATAACTAGAATAGAATAATTGTGATCTCTTCAAATTAAGCTGTTTTCGATGTCAAAATTCATTTTAAATGTTGATATGTTGACCCTAAGAATGTTTTTTCAAGTGGGGGATACAGGTAAAATATTAGCAGAATGAGACTGTTAGTAAAAAATAACGACACCAATAGGTACTCATTTTACATATATGTAGAGTTTGTTTCATTTACGGCGTTTTATACAAATTTATTCAGCCCTTATTTCTCTCTTGAGACTCAAAGAAATATGATAGACACCTCATAACAGCAATGGCGGAATTACATATCAAACTTGAATGGTTATATGATTCTTTATACACGAGAAAAAATCGGACGAAACAATCAGAAAATCAGAAGAAATATTTCAAGGACTAAGTTACGTATATTAATGAAAATTGAATCGATAGTCAAATCAAATCAAATATCGATATAGTATCGTATTTTGCAGGTCAATAATATGAGTGAAAATATTGATCAACTTCAAAAGTTGTAATTTTTCTGAAAACTTGAGACTCTTGACTTCTGGAGTTATATGGAGAATTTCGAAAATCAAAATTGATAACATTAATATATCAATAATTTTTTTGTGGTCTATCCAAATATGTATATAAATATTATACAGAAAGTATACTATTCCACCAAATAAGAACCCGAAATTTACATTGTTTTTTTTTCGAAATGGCGTATTATTTCCATCAAAACAAATTTTTCATTGGTTTGTTCAATATTGCTATTTCCTGTAGATGCATAACAGTTCATGAACGGAAGTATCATAAAAATCTTAAAAAAATTAATAATGTACAATCATAAGAAACAATTATTGAACTCTGATGATTTTATTTTCTAACCTGAGTGTTCCGATCAGATAATTTTTGAGACTGATTTCAAATTTTTGCCTCAGTTATATTTCTCACTGCCTTGGGCAGTGATTTGTTCTGATTTTTTTTTGAATTTCGAGTTCATATAATGGAAACAACTACAATAAATCAAGAGCAAAAAAAGATGAAGGTGGCCTAGATCGTACGAGTTTGTTCATACTTCGTACTATACAGAGATTCTATACTAACCTCATTGTCCAATTTTCATTTTGTAACTTTGTAATTGAAATATTCCAGCCTCTGCAGCTAGCTCCTTGGGATTTTGAAAGAAAAAAATGTGAATCATATTCCAGTAGTATCTTCAACACTTATTCACGATACACTATGACGAATACGTTATACGTACATAGCCTAACAAAAATTAACTTAACATTAGGGTGTATATGAAAAAAAAATCTATTATTTAGCTAATAAAAACTATCGAATAACTAGATCTAAGTCAAAGAAACATTCAACAGACATCGTTAACCTAACGTGAGACCAGAAACGTGGTGGCCCTGTTTCACAAACGACTTTTTATTTGATAATTTCTACAGAGCCAAATCAGAAATTTTGCATGTTTACAAGAATTACTATAAAGTCCAAGGCACATTTTTTCAATGATATTTTCTAGAAAATTCCTGATGTGTTACACGGAAAAAAGGGCGGGAAATGGAGCCACCACCGATGGATCATACGAAAAGTCATCATCAATGAGATCATAAACAAGAAAAAGATAAAAGAGCGCTATCCTAGAATTGGATACATTTTGCGATAACAGAAGTCCATGATTTTCACCCATTTCCCAATAACTAAATCCTTACTCAAATAGTCCTTTCTGCTCGAGAAACTTTACATGTCTTAAAAAGAGCGGGCCATTCGTTGTGTTGCGCAGTGTATCTTTCAAGAAAAAAACTGCATGGAATGATTACCGGCGTTAGTCGATATGTTCTTAAACCCAAGCGATTACCTTGATTGAGCAATTAGAAGCTGAGGAAATAGTTGTACCAGGTGGCACAAAAATCATGCATCAGCCTGTAACAAAGACCATTTTTCCTATTCAAATTGCAGTGACCCTAAATTTTTCAATAAGCAAACCATTTTTCATCTTTCTGAATATACAGATGAATTTTTGACAAATTCATATTGACCCAAATTGAATTAATGAATAACTGAAGCGATGAGTGCTATTTTTTCCTCGTTCAAAAAGTGAAATCGTTTTATACTATAGATAGTTCTAAATCACTTTTAGTGTTGGCAAATAACACTAACTTCTGAAGTCTGCTCAAGATGGGAATCGAATTGTCGCAATGTTCAAATTTCATGAAGTGCTTATTTGAGGTGTTTGTTCCTGGTATCATTAAATGGAAAAGTCTCAAATGAAAGAAATCAATGTACCAGTTAGTTTGGAAAAAAGTACCTTATCATTCACGTAACTTCAAACTATTGAAAATTACAGGCTGTTACATGTTTAATACGTATCACCAGGGTGCCTCAAACGGTATGTGGTAAATTGAGGCCCAACAAAATGCTATTTGAAAAAATAGCATTAGAAATAAATTGATGATGGCTACTGAAAGAAGAAACGTCGAACATAATGAAGTACATGTTGAAGTGTCGTTCATTTCAACAAAATCTCTATAAATAACTCCAGAAAAAATTGAATTTCTTCTTTCTGAATATCTTCGAAAGCTAAATTCCAAAAGGCATTTTGTTGGGCATCACATCGGACAATTTCACCATGATTCAACCGAATTTGACTCTGTCTAAGTGAGAGAGCATCTCATTTCAATTCTGGGAGTTTTTCGAACCACAGTTGAATTTCAAGGCCCATCGAAAATCAAAAAAAAAATATTTTTCAACCGACTTGCCAAGTGGTACTTACAAGTACTGAGTGATTGCAAGAGTCATCGACCTGAAATAATAATCAGACAGCAGAGCAAAAATCGAAATTATTCAAGTTGAATTTTTGAATGCCTCTCTCATACGAATGAAAAAAATCGACATTCAGAAGGTTCAATGTAGGATGGAGAACAGTATTTTTTGCAAAACTCAGACGGAAACTTTCGAAGGATCAATGTGCACTTAGTTGAATATTCTCAGTTGGCCACGTGACCCTTGAAAATCCACAAAGTTCGTCAACAAACTTTTCTCCCGCCGGAAAATCCTAACTAAAACAATACCCGCCTATACATGTATCGCTATGCGAACTTATTTTTTTTTAAAAAATTTCATCATTTTTATTGATTATTTTCGGGCGAAGAATTTGTTGAGAGAAACGAAAACACTCAATCGATTAACAGATTTTTTTTATAAAACACCTACTATCTAATGTTTCCTTATTAATTATAATGGAGTTCAGTGTTCAGTGAAGAAATAATTTTCCAGCGAAAAACGACAATGATGATGTATATTATTTATATATTTATATATTTATATATATTTATTTTTTCAAACTTGAATAATACTAGTGGAGAGTACAGGGTGGCTTAATTCCGAATACTCTTGGAGATACCCCAAAACAACAAATTTCCTTGAACCATTTATGTTCTTTCTAAAAATATTTGAAGAAATGCGTTGAAGTGGTCACTTCCATGTATACTGTATGAGTAACCACTAATGGCATAAAATAACTCACAGGCAGTATTCAAGTCAATTCTTGTTTTAAATGTCACGCCATTCGAACTACAAATAAATTTGGAATATAATAAGTTCATGGTGATTCCTGTAGGGCGAACGTCAGATTTGGAATTGAAAAGCACCACCTTGTGGAGGATAGGTGGACACGACAAGGTGTCATTTATTTAGAAAAATTAGTTCAAATAACGCCAGGAAAAATATAGAAGGTTCAATAAAATTTCGTATTTGTTAATATCTCCGGAATTTTTTGTTTTCAAATTGCCAACGAATTCGAGCCACCCTGTGCCGGAGGCGCCGAAATGAAAATCTAAATTGAAATGTGAAGTTTGCAAAAATGTAGTGGCATTCGAAGTGTTTCAAAACAACGTTCTAAACGAATCCCGAATGAAATGAAAATTGACTACTTAAGTAATTACCTAAGGAAAGGCAGAGATGGTAAACAACCTGAGTACTTCCTTAATTAAACAAAAACGCTCTTGAATTTGAAAATCCTCCGAGAAACGGTCGAACAAACTGCTTTTGTCGATGAAAATCCTTACCGAACTGAAAAAAGTGAGAAGTATGCAACAAGTTGATGCTAGTTGACTAACTTGATTAAATGGTTACTTTCCAATTGAAATGTTGCATTCTTCGGAAAAATAAGTCAGAAAGGGGCTGCATATAATCGGTGTCCCTCTTTCATTTCTTTTTTATTACAAAAAATATTTGTTACGCGTTTCGATTGAAGTGAATGGTGACATGAATCAAAATTGAACTGAGTGAAATGAAAAATTGCTCATCGAAAACAATGAAGATTACAAAGCCTACAAAGACTATATTGTTTTTTAGTCTTATTTTCACATCAAAACATTCTTCTCTGAATTCAGATTCGGCCTTTTTCTATTGAAACAGACTATCTTTTGAATTCAATTTCTTGGATCCAAAGAAATAAGTCTGATTTCAAAGAAAAAGTCTGAATCCAATGAAAAAAGTGTGAATCCAGATGAAAACGTTCATCAAAGAGAAAATTCATGATAGAAATAAAATAATCTGAATTCGAAAAAAAAAAGTCCGTTTGCAAAGAAAAATATTCAAATGCAACGTTAATGTCCGAGATTACAGGAGGCATTAGAATGCTTTGATACAAGTCAAAATTCATACATACATTACAGAATTCTAAGAGAAAAGTCAGAATTTTGGTTCTTTAGAGCAAAAGTTTTGAAAGTTTTGAGAATTGGGAATGATATTTTTGATGTTCATAATTCTTATCTACCATATGTATGTTATGTCATTCTTGCTTGAATCTCAGACTTCTCAGAAACTATGTCAGAATTCTGAAATGTATTGTATAGAATTCTTTGATATTCGGTCAGAATTCAGAAATATAAGAGAGTCGAAGGTCACCAACATCAGTTCGCTGTCTAACATATTCAAAGTTGTCAGTGTCACAGAAACAACCATATGGAGATATCATAAACACGATAAAAAAGTTATGAAAACGACAAAGAAACGCAAAAAAACACACATAAGAATGTTATAAAGACCATGGAAACGTAAAAACGATGAAATCGTCAGAAAAACGTTGGAAAACGTAAAAACGTCAAAAGCGTTGAATATCGTATGTCGAAAACGTTCCCAATGTTTCTACGTTCATAGTTTTCACGACAATTCCATCGTTTTTATGCTATAAATACAACATTTCGTATACGTTAGACATCCAACTTCACGTTTGTGGGCTTCAACTTTCCTAGACTAGCTGCTATACATAATAAGTTTGAAAACATCATATCTGAGCGCTTTCGTGCGAATATGAGTCCGTAACCGAAAAAAAAAACAGAAAACAGTGGTACCGCAACTGAAGAACCGAGGGGCGAACCGATATACGCACGCCACCCTCCGAATCCCTACGACAAACCCCCACAAATGTCCCCCGTTAACCCCCCGAGCACGACCCTCGCGCACACGAATCAACTGCATGGCGGTGGCGACCCGTCGCCGGCCCACGCGCCGGCGCCAGGCACCAGGAAGACGCCGGCGCCGGGCAGACGGAGGCCCTCATCCGGATGGAAAGCGAAGCCGGCGGCCGTCTGGTCGGGCCTTTGTCATTTGGTGTTGGTCTGCAAGGCGGTGTTCACCTGCGTCCAAAGCTCCTTCTTGCACGATTTCGACCTGGAATAACTGAAGATTTGGAGACTGTGGTTAGATGATCGGATGGAAAACATATAGAGTGGCCAGGCGAGAACAGAAAGAAAAAAAACTGAGTCATTATCGCCGACAACATTTCAGAAAAACAAAAAAAAAACAATGATGCATGGAGGGCACATTTTTTCAAATGATTGGTTGATTGATTGTCTTTATTACTCAAGAAACATTACTGTTCATAATAGGGTATACATATATACTCAAAAATGGAACATATATTGAAAAAAACTATCAAGTTCTAGCCTATCAGTGCTGAAGTATAAGTATCCAAATCAAATATAGTATTTATTATTTCATCATGGAGTACCGATTATTCAACAATGTTCGATCAGAATGTATTCGCTATCAGAGATTTCAATCGTCTATTCTAGTCTAGTAAAAGCTATGTTTGATAATTTCAATTTCTTCTGAACACATCTTGATTTTATATAACGAAAACAGGTTTAGAAAATTTCTAGGTTTGTATGAATTTACGGTTATGATTCATTTTTCAGTTTTCAATGGGATTTTCTCTCCTTGTTTCTAAAAAATAGAGTAGAAACGTCCACCAAGATAAGTAGAGGTTTCATTCTAATTAAATATATTTGTATTTCCAAATTTTTTCAAAAACAAGGTGTCACTAACCAGTAGAGAATTTCTCTTTTAGGTATCTAAAGGTTTAATTTCAAGCGCAGTGACATTTTGGGACAGATCCTAAATCTGTCCTTACTACAAATATACTGCAATAATTTTTAATAACTTCTACTCTATTTTCTGGAAACGAGGAGAGGAAATCCCATTAAAATCTGGAAAATGAATGTACCACCTCGAAGAACTTACAGACAGTATTTACGGTTATGAATCCCCCCATTGATACAGGGTGTTCCAAAGATCGATGCAGAGTCAAACGGTGGTGAGAGAGGAGCTCATTCATACATATTACCAGAGTTAATTCAATAAAATATCTTGGAATTCACTAAGATTGCAACCCCAAGTGAGAACTAGTTGTTTTGGCACAGATTCTTATTTTACAGCACCTTCTGAATGAAAAAATATGAATCCACTTTCCTCTAAGATAACGTGGATTCAACTCCGAGAATGTTTTTTTTTTCTTTTTGACCATCCTTGATGAACATCCTTGATTCAATTTCATTCAGTTGGAAAGTGCTGCCAAATGAGAATTCTGTGACATTCTGACTCAAAGAACTAGTTGTTCTGACACAGATTCTCATTTGACAGCACCTTCTGAATGAAAAAAGATGAATCCACTTTCCTCCAAGATACAAGAGAACGAGGATACAACTTCGAGGATGTTTTTTCTTCTTTTTGACCATCCTTGATGAACATCCTTGATTCAATTTCATTCAGTTGGAAAGTGCTGCCAAATGAGAATTCTGTGACATTCTGACTCAAAGAACTAGTTGTTCTGACACATATTCTCATTTGACAGCACTTTCTGAATGAAAAAAGATGAATCCACTTTCCTCCAAAATACAAGAGAACGAGGATTCAACTTCGAGGATGTTTTTTTTTCTTTTCGACCATCCTTGATGAACATCCTTGATTCAATTTCATTCAGTTGGAAAGTGCTGTCTAATGAGAATCTGTGACATTCTGACAGGCAGAATTCAACTTCTCAGAGGATATTTTTCATTCTTTTTGACTCCTTGAATGTATAATGGAGGTATAAAAAGTATACTGTGTGAGGAATGAAAGACTTATGATGTCTACCCTAAACATTGCGAAAAAAGCAGTTCAATGTTCACGCTTTCTCCTATATCATCTCGAGAAATATAGATTTGCGCACGTTGTCATTGTGAAAGTCGGGTTCCTGTCGTCAAAATTCTCAAGCTATATCGGATCCTTACTTTCTGAGCGACTGCATCCAATCCTTGAACTGCGACGCCCCGTCCGGCGTGATCGTGAAAGCGGCCCGAGCGGCCAGCGCTATATTGACGAAATCCTCGTAGTCGGCCGACGTGACGTGGTAGAGCTTCTGGTGCAAACACTGCACGTACATCTGCTGGCACTTCTGCACGAGCGGGTGCAGCGTGGTGCGCAGGTGTTGCATCACCAGGCCGCTGTTGCCGCGCGACAGATACGCGGCCGCCTCGATAGCCACCGAGTGCAGCACGAACGGGCTGACGATCGAGTTGACGGCGCAGAAGCAGAAGTGGTGCAGGTACTGCGTGCCTGGAAACGATAAACGAGATCGATCGATAAACACTCTCAATTCTCGGAACCACATACATTCTCATAGACAAAGTTCATTTGTACACGTCACTATAGTCGCAATCAAATATCTACTATATAACTATCGAATAGTCGCTATAATGCATCAATTATGCAGTCCACTGTCGATAATACTACCTTCAGATCGAATCAAAGAATTATTATCGAGGAAGGATTGTCTTATCGACGAAGAACTATAAAAGATCAACAAATACTTCATGAAATACTAACAAATTCATTACAATAATGATCAACATCTCTAAAGTATTCTTATATGCTATACAGAGTTGGGATAAAGTATGGAATCAAGTAAATATCCTTTGAACGAAAAGAACAATATTCATGAAAATTCGCAGGTAAGTGCAATGGAAAGAAATGCATCGGATGTACATTTTTTTGTTGATAATATATTTCCGGTTTAACCGGAAATGCCATCAACTTCTTTAATTTAAATGGGACACCCCATATATTTTTACAGATTTTGAAAGAGCTTGTTATTTTGAATCCATACATACTGAGTCTAGTGTGAAGAAGCATGTAAAAACGAGGAATATAGCACTTTAATCCACCTCCTTTGAGCAAAAAACTATTTAGATAAATCAATTGATGTTGTTTGTATGCATAGTAATGAATAAAAGTACAATTTACAAATTGTACAATTTAGAATGGTTCAAATAAGTGAAAAAGAGCGTATTGAAATTTTAATGATGATCGGTCATAGTGATTGTAAAATTTATTTTTGTCAATTAGAATTTGACACTCGGAGAACAAAAGAGTACTCGTTTATTTATTACTATGCATACAAACAAGATCAATTAGTTTATCTAAATTGTTTTTTGCTCTGATGCAAAAAACTCAAAGGAGGTTGATAAAAATGCTATATTCCTCGTTTATACAATTTTTTTCAAACTGAACTGAATTCAAAATAACAAGCTCTTTCAAAATCTATAAAAATATATAGTTTGACCCATTTGAATTAAAGAAGTTGATGGCATTTCCGGTTAAAACGGAAGTAAGTAGTTCAAAAGATATTTACTCGGTTCCATACTTTATCCTGTATAATATGACTGATTTTCTGAACATTTGCAAGGATGTGTACTTGTAACTCCCGAAAGATGATAGAATTGCCATATGGATCTTTCAATTTTTGATTGGTTGAAGATTGTTTGATTTTTGCAAGATTATAAAATCTCTTCCACCTTGAAAGAAATTCTATTCTCCACGGGTATGCAGTCATAGAGAAACAACAAAAGTACAATCTTGTTTCTGTTGAAGCTTTCGAGTCTTCAATGGCACTTCAACAGGAATTAATTCTACAATAATTTTGAACGTTGAATGATTTGTGATAAGTTATGCGAAATAAAATGTAAATCACAAAATTGAGGTTAATTTGGACTGACACGCTTTGAATCAACCTCAATTTTCTGTAAAGCCGGATTCATGTACAGCGTTCTTCATTTATTTGGATTCTCTCTATCATTATCATTATCTATATTACCATTTATTATTATCCAAACTTAATTTTTCACTATCCTTTATTTGAATGTCAAAAAGTTTTCTCAACACAACCCAGATTCATCAATGAAAGGACAGAGACACACCCATTGATAATATTGGTTGTAGAAAAAGCACATACTATTGAAATTTGGATATATGAGAATCATTAAAAAATGGCAATAAAGGAAAAATAAAACAACAAACACGAATCCCACTCACCCAATTGCTTCGACACGCCCAACAGCCACTTGACGTCGTCCCCGTAGGGCGGATTGCGAGCGTACTTCGCCTGCGGCCTGTCGTCGTGCACGCGCCTCGCCAACGTCTCCAGCGCCAGCATGCCCACCCTGTAGGCGGTCAGCAGGTACCGCAGCTGCGTCTGGTTGATCTGGTGCGGCCGGTGCGGCCGGCCGATCGCCTGCTGCGGGTGCGGTGCCATGCCTGATGATAATAATATCGTCTGTGAGTCCTTCGAGGAGGTGGTACATTCATTTTTTAGCTTTTCATGGGATTTTATCTCGTTTCTTAAAAATAGAGTAGAAGTTATTAAAAAATTATTTCAATATATTTGTAGTAAGGACAGAGTTTGTGATCTGCCCCAAAATGTCACTGCGCTTGAAATTGAACCTTTAGATACCTAGAAGAGAAATTCTCTATTGGTCAGTGACACCTTGTTTTTTTAAAATTTGGAAAAACAAATATATTTTATAAGAATAAAACATCTACTTATCTTGGTGGACGTTTCGGGAACGAATCTGCTCCCGTTCTCAACACAATCAAAATATTTTTCTCTTCGTGAATTTTTTCAATATTTTCGGTTTTAACATTGAAAAGTGACAATTTGGTAGACGGAGGCATTCTGGTTGCAAGGTGTTTTCATTAATTGATATCGAATTTTCCATTTTCATATTCAAGTTTCAGAAGTGGAATATGATGAATTTGAAAATGGAAAATTCGATATCAATTAATGAAAACACCTTGCAACCAAATTGTCACTTTTCAGTGTTAAAACCGAAAACATTGAAAAATTTCACGAAGAGAAAAATATTTCAATTGTGTTTAGAACGGGAGCAGATTCGTTCCCGAAACGTCCACCAAGATAAGTAGAGGTTTTATTATTATTGAATATATTTCTATTTCCAAATTTTTCAAAAACAAGGAGGCACTGACCAATAGAGAATTTCTCTTTTAGGTATCTAAAGGTTCAATTTCAAGCGCAGTGACATTTTGGGACAGATCACAAACTCTGTCCTTACTACAAATATATTGAAATAATTTTTAATAACGTCTACTCTATTTTTTATAAACGAGGAGAGAAAATCCCATGAAAAGCTGAAAAATGATAATAATATCGTTTAATAATAACAAGAAACATGGAGGGATACCACAGAAAACTTTAACAACCGTCAGAATGTATCGATATAAAGTTAAATTGATTGATAAAGAGTGAAGAATCCACCTACCAAGAGGGACTCTCGATTTTTGGTATCGTAAGTGGACGGTTGCTTTTAGCAACCATTTGGGACATCCCCAATTTTATTATTATCATTATTATTTATTATATACGAAATACACCATTTCACATTAGGTTCAATAGATAATTTAATTCGATAGAATAAGCGGAAAAGTCATACTAAATTCCGAAGATAGTAAAAAATAATAGTAAAACAGTAACTAGTCAATAGAGGTCGTGAATTAACACATAAAAAAATTTGAAAATAGTAATGCAGTACATAAAAGGTGAGATAAAAGCAATGGTAAACTATATGACTGTAACATTTGCAATTCATATTATACTATTGACTTTTTAGTGAGTTTGTTTGAGAGTACTTCTCAATTTGTGTTTAGATACATTGAATATATTTAACCCAAGATTACAATGATTATTGCGTAGTCTCATTAATCTTGTTATAGAAATATTAAAGCCATTATTTGTGTTATGAAAAAGTACCATGAATAGATCAGTATTACAAGTGGTTCTAGATGGTATTCTAAAGTTCAACAATATTAGTAATTCCGGGCATGAAATTTCATTGTTGGGTTAATTATATAATGTAAGTAGATCACTTCTTATTCTTCAGTTGTAAAGGGTAGGAATATTCAGGAAAGGTAGAATAGTCTCATAATTATAGCTTCCTATTTGTAGATTCATTCTGTAAGCCACATATCTCAGGAATCTGTTCTGAACACTTTCAATGGATTCTCAAAGTAAGGAGTTAGATCATTTATAAATAAATTGAATAGTAAGGGACCCAGATGTGACCCCTGTGAGACACCTGACGTAACTTGTAATGGATTAGAGACATGGTTTTTAATTTTGACATACTGAATTCTTCCAGTGAGATAACTATTTATCCAAGAAAATCGAGTATTTCCAACTTACGAGTCAATAAGTCGTGATTCACAGTATAGAATGCTTTTGAGAAGTCAGCATAAACGGAATCAATTTGTTTTCCAACTTCCAAAGCACTGAAAATAGCATTCTGATACACTAGCAAATTAGTTACAGTTGACTTCCCTGTTGTGAACCCATTTTCTTATGTAAGTAAGTTCTTTTATTGTAGTCAATATTTGTCGACCCAATACCTCTCCGAAGATTCCTCACTTTGTATTTTCAATATTTAATAAATTACTAATTACTTTGTTTGTTTTGAATGAGTCTCTAAATTGTGTTTGATCCCTCAGAAATCCCAACAATCGAACACCTAGAAAAAAAACGCGGCGAATACTCACCTGGCGGCGGCGTCGGATAAATGTGGGCGGCGGGCGGCGGCCTCATCCCCTGAGCGATCGTCACCGCCGGCCCGTAGTACTGTAGCTGCGGCGGCGGCTGCGGCGGCTGCTGCGGCGCCGCCGCCTGCTGCGACGGCCCGGCGGCGTAGACGGGCGCCTGCGGCGGCGCGTATTGCGCCGCCTGCGCCGGCGGATTGTACGGCACCGCGAACGGCGGCGCGAACGGCTGCTGCTGCGGGGGCGGCTGCTGCGGGGGCGGCGGGTACGCGAACGGGTACATCTGCAGGTGGGCGGGGGGCGGCGGCGGCGGCGGCGACCGGTGCAGGGGGTGTAGAGGGCCCCCGAAGGCGTGGTGGTGCGCGTGCGCGGGATGGTGCGGCGGCAGGAAGTTGTAGTGGCCGACGTAGAGGCCGACGGGCGATTGCACGGGGTGCTGCAACGGACGCCATATTGGGTGGTTTACTGGGGGGTTCGGATTCTGATCGACGGACAGTGAGGAACGGATCGATGGATTAATAGATTAGTGGACATCGTGCGGCACGATATTCCATAGATTAATCGAAAAATATTATTTTTCATGACAGGGATATATGAATACATAAACATGCATAACAATCTAACATAAAATATAACAAAACATGAAAATTAATGATGAAAAAAACAAATTACAAATGATAAATAATCAATGAAACATACAAATCGAAAAGGAATTCATTTAATCATGAAATTCCAATGATTTCTTCCAATTAAAGTGTTCTGAGCTAAAACTAATTTCAAATCTTTCTGCTTCAGTTATATTTTTCTTTCGATTCTTTGCTCAGTGCTTAGTTCCATTGTGAAAAATTGATTGTTTGCCAATGGATTGAATTAACTTTCTTTGAAATTCAAGTTTGATATTTTCAATTCGTTCTTGGCCACAGGAATAGAGCAACAAATTTTGAGTTCATGTAATGAAACCAAATTCAATAAATCTTTAGATTTGTATAATTTCACAGTTGGTGCTAGAAAATTAGAATTGCAAATGCATTTGATGGATTCATCTTGTGAAATATGAAACCATCCTCTCTAGTACGGGAGGTGTTTTTTATATACTGACGAAATACTTTGTTTTCTGGACTGATCACTCAATTTTGATCATGCAGTTTGATTTCATCTCTGCTTGCACCCTTCCCCATTCACTTATGAGGAGAATTGAAACGAAACATAAGAAAAAGAAAGAGCTATCGATTCGTTTGGATGTGCAATAAAGAAAGGTTAAATTTTGCCAACAGTCAGCTGATCATTGCCGGTTGCCTCTCTCTCGTTTGCTGTTCGGCGCGAACTAGGGTCTTGGTCAACATTATTCAATGACTCACCTATGAAGTTATATACTCTGATTTTTTTTTAATCTATAAGTACAGCCACAAGCTGAACAGGACAACACCACCTTGAACGTTTTAAAATCCTTCCTTGAATTGATCTGCCGAACCGGCTGAACGAACTAGGATTATTAACCAATTTTCAATATTCAAACAACTCAAGCTGAACTGAGTCTCTTTGTTTCAACACACTTATGGATTTGAATGAATAATCTTACACTATTAACTCGATTCAAAAGAAAATAACTGACAATTTCTCAATACAATGGCATGGCACATCAAAATGTTTTGCCAACAGTCAGCTGATTTTTGATCGCTGCGTCTCTTCCTTATGGCCGTTTCAAATCCTCACTCTCTCGAAAGAGTTGACGTTATTGAATCTGACGTTTTCTGCTAATAATGGAATGGCGATTTTCGATAATTATTCAAAAATCTTGAGAAGTACTCAGAACGAAACGGTGTGTGCCAGGAATCTCGATGAATTCAACAAGATGCGTGCAAGTGTATAAAAGGTAACCCTTCTGATACCACGAGTGTGAGTATATAAAATTTACCGTATATGGCGGCGCAGTGGTTACTACTACGGAAGCAGTAGTCGGTTGCACTTCGACAGATCCAGGTTGCTCAATCAACGCCAACAGAGCTCCGTGAGCGTCCAAAAGTTGGTCGTGCGCCATTTCGTTTTCTATGGTCTGCTCACCACCCGGAGTATGCCTGAAACAAGAAACATAATAATAATAATAATAATAATAATATGTCTTTATTTATACCAATGGTACAAAAGGGCGGAATTCAGCCACACACATTCGAAGAATGTAGGAGACTTTTCTGTGAGACATTCCCAAAACTTGTGTATGTTTGCGTGTAATCACTTTTCTCATCGCCAGTGAAACCATCTTTTATGTTTTCCACCACTACTTTCAGAAGGAGCATTCGACAGTCCGATTTTTTTCACTTTTTAGTGTCAGAACAACTTAACATTGGAAAATTTCGCGAGAATAAAGTGTTCGAATTGTGTTGAAAATGGGAGCAGATTTGTTCCCGAAACGTCTACTAAGGAGAAGAGAAAACCACACACAAAAGCTGAAAAAAGACAACTTCATCGTCAGCACAACCGTTTGACGGTTATTCAAGTAGGAGAATCTAAAATGACAACATGAAACATTTTCTACCAGTACTTAGACATTCACTTCAATCCCAATAATCTAGGACGTTCACAGAGAACTTTGAACGAATAATCAAAAGGTTCTTGATAAATATTATTCAAGGCATACTTTTGACTCGACATAAATGGTTTCTATACTTGTTTATATGTGCCTCCTCAACCTATTATGCCATATACCAAAATATATTGAAATAGAGTGTAAAAAGATGTGCATAATTTTCCACTGACAATGTTTCTCAAGAAACACAATTCATCAAGTTTCTTTCTTACTTTTTTCGTCAATTCATCAATTTGTTTATGTCACTTGAGGTTACAATCCAAGTGAATTCCTAGATATTTAATTGCATCGATTGTGGCAATATGTTCGGCACAGTTACATTCGTTTTTCATTTCTTATACATGAAACAGCGTGAATCTTCTATTCATCATTCTATTCATTTCACACTAAGTAAATGAGTATTGTTTCTGTCAACAATCCCACACCTGCCACCAAACAGATCCTCACCTGACGTACAGCTCGTACCAGTGCTTGGCCACCTGGAACAGCACCTCGGGATAAACGCCGCCCCCCTTGGCCGCCGACTCGACCGTGTGGCACGCGTACTCGAGCATGTCGTCGCTCTGCTCCTTGCACTGCAAGATGGCGCGCTGGATCTCGTTCGGGTTGAGCGCGTGCGCGTGCGGCAGACAGCTGAGAGCGAGCTCGCAAGCGGCGCGCACCATATTGACGTCGCAGCCGCGCGACGCGCGGTCCGCGATGCTGGCGGCCTCTGGCGGCGTGAGGTGCCCCTCCCACGTGTCGATGAGGAAGGAGATAGCCGCCGCGCCGATCTCCATCGCCTGGCCTGCGGAGGAAAGAAGGACGTTCTGAGCGAACCGACGGATTGGTCCCTTGATTGATAACTTCTCTACCTATCCAAGTGATTACGTACAATAATGCATGAACATTGAGACCTTTGCCCGTATGCGCGCCAATGATGAACATGAAATTCGTTTTTGCGTGTGCCTCTTGAAAACCACCAAATTTCATTTGCATATTTCGATCGGTTTCAGCCATAGACTTATTATCCTGAGGAGACGGAACTATTTACATTCAAAGAAGATCAGACATTGCCAATATCTGGTCCACTGTAGGATACTGGTGTGACCGATTGGAATGTGTCGTTGCCATATTTCCAGTTTGAGAACGAGATTCGCAATAATTATTGACACGTTCATATCATTTTTTCATTGTATTGCAAGTAATACAGTCTCAATGGAACATTTTTCTGAACGGTATTTTATATATCATGAAAACCTGAAATGTACACGTTGGAATTACCGAATATTCATTTTGTGAACTATTACATTGTAGCATCATAGGATTTGTTACACACAAAGCGACATCGGCGCGTCCAGGCCACGCCTATTGTATGAATGATTTTTACTACGAAACTACGATCTGCCCATTTCTCGTTGCGGTGTTGTAGACGAGTGGTCTTGTGTTTTGAAGTGTTGTTTTTAGTGACTTTGAATAAATATTGTGGAATTCAAAGTGAATTTTTGGACAATATGGTTCGTCACTGCCATGTGTGCAAAAAACTTAACAATTCCAGCCCTCATGTTTCTTTTCACAAGTAAGTTGGAGTACCTAACCTCCAAATTTGTTTGTTATTCCAGTGGCGTGAATATATGATGTTTAGGTACTGTTTATTCATGTTTGTTAATGATTTAGGTTATTCATGTTTTCATCGCATAGACTTTCTTGTTCATTGCATCAAAAATTCTAAGCAACTTAGTATACCTATTTCTGTATCACTTCAGGTTTCCCGCTGATAGTGAAGAAAGAAAAATTTGGGCATCTCTTCTTGGCTGGCAGGAGAATCGTCTGAGCAAATATCTTCATGTATATTCTGATCATTTCGATTCAAGTGATGTCATAACAAAGAAAAGTGGTACCAAATACTTATTGAGGCCAGATGCAAATCCAACACCTTTCTTCCAGTAATGAATCGAAATGTGTCATCATTATCCGAATAAATTTGTTGTATTATATGAATATTAAAAGTGTGAAAGCTGTGTTTCTTGTTTTTATCAAAACAGAAAAATTTATTGTTTACAAATTATAAGGAAATTCAATTTTATACAACTGTCTGAATGCATATGATAATGCACTTATTTCAGTTGAACATAATATCAGGAATTACAGGTACTGACAAGAATCTGGTTATATATTTTCAATGATGTATCATTTTTCAGAATGTTGATTGACATATACAGAGAGAAATTACATGTTTTCATTGACAGTACATTCGTAGCTTGTTCATAATCAAACGGAATTTGTTTGTCTTCTTAACTAACAAACACGACGCTTCGACTCCGTACAGAACAATATTCAGTAATATAGTTATAGATAAAATATATTTCCAAGTTATGGAACCATTAGGACGGTACGCCACTGACTGAAATCAGGGAAACAAGACACATAAACATAACAGCGTTGCCAACAAGTTGGTGAAGACAAAGAGGTTCGATCGGTAGTCTTCCTCATACACGTGCAGTTCATTTTCAATCATTGCTTCAAAACAAAAGCAGTTTTATGAATGAGATGTTCCGTCTCCTCAGGATAATAAGTCTATGGTTTCAGCGCAATGAATATAATAGATAGTCACTTTTCTAGAATAACTTCAACGCATCTCATCTTGGAAATCGAAGGCATTTGCGGACAAAAGTTATATAGCAAACTGTCATTATTTCTCCATGCAGAATCGTCCCCTGAAGTTTGTCGCACCAAGGGTCGGTTGCATAAAGAAAAATTAATCATGTGATTATCTGATGCCACATTGGCGGTGATATTACGTTAAATCCAATGTGCGTTGCATAAAACTCTCGTATGTTATGATTATCGTTCCATTAACTAACGACGAAAAATGCGCGGCAACAGGGCGAATTTGCTGGATCGACACGTTCCGTGGTTGTAAATGATGATGCTTCGCGCATTCATAGGTTAGGTTTGATTATTTGATTTGACGAAGCAGCTTCACAGATCTGTGGCAGTATGGATATTGATATGGATAGCTTGAAGAAAAAACAGGAGGCAAACTATACGGAATCAGGAAAAAACAACACTGCTGGAGATTGTTAAAAAGTACGTATAGTTTACCATAATATCTAAAATTTGGTACTTATCTTTCGATTGGAACTCATATATCCAATTCATTCCTTCACAGATATAAAAATATAATAGAATGCAAACAGTCCGATACCATATCTTTAAAAATAAAAAACGGGATACATTATTCAACATATATATCAAAATATTCAAAATTATTCGGCGGAAAAATCAGATGTCATTTTAATTATCAGTCATCGAGCACTGATTAAGTTAATGCCAGGATTAAGGCGATTTGATGTGACGTTTGAAGTTGATTGGCTTTTGTACAACTGCTTTTTTACTTAATCGGGCATTTTCATGAGTTAATTAGCTGTTAACATACCATCAACTATATGGTGAATGTTTATGCAACCAAATTCCATAAATAAAGTTACGTCAAATATTTAATGTGACGTTAAATACTTAATGAACCTTTATGCAACCGGCCCTTATTCACTGTATAACAACTTAATTTTCCTGAATGCACAAGAGTGTATTACGTTTTGATTTTGTTTTTATACAAGTTTGGTGGAACTGATCAGTTCTGGAACACTTGTTCAGCACCGTTTTGGTCAGCTCGAACATACACTGACAAGTTTTTGTCAGATGCGTGAAACTTCTTCGAGTTTTTTAAGTTTCTGAAGAATTCGTGAACGAACTTTCCTCTCTTGCATGTTCCTGACGAATGTACGACATATGCTTTCGACGCTTTTGAATTTGTTCGAATGTTAAGTGACACTTATATCACGCTTCAACAGGTTTATGACAGTTGCTAAACGCTTTCATTACACTTCAGCACAGAGACAAAGACATTTTTTCATGCATTTTCCCGTGTCCGACGAATCCATGGCGTTTTTTTTCCCAGCTAGTTCAGGTTTTTGGCGGATACTTGACACTTGGATGGATGAAAAAAAAATGCATGAAAACCCGTCCTCACCTGTGATCCAAGAGACGTGCGACGAATACGTCCTGCTGAGCCAGTTCGGGCTGACGCAGTTGTGCAGCCCAAGCGCGTACAGCCCCAACTGGAAGGCGCACATGTGCAGCGCCCTGTTGGGCCCGTGGTGGTTCTGCCCCGTCGACGGCTGCGTAAAGAGCGACGTGCTGCTCGTGCCGCCCGCCTTGTTCAGCACCGTCTTGGCCAGCTCGAACATGAAGTGCGCGCCCGCCTCCGACGGCTGGTTGGGGATCGAGGGGTAGGCGCGCTTGCCCTTGTACCGCCCGCCGCCGCCCGCGCCGTCCTTGGTGCGCGTGATGGCGCCGCCCTGAGGCGGCGCGCTGCCTGGCTGCCCGCCCACCGAGAGGGACGACATGCCCTGGTCGATTTCGGCGCTCGTCGAGCTATGCGGTCGGCTGCTGCAAGCTGCGAACGGAATAGAAGAGAGTTAAGGTCGAACTTCGGATGAGCCATCAAAGGCGAGGTGATATTTTTATAGATACATTCCTGATAGATACTTGGAGAGTATTTCTCCCTTGTTTACTCACACTTTCGATACTTGATATCACTGTACAAACTGAAGATATGCTAAATACTGTCTGTAAATGTAAATACCTAAATATGAATAATTCAAAAAGAAAAAGAGAATGAAACAGTTTGTTGAAAAAGATCGTAATGTTTATGCATTTCCTATAATCCAAAATTCAATTTTATGGCATTAATGAGTTTCGAATGTACTATCGTTGATGATATTTTTTTACCGATATCAGCGGGAATCATATCAGCCTGCGGAAGGAAACTGCTGATAGGCGTCATGACTTTGTCGCACTCTTCTCGCTTCAAATTGCCCAGCTGGCTCTTGGTGGGCGGATTGCTCGAATAATACGAACTTATGATGGGCGTCTTGAGCAGCTGGTGCACCTCCTTGTCCAGCAGCCTGTCCATTATCCTGGCGATCTTCCAACAATCGTCCTTGTAGAAAATCAACAGGGCGATGGCCAAGTCGCCTCGCTGTCTTCTAGTACCTGTTGTAACATAGGTAAGAATAAGTTTTACAATATAAAATCTAAATTGAAACTGAACTAAAAAAAAATAGTGGGATCGGACTGTTGTGCTACCTAAGCACCATCATTTTATTTGTATTCATCAGCTTTGACTATGAAATAAATTCGTTGACTGAATGAAAAATGAATTGAGGAAATGAAATAATAAAAAGGTGTCACTGACAGAGAATTTATCATTCAGGTATCTGAAGGTTGAATTTCGAGCGCAGTGACATTTTGAGCGCATCACGAGTCTGTCCTTACTACAAATATTGTACGGAATTCCAAGATTCCTCTCAAAAAATTATCAAGTCAATGAGCTCTAGGGACCTTGTTCGAACTTTGGAAACCATTGAGGTCAAATGCATGACATTGACTCAACGGTTGAAGTGACCGGACTTTCTCACGTTTTCAAATATAATTCATTAATCTTAAATGTACAGGGAAGCCGGTTAAAAAAAAAAAACGATACGAAGTCGAGTATCAGTTCGGTTAATAATAGGAATCATGTGAGAACAAGTGACTTCTGTGCCCGAGTTTGAGGCAGCTTGGAAAATGACCTCACTAAAAGCCCTCTCGGAGATTATTTTTCGTATAATAGAGTTTTAGTTGGTAAGTATTCGTTCTTCAAAGATGAATGAATGTGTGTATTTGTTGTGTTTGGAAAACGTTCGTTTTTTCATTTCATGATCTTCGTTCATTCTCTCGAGAATTTAGAGTTCAAACGTGAGTAACCCCCTGTATATTCAACCCCCGTTTGTGACAATATATTGGAATAATTATAATAACTCCTATTTTATTTTTTTCCAGGAACGATGGGCGGAAATAATGAATACGCTATTTGTACGGAGAACATGCCCGACCCTCACCTTCGCAGAGCAACGGATGATCGGCCTCCGACACGTTCGCCTTGAGCCCCAAAGCGGCCACCGCGGCCTCGAAGCCGAGCGGCTCGTCGCTCGGCAGCCGCGTGCTCGTCACCTTCGTCCTCTCCCTGCCGACGAACGTCGGCATCACCAGCGCGTCGAAGATGAAGCTCGCCAGCGTGATCGGCAACATCGCCTCGCCGCGCGACCGCAGCGCCCCCTCCTTGAGCGCCTCGGCGCGCCGCCGCAGGATCTGCAGCTCGCGGTGGCCCAGCGGGATGCGCTTCAGCAGGTTCACCAGGTCGGCCTCTTGGTTGGCCAGTTTCACCTGGGAGGTAACGGAGGTCTATATGTACTGGGTATTTGAATGGTATGCCCCAAAATGAGGAGAAACGTAGCAATCAATATAATATGTCTACAAATTAACGGTTTCAGAGATTCGGGACAATTTGCGTACCAAACAATGTTTCAATAGATTTGTTCGATGTTTCTACATGAAGAATGTATTGTACAGTGCATTCCAATTTGAATGAGACTGCCAGGTTTCTTGGTTCTTATTGAAGATGGAGCCTTCCGGTTTTCACGTTTCTATCCTACTTTTTCTTGAAGCTTCGGATAGTTCAATAAGAACAATGATAGAACAGAATCATCGAACAGTTCGAGTACTATACAATCTCCATTAGTGTACAATATTATATATCATGGAGACACAGCAAACAGGCCTATTGTGTACAAAAAAACAATGATATTCATATACAAACAACAGATACATGAGTCGAATGAAATGTTCAAAGTGCCTTTCCTCCATTTCAATGCAGAAATCTTTCCATTCTTTCCAGAACTCTTTTCGTTGGCTAAGATCCGTTTGATAGTGAGTTTTTTGCATATTTAGGGCGATATTACCTCCCCATTTCATTTTGTGGCACTTTTTTCATCACCTATATGTTTAAGTTTGTCGTATATACGATGGGTTTTCTTATGAAAAAATACTTATGAATTGATAATACAGGGTGCCCCTCTCCGGGAATATATAGGAAACTATGAATAGGGCGAATTTGAAAATTGATGGCATTCTATTGTTGATGGTGGCGATTCGGCTAGAATATTTTCAAGATGCTCGCATTTCCCGTTGTAACGAGAGTTGATATCAACTTGCTTATTCGAAATGGGAGACCCTATATATTACTTCATTTTTAGATTCTACGAAGATTTGAGTGACTGAGTGTAAGCGTTGTGACATATTTGGAATTGTATGTGAAAAATTACGTTTGCAGGCCTAAACATAAGTATCAATTTGTCCTATAAAAACTAATCGAATGGGGTTGGTTTTCTTGTAGAATCAGATCTAGTTCAGTGTACTGTGCTGGTATTTCAATAATAATTTACTAGTAAATAGAAAATACTTCGGAAAAATCGTTGAAATTCATTTTTTTTTTTCAAATGGAAACTCCCTATTTTCCTAATTTCATATCATACAGCATTAAGAATGAGGCTGAATTTGTATAAGATTGTCAATTCCAAAAATTCGTTGTTTGAGATCTCTCTATTCCAGAAAATTGTGTATTCATTATTAACAATCATGCAGACTCGTTTGATATTCAAATGGATATTACTTGAATCTGTTTATTATTAATGGTGAGTTATCTCAAGAACATATGTGATACATTTGCTATTAGATATTCCCAGAAACAGAAGCCCTCACAAAACACTGTTCAAAATTGAAAAAAAAATTCATCAAGAACCGACACTTTTCACTGTAGTATCGGTAGTCCATGCTACCGACAGTTTGTCTTACCTCCAAGGACTTGGTGCTGGCCGGCGGTCGCGCCATCTCGAGGCCGAACATGCCGACTCGGAACGCCAAGTGGTGATGCTCGCTGTTCTCCGCCAAAACGCTGCACAGAAACGCGCATTTCGACAGCGTGCCCGAAGCCAGGCAGCTCAATTGGTGGGTAGCTGGGTTCACCTGCTGCTTCTTACCTGTTGAACGGAAAATTCGTGTCAGCAGTGGGTTCGACGGTAATTTAAACAAGGAAAACAATTTGGTGTCAGCAGTGGGATCGCAAAAAAGATCACTGACCCCGCAAATACTTTCGTTGAATCACTACAAAAAATAGACGATCTATGAATCTCGACCTACCCCCAACTGAGAAGACCTGAAAAATGCTGTTGAATGAGAAGGGCAATTTGGTGTCAGCAGTGGGATTGAAAACAGCTTGGATGTATGAATCTCGACCTACCCCCAACTGAGAAGGGCTGAAAAATGCTATTGAATGAGAAGGACAATTTGGTGTCAGCAGTGGGATTGAAAACAGCTCGGATCTCTAGAAAATCAAAAATACACATGAGACAATAATTCGACCGAGGAAAACTACTTGATGTGACCAAAAGAAACGAAAAAAATACCACTGATCTCGCTATGTATGAATCTCGAATACGCGCTAGACCTACCTACACTGGGAAGAAAAGGAAGGTTATTGAATGAGATGAACAATTTGATGTCAGCAGTGGGATCGAATACAGTACAAATTACGAATCATAACCCTAAGACAATAATTTGAACAAGGAAATCAATTTGGTGTCAGCAGAGGGATCGCAAAAAAGATAGATTACCTCGCAAATACGAATCACGAAAAATGACGGTCTACCAAACTCGAATATGGGTCAGAATTTAGTTAAGTCGCAGTTCTCCCCTTTTTTTAATAGGACGAATTCAAGATAGTTTCCAAGATTTGACACGGTAGAGGTTTTCAAGCAGATATTTATCAGTAATGTCACTGGAGGTATCAAGAAATATACACAATCTTTCACGACCAGTAATCATTTTTGATTTGATCTGCTTCAGAGCTACAAGTAGGTACTTCGTTAAAATTCTCAATAGTGTCCAGGCTATAGAATGAGATAAAACAATTTGGTGTCAGCAGTGGGATTGAAGAAATGAATGAACAGCTGGCAGTTACAAATCAATTGGAATTCATAACCAAGTGAAATGAAAAGGAAGGCAAATACACAATATAATGAGTGGATACAAAACATTCAGAATATATACAATATACTCGAAAATGTGGGAAATGTAGCGTCTTTTAGACATTCATAAATGCAACCAAATGAAATTATATGGATTCAGAAAGTGTACCGCCTATCTTTGTAATGTAAACAAGAGAAAATCAATTTGGTGTCAGAAGTGGGATCGAAAAAAATCCAGCGGTCCCGCCCTACCTTTCTTCCTCGGCGCGACCGGTATCTCGACCATCAGATCGGGCGGGTGCATGAGCAGCTCCTCGGCCAGCTTGACGCCCAGCACGCACGCCTCGCGGTTGTGGCCGTGCGCGTGCAGCCCTTCGGCGCGCGAGAACAGCACGTCCCACGGGTCGTCGCCCTTGCGCAGCGCCGGCGCCGGCCGCTCGTCGGCCTCCTCGGGCGCCGGGCACGCCGCCGGCCCGGCTTTGGGGGCGTACGCGAACGCGTTGAACTCGTCGCCGGATTGGGGCGAGTCGGAGTTCGACGAGAACGTCGACTCGTCCTTGGAGGGTCTTCGAGATGTGGACGCTGAGAAAGCGGAATGGAACGATTTAGGAAAAAACGCAACGAATGCTATGATGGAATAAAAATGGTGAATGCGCTGATGCGCATTTGGACTAACCAATCAGATTTACCTCAGCTGATAAGTCACCAGTTTTCCTGAAGGAGGCGCCATTATTTTACGACTATTTTGCGTTTCAAATTCGATGGTGTCTTACAAATGTTTCGATTCCACTCATTTGAATCATTTTATCATGATTTTATCAAATATAAAACATGTTTCAATTTTTTTCATTGCGAATTTGGTATCACAGTTCTCACAGTTTTCAGTAGTGCCGTTTTGAATTTATTGCCCTTTTCAGGAAAACTATTGACTCCTACATTATCCAGGTGGAGCGATTTGGTTTAATATTTTAACATTGCTTTGAATAGGAATGCGAGCACCAGTCTTATTTCATCATGATGATAATATGTAAAATAATAATAATAAGTTTATTCAGAATATTCACATTCAAATATAATTTAAGAAAAATTCCTAGTATACATCCCATAGAGATGCCACTGATAGAAATTTTGAAAAATCTCCTGCAACAAATAATAACTATTGGTGCATGTCAAATTTGATGTAAATATCTAAAACAGTAGTGAACTTATGATATGAAAACGATTTTTTCATTAAAATTTCAACACCCTATGGCTCGAAAGTCAAGAGGTTCAGAGCATATAATATATGTTCATCAGAACTTTTCTTCTGTAGATGAGCTAAGGAACGATATTCTATATTTTTAGCCACCAATTAAATCACACGATGTATATTATATTTCCTCTGGATATTAAATTTATGAGAAATTCTGACTTGAAACACATATAGAAGCCAAAACGGAGGAAATAGTGTAAAAAGTTTCAAAAGGCCATTCAAGCACTCCTCCTTTCGAACTCGAGGTAGAATATGTAGCCTTCTGTAACTTACTTTTTAGTATTGTCACAAAATACTGTCAAGAAAAATCTAAGATTCCTCTCAAAAAATTATCAAGTCAATGAGCTCTAGGGACCTTGTTCGAACTTTGAAAACCATTGAACCTTCTCGAGTTCAATTCGTTGAGGTCAAATGCATGACATTGACTCAACGGTTGAAGTGACCGGACTTTCTCACGTTTTCAAATATAATTCATTCATAAAAAAGTACGGGAAAGCCGGTTAGAAAAAAACTCGATACGAAGTCGAGTATGAATTCGGTTCAGAATAGGAATCATGTGAGAATAAATTATTTCTGTGCCCGAATTCTCGGAGTTCGAGTCAGCTTTGAAAATGCCCTCACTGTAAGCCCCAGGAGATCATTCTTTTGTAAGCATTCGTTTCAATTATTTCTGTACCTATAAAGATGAATGAATGTGGATTGAATTGTTCTATTCGGAAAACGTTTGTTTTATCCATAATTAATATTCGCTAATTCTCTCGAGGACAAAGAGCTCAAATTTGGTTAACCCCCAGGATATTCAACCCCGTTTGTGACATCACTATTTCGGGTCTTACGTTGCGCTTCCGACGGCGCGGTCTCGCTCCAAGCGTTCGACGGGCCCGGCATGGAAAGCGGCTGCAGCGCCGGCTTGTAATCGCCCTTCGTCGCGACGTCGTCGATCAGGCCGAGCGACCTCTGCGCCGTCGGCACGGCGTTGCCTTCTTGGCTGCTGTCGCTCGACGAGTCGCTGCCGCCGCCCTCTTGCGAGTCCGAATCGTTAAACCGGGTCTCTTGCAGCAGGTTGATGTCGTCGTCCACCTGGACACACAGAAAGATCGTTTATTCATTGAATTGTTGGGTCTGCAACGGACATGTTTAGCAGAAAAAAAAATTATTTTATCATTTCACTGATACCTTCCTGGCACAATCCGTTTGTCTCTAAGTAGTCCCTACGTTTTTAAATGATTATTGAAATTCGCGATTTTCATAGTAGCAAGAAAATAAACTTTTCGGGATTTTTTCGCCTTCTCATTAAAGAGGACGTTTCGGGAACAAATCTGCTCCCGTTTTCAGGAGAAGGAAATAATATTTGTTTCTGTTATATTTGTACTAATAGGATAGGATTCCATCATTTTCTGATGCCAGATATGTTTTCTACAGATTCGAATTAGCTAGTATGACTTTTTTCGTACTTTTGAAACAACTATTGGGAAAATTGATTTTTTTTTATATAGTACTGTAGTGGATATTCATGATTGCCCCCTTGTATATGTTCAGTTTTTGTCAAATGGAATCAAGACATTTGTGAATCTGATTGATAGTAGTTGATTAATAAAGACATTAAAAAGGTAATGTCAATTCCAATAAGATGAGATTATTTCTCATACTAGAATATAATCGACGAACGCAATAAATGTCAATTTCAATAAGAGAAGATCATTTCTCGTGTTAGAATATAATAGACGAAGGCAATAAGTATCTCCACCACTAATTTGGACATGGGTACACTTGGTCTGCTATAAAATCCGAACCAATTGAAAAATACCGACCTATTATCATTTTCTGAATGGAAATTGAACGGGAAATGGATTGATGTGTCGGAAAATACTGTACGATCAACCGTTTAGGAGATATCTCACTCAGAAGTTGAAAGTATGCTTTCATCAGCAAAAAAAACACTTTTATAGTTAATAGCTGACTCACATTGAGATATTATTTTTTTTTCCGATGGTACATCTGATTTCTACAGAATTGAATCAATCAGTGATATTTTTCAGATTATTGAAACAACTATTAGTAATATTGATTTTTTTATAGGTGCCGCCTTCACCAATGTTGACAAGTCGACAATATCCGCTATAAAATCCAAACCACCCGAAAGATATTGAACAATTTTCGTATATTAGAAGGAAATTGACCAGAGAACGGAATAGTGAACAGAAAAAGTCTATGGTACCAACGTTTCAAGTTCTCCAAGCAAGTATGAGATGACTCACGTTTTTTGAACGGTTAAGTTGACATCAGAGTGAAATGGTTGAGTGATACAAAAAGTATCTATATTGCAATCTTGATTCAGCTATAAAGTCAACTCAACTCAAAAATGTTTCTATGAAATTTGTTACATGCCTGTTTCAAGATGTGAGTGAAACCACTTGCGTGGTTGACTTTCTCTTCGAATCGACAATATGAAATCCCAAAAATTTCACTCCTGAAACTAGATGTAATAGTCTTTTTGGTAATATGAGAAAAAAAAAAAGTTCAAAATCGTGAATGTGACAGAACCGCGCTAACCTCGCAGAATCCCTCGCTGCTGACGCTGGACCGATTGCCGTCTCTGTCGTTCATCTGCGGATGCGGAGGCGGCTGGTATTCCACAGGGTTCAGACTCATCACGTTGGCGTAATCGAATCTGGTGACCCTCGAGTGCGAATGGTGGTGGTGGTGATGGTGGTGATGGTGGTGCGAGTGCGGATGCTCGCAGTTCAGGACGGCTTTGCTCGAATTCACCTGCAGACACGAAGACAATTAATTGAAGAAGACAATATTTTTTTTTTTTCGTAAATAAATTTCATTCAACGAATGATGATGCCTTTGTTTCAACCTCATTTCGATAAATACTTGTTAGTAATGACGAACTTCAGATAAAATAGCTATTCAACTAAGACAATCGACATATAACGAACCTCGACCTTAATACTGTACTTCTTACATCACAGACTTCTTCGAAAAATTGCTTGCAAATCGATTGATGGACTTTTTTGAACATTACCTGCGCTTGCCTGTCGGCCACATCTGAACTAACTTTCAGGCTTATAAATAAATATAAATGGGTATAATTTTCAAGGTCACAACTTTGCATATTTTGAGTAATTCAAGATGTTAACACCATAATTATGTTGGTGATTGTGGATTATAAAAAGTGATTGAATTTCGATGCGCCTTTCGATTTATGTCGCAATAAGAACAGAAGCAAGCCAGAAGTATTTTTTTTTCTCTTCATCCGTATTCATTTTCGTTTTTTTGATTATTCAAACTAAGATTAGATCTTGATTAATTACAATAAAAAGGCTCAAATGTAAGTACACTAGGTTTCTCTTCTAGCGTGTAACACCAGTTTTACATTACAGCCTTTTCAAGATTTTAACAACATAAACATTATATTGGTAATAGTGGATTACAATGCCCGATTGAAAAGTCATAACGTTTCGATGCGCCCTTTGATTTATGTGGGCAAGAACAACAGAAGCAAGCCAGAAGTATTTTTTTTCTCTTCATCCGTATCCTTCTTCGATTTATTCGAATCATTCAAAGTAAAATATCAATCTCGAATGTCAAAAGTCTTGAGAAATTGCAATGGAACGGCATAAATGTAAGACCACTCCATTCCACCGCTGGCTAACACGATGTTCCTCGAACATCATAGGATTTTCTTTCGTTCTGGTAAGGAAAAGAGGAGTCTCACCTGGGTGACTTGAGTTTCGTTACGGTTACCGTCGGCTCCGTGACGGAAACAAGTGAACGGACAGTGGTACATCGGGTTGATGTCCTGCGTGTAGGTGATACCCGGCATGGGATAGTCGTCCCAGTCCAGGTAGCACGCCTCGATGGCCGGCTTGAAGCCGGTGAATACTTCCAGGTCCATTTTCAGCGAGCTGGAGTTCTTGTTGTAGTGCGATTGCGAGCCGGAGGTCGTGTTGCGGCATTTGCTGATTTTCTCCAGCGTCTTCATGTGCCACGTGGTGAACTGAAAAATGTATTTTTTTAGGTGCAATGAAGGTTTGAAAAATTGAAGTAGGAGAAATCATTCAAGATTTTGTAATGGATTACAAAAAATATGGATCAACAGTCCATACAGCTGATGAAGATTCTATATTAGCCTTTCCTTTCGCAGCAATACTTTTGAACCATCACAAATACCAGATGGTTTGCAATTTACAAATCTATTACAATGATCAGAAATTTCGGAATTTTCTTGTCGATACTGAATTTGATTTGTGGTTTTTATTGGAGATATGGGAAATTCTGAGATTAGTCAACTTGAAATATTGAGATTTATATATAATACTTGTGTAATGATTTCCTGGAAAAAAAATCAATTATTTCTTGTTATTGCTATTATGGTATCATATTGTCTCAAGTGCGCCAAGAGTCCCATCTCCACCGATTAGAAAGTTGATTCGACTGAGCATGTGAAAATGGAGGATAATGTTCGCTGTAGTTTCTCTTGCTATCTTACCTGATTATGCAGCATGTCTCGTTCAGACGGTGCCAAGCCAGGATTCAAGGCTGCCAGCCTCCACAAAACGACGACTTCCTCGCACAAAGATGAGCACGCATGCTGAGAAGCGTGCGTGTTGCTATTCACGTTGTTGTGTTTTCCACCTCCGCTACCACCATAACCTGAATTTCCACTGAGTAGGGCGACCTAAACATTACCAAAATCAATGATTAGCAGCTATTGAAATTGCCACATAAAAGCGAATCAACAATGGTATGTATTTTCGCTGGAAAAAAATTGGCGCAGTCGGTAGGACACGTTAAGAAGTTTTCAGAATTTTGATGTTTTCACTGCAGGTATTTTTTATTTTCTTTTTACGATCAAATGTACAATTACATTTGGCAACAGCCCGAAAATGTCTGACCGAAAACATTTTCGACAAGGAAATATATGGCTGTATATCTTGGAAGCTATTCTAATTCCACACTAATTTCATCTCACACGTCACAGTTTTCCGCGTTGAAAAAGTTTTCAAAAAAAACCCAACCGTTGAAATATTGCATGCATGAAATCAGTTACTGATAACTGCAAGAGGATGACTAAAGTACAAGTAAACTTGTTTGGCACAGTCGGTAGGAAAAATCATCTGAAGTATAAAAACAGTTGAAGATGAGTTCCTATTACAGTCACTGACACGATAGAAAACCATTTTGGCCCAACTGGCGCAGTCGGAAGGACACTTCGAAATCCTAAAACTATGAAAGTATGCCAAGCTTTTTCCCTTACTTTGGTATTGAACCACCAGATGAGGATCTGCTCGCACGCCAAGCACTCTTCGGTGATGATCTCCAACAACGGGATGGCGTTGCGGTCGTTCCTCTTGAACATCTCGCGCACGATGCTGAGCAGATTCCACATGCCCTCGGGCTCTCTTCCGCGCAATGGACGCAGCAGCGACGTCCATTCTGCAGCTGCTGGAGGTGCAACCGTACTCAGATAGTTCACGTCGCTGCAAAATAATATTTTAAATGTTTCAAATAATATTTCCCAATGAACTTGTCTCTGAAAAGCTATCATGTGATTCCGTGTGAAAATACACACAATTGTGTAAAATTACATAGACTATCATGTAATTCCGTGTGAAAATACATACAATTGTGTAAAATTACATAGACTATCATGTAATTCCAAATAAAAATACAAACAATTTTGTGAAATCACATAAACTATCATGTAAGTCTAAGTAAATTCTCTATACCTGAAGACGATGGGCGCGGGCACGCAAAACTTGATCAGTATCTTCTTGATGTTGTCGTGCAGCGTCTTCTCGTCGAGATACCACGACGTCTGATCGTTGGCGGAGGCGCCGGCCGTCGGATCGGGCGCTCCGCACACCGAATTGATGGCCGACGGCTGCGAGCCGAGCAGCTCGTCGAGCAACCTCTGCGCCGTCGGCAGGATCTGCTGCGGCAGCTCGCTGATGAGGTACTGCGCGAACTTCTGCAGCTGGTCGCGCTGCAGCCGAGACAGAGATTCCGAAACGGGGGCTCGTAACGTCACCAGTTGCGGCTGGAAATGATCAGTTGGGTGTTTTGAGACGAAAAAAAAAACATGAAGTTTAAAAATACATAAAATGTGTGAAATTGTGCGTGAACCATTGTGTAACACTACATAACTTGTTCAAGGGTCGTCAAGGCCCTGCAGCCTCACGAGCACTGCTTGATAATGTAAGCTCAGGGATTTTTGAATCAGAGCATGAATTTCAACTCGAAATTGATTTCCAATATAGCGTTTCTCATTTCATTTTGAATTCTTCATGGAATTCATACCAGAATTCAAGGGTGTCAGAGGCTGGGGATTACGAATTTTGAGTGAATATTCGAAAATTCAAGATTGTAAAGTGGACTCCTCACATGTTACTCAACTGAAACTTTTTCCCATCCAGTTATCCATATGGCTGATTTGTAGTATGAGAAAAATTATCTAGAAATGAACTATTAAAGGTCGAGAAGGAGATTCTTGCAGTCGAAAACTACGAAAAAAACAGGTCGTGAAACTATGAGCGGTAATTGCCGGAAAATACAATTTTCAAAGGTACGAGAACGCATATTTCGAATAATAGTAATGATAATCTGAAATAGCCCCCATCCTGGTTTCTTTCCCTAGTGTGAGTCCCATCCATCGAGCTGGATAAGATCCCCCATGGACTTGCCATCCTCCTCCCACTCCTCCTGGAGTGGTCCTAACGTCATTCTTTCTGTCCACCATCATGACAGGTGGTCTTAAATGTGGGAGCAGAGCTTTTCGACCTTTACGGTCGCGCTTTCTGCTTCTGGTGCGCTCAGCCAGAGGGGCTCTTAGAGGCGAATGGTTTAGGAACAAGCAACAACTGTAAATCAGTGTGTGTGTTGGTCTCGCTACGGCTTTTAGTGGTGTTTCCTGGTTTCCCAGTAGTGGTGTCGTGTAGGTGTGTCTGTGTGGGGTGTGAAATAGCTCCACTCATTTCGGTATACGGATTTTCATGCTGGCGCCGGTACTCACCCAATGGATGCGCGTCAGGCAGACGGCGACGACGTGCGAGCACCAATAGGCGGTCGAGTTGCAGGTGCAGTTGCACGACGAGATGCGCCGACGGTCGAAGGTCACCGCGACGTTGTGGACGCCGCGCGGCGTCTGCTGCACGCTGGCCGATAGGTGGAAGCCTGGAACGAAAAAAACAAAAACGATCGGTATGCGAGCAGGGAGGAAATTTCACTCGAACTGAAGGTGAAATTAGCGAGAATTGAATTGAGGAAAAATAACAACTCGAGAAATCACCATTATTCGAGGAATTCCTGTAATGAGAAGTTACACTCTTTTGTACAACTGTCAAAAAGACATTTCTACCTCTCTATTTACTTTTCTTCATTGCCAAAATAATTCACCACGAAATAAACATGTAATATTACTTTTCGAAGGATTCATTTTTAACCGAGTCAATTATCAATTGGCTATTCATCATGAAGCAATTCCATTCATTGGAATGATAATTGATAGTAAAGTTTGAACAATAAATTCCCGAAGATGTTCCACGATTCCACAATTTCATTAGATATTTCAATCTGTTCAGAAGAAAATGGACAATTCGATATTTTTTTAGGAATCTCAATTTTGTTATTCAAACTATCTTTTATATATTTATGTTCCTGCTACGGCTTTCACTGTCATGTGCTAATTAGAGATGGGCATCAACTGAAAGAATACCTATGTTGAAGACTGATATGATTTATTACAGTACATCATTTCGACGTTTTCATGTTTCAGAAATATACTGAATGGCATTTCCCCTTCAGTGGAAATAAAAATAGGAATTGATAAAACATGCTGATATAACAGTGTCAGTAGTGGAAAAAACATTATATAAACCTCGGGTGAAAATGCTATTATATAGATCGCACATTATATCCTCCTCACTGCTCACCCTAGTTATACAATATTGTTTCGAACACCAACTGTAGAACCTGCCATCATCTACTGAAGTAAGTTAATCGAGGAAGTAGTGCTTTGATTTTTCTAGAAAATAGATTAGAGATAGGCATCAACTAAGAGTTTTAGTAATATAATGAATGGCATTCTCCCTTTAGTGGAAATAAAAATCGGAATTGATGAAACATGCTGATATTTCAGTGTAAGAGTGGAAAAAACATTATATAAACCTCGGGTGAAAATGCTATTAAATAAATCGCACATTATATCCTTCTTACTGCTCACCCTAGGTATACAATATACTGTTTCAAACACTAACCGTAGAACCTGCCATCATCTACTGAAGTAAGTTAATCGAGGAAGTAGTGCTTTGAAAATAGATAAGGAAAATCCCAGAAAAATCTAGAAAAATACCCTGAAATCGACGATATGAATGACAATGAGCCGAGTAATATTGAATATTATTTTTTTTTCCTGATCGACTCCACACTAACCGATCTGAAGCGGCTCCTTCACCATGTGGTTCTTGAACAGCCCCTCCCCCTTGGAGAACTCGTCGGCCGAGCCATTGGCCAAGCACGAGTACAACCGGATGTCCTCCTCGTTGTCGGGGAAGCTCCAGAAGGCGATGCGCAGCTGCAGCTGCTCCGGCACCGGCGGGAACACGTGCTCCACCAGTTCGAAGGGGATGTGCGAAGCTACTCGCTTCGCTGCCAGCTCGGTCAACGAAGGCAACGTCGGCTGATGATCTGTAAGGACAAAAAAAATTTTTTAAGATTGCTTGTTTAAGAAAAATTTAATGGAACTACGGTTATGCAATTGATATGATTCGCTACCAGAAAAAAACAAACGAAAATTTACAATAAATGTTCAAAAATATATTTCTGCTTCAAAAGCTTGGATTATTAATAAATGCTGTTAGATACAATGCTAAAAATAATGCAGGGTCTTTTTGATGCTTTATCAATTGAAGTAGTTGTATAACAATACGAAATTTCAATTAATTACGTTCATTACGTTCATTCTTCATTTATCACTTTGTAAGTTACTTGATATTTTGAATCACGGAGTTCATCATTAAGAATTTGTTTATACTTTGCATATTAACTGAAGTTTTGTTATTCATCAGTCATCAACAACAATAGCAATAACAAAATATCGTTCAATAAGACTCAACTTCAACTCTTCCAAGGACATCTTTGAACAATCTCATTTTCAATACTACTACTCTTTCATCATATTTCTTTCTCAGTGTTTTCAACAGCTTCTGACTTTGTCAGTTTCTCATATTTCTTCAGAGGCGTGATTCATAGAGTGAATGAATTATGGTTTCGGTAACCGATTCTATTGGTCATCCTGGTCAGTTTTCTTGATTAATGTTAATTCATCGATAAGGCAGAAGCAGATTATTCATCAACAAACACATCAATATTGATGAATCACTTCTAACCGTGTGATCAAGCTCATGGTCATAGGCGGAAATAGATCTAAATTTGGGGAATGGGGCTACTAGAGATGATGTGAGAATTGAAAATAATTCTCAGCTAAATGTTTCCACGTAAAAAATGAATCAGCGAGAGATAACCGTTTCTTTTTGCTTTGTTATCCTGTTATCACACTAGGTTTTTTTTATCGATAATAGTAGCAGTCGTTTTCTACGGTGGTAACAGGGTGATTGTGCCGTTTTCCGACCAATTAGTGAATTTCCTGAACTCGAAACGTAACAATCTATAGAAATATTTTTATTTTTAAGTATTTTTGTTATCGTAAAGATCATCAAATCATAAAAATGAAACAGTTTCTCGATTTTATCAGCTACGAGGTATCTCATCTTAGCTCTTGTCAATTTTTTCGATCAAAATTTTCGTTTTGAATTTGAACGTAGTAAGCTGCGAAAAAATATATTGTTTATGCCAAAATATTGCTTATTTCGTTCAACTCGTAGGCATTTTGTTGGGCAACTATTTACGCAATGTCGTCTCTTTTTGAACATTTTTACTTCGATACCTACCGGAAGTTATCGAAATATGGAAAAAAATCATATTCAATCTAGAATCATAGATTCAGTTCATTTTTGTATTTAGGAAAAACTCAGATTGTTGCTTAAGGGGGAGCTACGCACTCTACCCCCTACCTTGTTCCGCCTATGCGCAAATCAAAAATCTAAATAGTCGAAATAGATCGAAAGTAATCGCATGATACGTCGATGACGTAACGGCGATAAAACAGAAAAGGGATACACTCTGTGGGCAGCTGAAGAATAAAACCGAAGTAACTACTACTCATTATTGCATTTCCTCTTCTCAAACCGGTATAATGCAAATAATGTCAATGGTTCTCGGGAACGCAATATCATGCTCACGAAGAACCATCGTCAGACAGGGCCGTATTATCCCGAATGCTCCTCTAGGCTATTTATAGCCTAACGAATTTCCAGTTGAAACCACCTTTGTAATGATTTTCTCATACAAAAACATCGTATAACTGCATCATTCGTTCTCAAAGTTATCTCACATGATTTATTTCCGAATTCAAATTACAGCCCTATCCAAAAACCCATTTGAACTGTTCCGCTACCGTTCGACGCTAGACTCTTGTCAACGCTTCGTGACGCTTCTAGCCAACTGTGTTCATAGAAGAGTACTTGTTAACTCTGTCAGAAACTATGAGTATGACATACAAATAAAGTCGAAACGTATGTCGTGATAAATATGGAATTTTCGCAACAATTGATGTATCAGTTTATGTCTGTTCGGAGGTGGCAGCCGAATGGCACGGCTATTGACGTCATTAGATCTGTTCGTTTCCTGTTACTTCGCGACTTCCAATAATTATTCAAAAATCGTAGGGAGTACTCAAAGAAAAACAGTGTTATCAAATGAAGAAATATTTTTTTGCTCAACATGCCCATTTTTCCGATTTTGAATTCGGAGTAGCTTCGAAAAAAATCCCAGAGGAAGGATTCCGTTCGAACAAACGTGGACATCTACTTCACATTCATATGTATACAAAGTTCAGTTTTTCGTAAATGCTGCACGCCTCTGTTAAACGAGATATTAATAATCGCCCGTCACAGTACTTATTACGCATGTCGCGACATGCACTTTCTGGTCGACACGTGATGCAGCTAGAGAAGGCTGCAAGGGAACTGTAAAAAAAGTCGAAAAAAGCGTGAGAATCTCCATGAATCTATAGTACATTATGATGCAGTCGACTGTATCCTTTCATTATATCTCTTGATGGGCTAGTGAACTTATTTTCTTCAGACTTTTTCATTTCTTTTCCTTTATCTGTGGCAACACGAAAGGAAAACCTATGATGTTCGAGGAACATCGTGTTAGCCAGCGGTGGAATTTTGGGAGAGTAGGAAGGTGTTGGAATTTTTCTTGAAAGTTTGGAGGTTGTAAGCATCAGGAAAGACTTCACTAGGCAAAGAATTCCATAACTTTGCCGTTCTATTGAGGAATGATGCTTGGTATGGCGATGTTCGACAGGTCTCGAGCCTGACAGTGTTGTTCAATTTCATCTTTACGAATTTGTTCAATTTGCATCTTTACGAAAATTTCATTCCATTATTTCAACATTTTTCAACTGATCTGAAAATCATTCTACATCAACATTTAAGAAAAAAATTATTATACCTTGGCAACGCCGCATTGGAATTCGAGAAATTAAAACAATTAGTAAGCATGAGATGCGACAAAATATAAGTACAGGGTGCTCCATTCAAATATCTTGTGCTTGATGCATCACACACTTTATGAAGGCAAATAATTTTGAAATAGGTGTGCCTTTGGTGGACCTACAAATGCGAATATTAGGTTACATCCACAAAAAACAAGATGCAGATATTGTCAAATTTTTTTTTTTTTTTATCTGTGGACAACACGAAAGGGAAACCTATAATGTTCGAGGAACATCGTGTTAGCCAGCGGTGGAATTTCTGGAGAGAAGGAAGGTGTTGGAATATTTCTTGAAAGTTTGGAGGTTGTAAGCATCAGGAAAGACTTCACTAGGCAAAGAATTCCATAACTTTGCCGTTCTATTGATGAATGATCTTGGTATAGCGATGTTCGACAGGTCTCGAGCCTGACAGTGTAGGGGTGACCAGCTTGAGCTCGTCTGGTTTGTCTACTAGGAATCGCGCGTGGTGGCATAATAGATGATATTTCCGTTGAGCACCGACCGTGAAAGTACCTATAAAAAAGGCAGAGATCGCCGACCTTTCTACGATGATCTAGAGAGGTTAATGATTTGGTGAGTGTTGTGTCATCGACTAGGCGAATAGCTCTCTTCTGAATTGAATCTAAGAGCTTAAGCGTATGTTTGGGGGCTGAGCTCCAAACATGTGAGCAGTACTCCAGGACAGGTCGAATTTGTGCTTTGTAGATCATAAGCAGTTGCTGGGATGTGAAGTATCTCTTCGCACGGAAAAGAAAACCGAGTTTTTGTGAAGCAGTCTTCGCAATGGACCTCACATGATCGTCCCATGAGAGAGCACTGTTGGTGGTGACACCCAGCAAGGATATTGACGACCTCATAGGAACATTGGTGGAACCCGACATCATCAAATTGGGCATTGTGTGATCAGCCTTCTTGGTGAACATACAAGCTTGAGTTTTAGTTGCATTGAACTGTACTAGATTCTCAGATCCCCATTTCAGAATTCTTGTCAGATCCTCATTTAAAGCATCAACCTGTCTTCGCCTTGCACCTCTGGCCTCATTGGATGATATAGGGGCTCTAGAGGAAAAGGCGGAATGAAGTGTACTATCATCCGCAAAGCTATGAACTGGGCTAGAGGTCACATTCAACAAATCATTGATGTGGAGCAAAAACAAAGTTGGTGCCAAGACAGAGCCTTGTGGAACACCAGCATTGATCGTCATTGTATCAGACGAGACCCCGTCTACCACCACGTAGAGTGATCTATCTGCAAGAAAACTCGATAGTAAAAGACACAGTTGGGGCGGCAAACCATATGACGGAAATGCCCAATATTCACTGCCAGCCCCTTCCTCTACGGATCAAACGACTTTTGAAGAAAGTATAAAATCATAAAAATTTGTTTTTCCGTGATTTCATAAAAACCCATTTCCTAACATTTTCGAAATCTTTACGATTTTAATGATACACCTTGTACATGAAAAAAATTCGTTTTCTTCTTGGCTCTAAAAGTAACGGCTGGTATTGTATAATGCCTCCTAATAATTATAAGACACTTTTGGGCGTGGATATGCGGGTACCAGTATGAAAATTTCCTACATAGGCACTCATGTCAGAATTTCACCGTACAGCAGGGCCGTATCAGGACATTCGAGAACGTTTTCAAAGAAAGTGTGAAGTAACTGAAGCTGATTATCTCATGAAGAGAATTTACACACCTAATTGCATATTTCTCAATCCAACTTATCCCGAGACTTGAAATACTTGAATTGAAATATTTTACATTTTTTTTATTGAGATCAGTGCAACAGTATTAAATAATATGATTATGATGAGTTGGTTACAGGATGAAATTGTTTTGTGCGTGAATTTTATAGGGTTTGCAAAATTAGACGTTTTCATTATTAGATTTATCGAAAAAAACGATATACCTATATAAGAGGAACTCGATTTTGGAGAAACTCAAAATGGCACGATTAGACATTTTCAACATTTTCCACTTTGTTGAAACCGGGAGCAGATTTGTTTCCGACACGTCCATCCACTAAGACAACTGGAATTTTTGATATTTGTGGAATATATTCGTCTTCCAAAATTTTTGAAAAACAAGGTGTCACTGACAAATAGAAAACTTCTCTTTTATGTATCGAAAAGTTACATTTCAAGAACAGTGACATTTTGGGGCAGATCATAAATCTATCCCCACTACGAATATGTTTCAATAATTATCATAATTTCTATTTTCATTTTCAGAGAAACTCCCAAATATCTCTCGAAACACAAGGTTGATATCTTAAAATGGATATATTTCGACATTCGAACTTCCTTCACTATTCCTCATTACCTTAATAATCAATCAATATTTGACACTGAAAGATCAGAAATTATTTTGCTGATTCATTTTTCTTCCAAATCTAGTGGACTTGATATTTTCGATTCAAAGTATTGAAAAAAGTCTAAAACTAGTCCGAAACACGTTCCAACCACTATGCATGATTGATGATGGTTTCACGAATACGAAACGTAAGAAGAAGTATTTTCAGTTTCAATTAAATTTTTTAGATATAATTGAAATTCAATGAATGATTCTGAAAATTTTCAAATGGTCCGCTGAATGCTAATCGAATTTTCACATCCCACCGTTACCGAGATCCCCATGCTGTGCATCCTCATCTTGGACGCAGTGTATAATATCTTCCAGAACTACAGGAATGCACACCAAAACGTATAAAAATAGTGAATACACCTAATATATATATTCTCCGTCACTTTATCTTCCGTGTGGCTCCACCTGGACCTGGTGCGGCTTTCGAAGATGCTACCGCTTGCGGTCCAAAAGACGGGGTCGTGATCGTAGATCTGCGGTGGGGAGGCTTCGAGGGGTGAGCGGAGAGGGCCCGCGTCGGATGGTTTGTTATTGTCGGGTGCGTTACCCCCAGTCATTGCCGCAGGTAATGTCTGCCCTCTGTAGGAGGGGCCGCTGCTCCGAAAAAAATAATCTTCATCCTGGCCCCATTCGATCGGCAATAACTTCTCGGCTCCACAAAGAGGGAGTTTACCGCTGACCTGAGGTGAACGACCGAAAAGGACAGTGTTTTAGGCCTAGTCGAACGCAACGGAACTGTCAATAAGCCCGACGGATTCAAATTTGGAGTCAATACTTGCCTTGCAAGTTCAAACCAGAGTTGTTACTCGCTCGAAAAATTGTTTCTGTGATAAACCGTACCATTATGTTTCATAGCACACCCCCATTTTATCACGGAAACATCCTGTGTACTTTTGATTAGGACGGTCGAGTAAATTTAATAGATCAGGAGTGTAGCGGAGTATAAACACCTACACACTAAGGAACAGAACAGTTGGTATTTTTTTTTTTTTCGAACGTCCTCGACCCTTCCAATAGTTGTTCTGTTGGCCAGACATCAATATATTTACCACGGAATATCAAATGTGAAATAATGCTAAGTAACTCCAGGGAATGCCAAGTATTTCCCTTGGAAATTCCTGACGGACTGATTCTTTCAAAATTCGAAAACGGTTCGATATCAAAATAGGGATATCTGAACAAAACCATACTGGTATTGAGAGAAGAGATCGAAAATGTGGAAATATACAGGGTGTTCCATTTGAAAAAGTTGACTTTCAGTCACTTTTTCATGTGATCATTTCATTTGTAATTTAACCACCCTGCATGAGAAAAATCAATCTGGCTCTGGGATGAGAACCACAATGATATCACCCCACTATTTTTCGAATTCAATCTTAGTTCTTCATCACACAGTCCAAAATTAACAACATTTGTTGAAGTTCATATTTGGACATGAAAAATTGGAAAATAATTGTTATCTCCAGAATGGTCATAGATAGGTATAGGGAAGTACCAGATGAAGTTGTTGGAAATGTGTCAAGGATCAACAAAATGAGATATTATACTGGGTGTTCCATTTGAAAAATCGATGTTGCTACTGATTTCTGGTAGAAGCGGCAACGTCGCATCATCGAGAATATTTTAGATGAATCGATCATGTTGATTTATGTATAAATCCAGAATTTCAAATCGATTCGTTGTTTCGTCCGCCAGGAACGTTTAATTCACGCTCATCATGAAACACCCTGTATATGGTATTGTTGCATGTATGTGTTATTTCTCAATTCTCAAAGATACTAATCAACAGTCAGAATGAATAATAAATAAATCAAAAAGCGAGTAATATAGTTCAAGGTGTCGAAAATCGACAAGTGACCTACTTCACGTAATAGAAAATGAAATTTGCAGTACTATTTTAGTTACTGCACACGATTATAATATAAACTATGCATTTTGTATGGTGATATAACCATGCAATCGAAACCACCGATGTTGAACCATCAATTATAATTATTTAACGTTCAAGACAAATTATTTGAGTTTCGCGAATTAAACATCTTCAATTCAAGGTAACTCGTTAGAGAAAGTTGATAAAATATTCAGGTACCTAAATACGAGCCTATAGATATACTTAAGAATGTGGAAATTTTTATAAACTATAAAACCATCGAACTAATTAATAAAAATGTTCTAAGAAAAAAAGATACCTATTTATGAATCGTATTTTATACCACAAAAATAAATTCTTGTTTTTTAGACTAGTCTTGATTTTGGTGAATCGAAGAATTTGTCTCGATAAAGTATAACAGGTTGCACAGCAGACATGTAGCAGCCTCTATTTTTTTTACATGAAGAGATATTCTAAGTACTGTTTCTAGCTCAATCGAGGCTATATAATTTTATATTATGCTTATTTTCGGTTTTTTATTTCAAATAATACAACGAAACGTTGCCAAGTTATAACCTTTCGTCCTGAAATGAAGTGTCTTTTTAGAAAATTCCACTATTTCTAATCTGAGGAATTCACCAAAACTTGCGTGGCGTTAGTCAATACCATATTCTATAACGCGAAACTTCCATCCTCTCTCTAAAATGTACAGGGTGGTCGAAACTATTATCGAAAAAAATTAAAACAACTGCTACCTGATGTAGATACCTATTTCGAAGCATTCTATTCAAACAACTCACAACATAGCATAAAGCAATGATTGAAAGAATTCTAGAAAGATCAGAAAATGGACCATTGAATTTCCCTTCAAGATATCCGATCTGTTTTATTTTCGCTGCCTCACCCTGTATAAGCATCTACGAATGCATACACAGCACCTAAATTCTAGAAGTAATCTTGTATTGGATCGTCCCGAGGATCGTCCGTCGCGTTGATATATTAAAAAAGGGCTTCCTCATTCTTCATCTGAAGAGAACACAAAAGAATTCCGATATTATTTTCCCGAGATTTTTCCATTTTCTTGTGACGCATGGGTGCGGACTGGGCGGAAATGAAAGTTTTTTCATTCCGAGTAATTTCCTGCGTTCCGTTGTGATTCTCGATAAAACAAGAACAAGTTGTGTGGCACCCCCTTCCATTATTCACCTCAACTCGCTATGTCCTACGAGGTATCAGATAATATAAGAAAAAATCCAAGCTAAATGTAAGGAAGAATATTTCAACAAAAAGCCTTACTGAAACTGAACAAAGTGACGTCCCAACGAATTATTATTACAGCAGACTCAAGACTGGACATCTAGTGAATCTCCTGGGGCTAACCTGGTCAAGTCAGTCACAGATTATTTAGTGTACCTTTTTTACTCAGTCAACTAAAATATATTACAAATATCGGTACCCACTACAAAAACAACCTACTTCTCACTCTTGTCGCTCTTTCTTCATTGAATTGGGGATAATGCCTGTGCCATCAGTATACATTTATAATTCCCTACTTGAACTACACAAAAAGTCAAGCAGCTTGCCTGTACAGTCTGACATAGACAACCACAATACAAAATATGCAAATCGGCTCAGGCTGTGAAGGTTCAGACTGTTTAAATCTCAGTAAAATTCCATATAGATGTGAAACTCTACGATCTAGTCCAACTTGATTGAAATGAAAAAAAATGTTTTAGTTTGGCAAAGGAGTTATCCAACACTTTTGTTAATTCAACCCGGACCATAATCAAAACATGAATAAATTCCAACCATAATCCACTAGAGTTTACGATTGGCAATCACTGCGATAATCACCCAGTGCAGTAGAATAACTTCGACAATCTATTTGTGTACCTATCCCAGTTCAGTGAATTCGAGCCCTAGATCATAAAAAAATATTATACCTCATTCAGAATGATGCGTTTTCCAGCTCAAACACCAGCTGCTCAATATTCATCTGATTTTTTTTTTCTTAATGAACCATCCAGCTCGCTTTTGTAACGATAATTATGTAATTATCGACAATTACACATGGATCAGTAGCAATGACAGCTTTCCATTGAGAAAAATTAACTTTTTCATTGAAAAATCATCGCCGAACGATCGAAAACAGCAATAGAGAAGATTGTGGCAGTGGATTTCATTCACGACAAAAACAAAGGAAATCCACTGGTGACCGCAAAGAACAAAGACAACTGTCATCGGACGAAGCTCGTTCAAAAGGTCTCCAAACCGGAGCCACTCACCATCGCTGGACTTCCTGCCGGACCCGAAAAAGCTGCTCGACGAGGCCGACGGCTTCTTCCAGCCCCGCCAATTGTTGCAAAGGCTCTCGGGCTCCGAGCTCCAGCTGCACAGCGAGTCTTCCTCGAACCTGTCGGAGTCCTCGAAGCTGAACCTGTCGCCCTCCCTGTCGCCCCAATCCAGGATCGGAGGCGGTGGGTCGTCGCCTCCTCCGGGCGCATTTCCGCCGGGAGCCGCCAGCTTCGGACACAAAGGGTCTCTGCCCCCGTAGGCGCAGACACTCGCAGGCGGAGCGGGGCCAGCGGATCTCACGGGTGCATCTCGCGGGGGTCACTAGCACTTTCCCTTCTATCACTCGCGTCGGGATGCTGTCGCTCCGGCTGGCTTATCCATTAATGACAACAAATATGGCTACTGTTTTTGTGTCTCTGACAACGACTCGCGATCCATCCAACGACTGGCCCCTGCCTGGCTGAACTGTCACTTTTCTCGCTTTTCTGACTTTCTTCGATGAGCTCGGCCTCGGGGTTGTCAGTATCGGTGGTGTGGTGAGATCGTTTGGTGGTTTCCAATATGTTGGCAACTCTGAAAGCATAGACGGAGACATAATACAAATTAATAGGGTTCACCCTGCATATGGACAACAATTCTGTCAATTATAAAGTTATTGAATAGTGATGATATATTAGTATAAATTAATCAACGACTAGACACCTTTTTTCGCAGAATCAGAACAGCCCACGATTGCACAACCAGGCATTTTATGTATCAATGCAACAAGAAAAATTCGATATAAAACGAGGTCATATATAAAAATATAATTATTTTCGAGTTGAAAGAACGAATGGAACAATCTGGATGCATACCACTCGTTTTATGAATTGAAGCAACTGTAGGTGATATAGAATGACTCATTTGATGGAGAAAGTTCGAGTTTATAGAAAAAACAAGATATATTAAGATGCGTATAGACGAGTTCAACGTAAAATCAATGTAATTCCATGGAAAATTTGCCTCCTAATGACGTTAGTCAATCAAAACGCTGACAATGCATTGTCGCCACTGATTCGATAAAGCTACTGTATTCTGTGATTTCGACTACTTAAAAATATACTCACACGCCTATGGTACAATCTCTTTTCCTGGGTTATTCAGGAACTTTTAATGGTATCATAATGTCGCCCTGTTTCACTGTCAAGCAAATGACAAATAATTTGACAATTGACACGTCTGGCATTCCCTCTCCCTCATCTAAGCTGGGTTCAGCGATCAGCGCCCTCTGAATCACCTTTTAGGTTTTCTGAGCGCATTGAGTTGACGCTGTGAGTAACAATAATTCATAAAATACTTCTAAAATAATAGAAAGTAAACGTATGTATGCAAAAATACTAATTTGATTATTTTGTCAGTCACCTGCAAGATCATTCTGAACCGAATCATCTCCATTATAATCCATGATTAACCAGATGAGATTGGAACTGTTTTGCTCTTCATTTTCTTGGTTATTGTTGACGTTCGTCAAAATATTCAAATCCGTCTGTTTTTAGGCAAAAATGGCTCCCAGGAAAGGAAAAGTACAGAAAGAGGAAGTCCAGCTCTCTCTTGGACCACAAGTGCGTGAAGGAGAAATCGTTTTCGGTGTGGCACACATCTTTGCCAGTTTCAATGATACCTTTGTACATGTAACTGACTTGTCTGGAAGAGAAACAATCTCCAGAGTCACTGGGGGCATGAAAGTCAAAGCTGATAGGGATGAAGCTTCTCCCTATGCTGCTATGTTAGCTGCTCAGGTACGTTCAACTAAATATAAGTCTTATTATCAGGAGTAGTGTTAGTATGGCCACTTTTCATTTCCATCAGTCATCATGGTCAAGTGATTATCTTGAGTAATAAGGAGATACCCACAATGCCATAAACAATGTTGAAGGTGTACTTTGTAATATTTCTATTAAAAATGTTCAGTTCAGTCTCAAACTACAAAATTGAGCTCAAATGCTAGAAGTTCTGATTGCAATGCACACTGTCCCTATATCATTTCTTTTGGAAAAATTTTCAATTTTTCCAATGATAAGTTCTGGCCACATCCAACAGACATACATTTCATTATTCTTGAGTATCTGATTTTGCTATTTTATCATGTCCTGCCAATGAGTAAAACAACTTTCTCATTTGTTACTTGACTACCCACATAACGAGATATCAGGTAGGTACATGGTACACATATAATACACTAGGTATTGATATCGTGTTTTTCAATCAACTAACCAGAATATATTTGAAATAGGCTGGAAAATTGCTCTATTAAAGCTCAAATGCAAAAAGACAAGTTTTGAACTTGTTTTTCTCTGAATAGTTTTGCTGATTGATGAAACTGAATTGAAAAAATTTAAATTTTCGTGTCTTGCTAACATATATCTTCATTTTCTACATATATTATGAAATATTATTGCAGGATGTAGCTGAAAAGTGCAAGACTTTGGGTATAACAGCCCTGCATATCAAGCTCCGTGCCACCGGAGGTAACAAAACCAAGACTCCTGGACCTGGAGCACAGAGTGCCCTGAGGGCTCTGGCTCGGTCCAATATGAAAATTGGTCGTATTGAAGACGTGACCCCCATTCCGTCAGATTCTACCCGCAGGAAGGGTGGTAGACGTGGACGTAGGTTGTAGATTGTAACTACAGTTTACAATGGTTCAACTCAAGTTTTCAGTTATATATTTAAGTGTACATCTTTGTTTTCTAGAAAATAAATGCTTGGTTTGAACTAGAGTACTGTTTTCTTCTCTTCTAAAACTAGACATGAATATTCAAGAGAACTCTTTAAAATTTTCCTTATCAACAAATTATTCCAGTTACTGCTGATGATATAAAAAAAAATTGTAACACCAAGGCAAAACATTTTACCATAATTGAGCAATTCAAACTAGAATTTTTTTGTGCTAAATAACTATTTCTCTATATGCTCTTGTGCCTAGTAATCAGAAACTGAATGACTTTGAGAAGTATTTTCAAAAATTGTTGATGGTTGTTTTTTGTTTTTTTGATAATGTTCATACCTTATATCTTGAAAACTAAAGGTCTTTGAAAAACAGTTTTTGAAAACTATTTTTCTACAATATTTATGAAACGCCGTGTTCAAATATCATTCCAGAACATGTGTATGATGTGAAAAATGTTTTTTATTGATTAGGGGTTGGGGAAAAGGAAGAACATAAATCAAAATTTACATTTATATGAAAAATATTGTGCATGAGAAAACAACTGTGATAGCATAATAATAATAAATAAAGCTCACATTTTATATACTTATTTGATATAAAGATGTGGATACTGATACATTGTATGATTAAAAATTGTTATTTGAGACAATGTTTAACATTAGTTTGTGAATTGGATATTATTAGTATATACCTATTCGGAACCTACTAGCTGCCCCAAATGTAAGAAAACCTTCACCTTGTGGTCATATTTCTGTGGATCCTTCTTTTCCATTTGCCCAGAGATCGTATTTGTGTAGACATGTTGCATTGTGAAGCCACAAACAACTTTGGAATTCAACTCCAAGTCTTCTTTTGGCGTGACATTGAGCTTCACGTATGCCTTGTTGGATTTCCTCCATTTCACCAATCTGAGCAGAAATTTTCGAATGAGCACAAAAAGCAGTTTGAAGTTTTCCTTCAAGAATAGTTTTTTGTATAGGGTGTTCTGTAAAGGGTCTACCACATACATATTCTTAGGAACAAAACCATTCAATTTAAGCAAACTTACCTACATATTTGTCTTGTTTGGGCGCTTATAAAATGTATTCAGTTTCATATTTTTTCAACTTTTTTTTATCAAAATCGTCAACACCCAATTCTTCAGGCAATGCATCAGAGAATTTTATGAAAAGATTAGTAAATGAATTCTGAGATTTGGGAAACCTTAGGCTAGGAACTGACAAGTTATTCCTTCCTATCATGCTATACAGTCAGTACAGTCTATACAACATCCTTCCAGATACCGTGAGATGCTTGACGATTGGTCAATTTAAGACTTACATCAAGGAGTATCTAACAAAAAATTGTTTTTATAATACTGATGAATATATATCTGCCAGCAAAGTGATACTGTAACAAAATTTTGTATAGTACTGGTACTACCCAGATGTGAGTTCAATGTGTTGAATTTTAAATTTTAATTCTGTTTTAAATTCTTGTTACATTTTTAAACCCTTGTTATGAACTCTGTCCTTTGAACTTTTAATGTGTGAAATTGATCAGTCTGCTACTGCTCTTTTTAACTTATGACTTGTCACAAACATTGTAAAGTGATCAAATAAAATCTATCTATCTATCTATCTATACTCATTCGTCTCAAGAAAAATAAGGATTCTTCTTGAACTGGGGCAGGATATATAAAAACGGAGAAAAGTCAATCCCACATGATACCTACTTGGTATCATCTTGTATGTTCTGAGCATCCCCAGAATCGTCATATTCAGCAGCATCATCTCTGCGAGGCAAAATGAAAGTACTAGAAGGCACTTCTACGTCACAATTGACAGTCTCGGAAATGATCCTAGGTTTCACAGTGATGGAAGGTGACCTAGTGGGCATGCTGATCAAACTGCTTGGCTGGCTCAGCATTGATGGCAGAGACATTTGTTGTTTCTGTATTGGGAAAAATAATTATTGGATTTCATTTCAGAGATAATTTTATGGAGTATAGAATAATTATTTGATAAGAATGTACAATTCTTAACTTCAAATTCTAATCTATGTTCATCTTTTACATGAACAATTCCTTTCAAATTTGCCAATTTCATGTTTTTTATATAATTTGGTTTTATAATGGTAATTAACTCTCACAAATTGATATTATTGTTTCTAGAATAACATCTAACCACACTACCTTCTTATGCAAAAGAGCTCAAACAAATTTGATGTTTAAAGCTCCACTAAATATGATTTTTAAGATGATGCAAACAAGCTATCTATCATTTCCAACATATTTTCCTGCAGCTCATGTGAACTGATAAATAATTCTAGTGCATTTTCTTGAATGACCATTATACTAATTTCTATGTAATCAACTTTATTTGCTTTTTATAAAACAATAGTGCAATTTTTTTGTTTTTTATTATATCTAATTCCTTATTAGTTATAATAATCTTGAAATTATAAAACTCAATTATAATCTAAGTGTTGAGTGAATGGGAAACTATTGAGTAATAAACGCTTTTAATAATATTGCTATCTTGGACTATATTATCTGATGAAATTTGTTTAGGTTTTCTCACCTCTTGAAAGGAAAGATGGTCCATTTCAAAACTAGGAGTGATCTCAGTATCTACAACTTCTTCCTGCTCCAAACTCAGTTCTAGTATTGTTATAACTGTCTGATGTTGAGATGGATTTGTGAACTTCAAAATCAACTCACATGCTTTTCCAGCTCTCAGGGGTTCAACAGTAACTATTCTCACCTCAGGAATGTGATAACTAAAAATTGATGTGCAGAAGCATTGCAAAATCAATCACATTGCAAACTCACTAAGCAAATAGTTGAATCTTGAATTTCACAGAGCTTGGATTATACTCAGGTTTGCTGACATTATGCTCACAGGATTTACAGCGGAGAGTTCTCTTAATAGACAACTGTTTATGAACAGGAAAAAGTTTGTCCACAGTTGTAGGTTGAGCTTCTGGTTGTAGAAATCTCTGTTCAATAGTTGTTACTTGAAAATGAAATAAATTTATGGTCAGTTTCAATGCCAAGGAGACAATGTGTGGGAGTAGGAATCAGGTGCCAAAATATATATCATCAAAATAAATTTGTCAACATAATGAAGTTTAAGAGTATTTCAGGAACTCACTTTGCATAAGATTAATGGGCTGTGTAAATAACTCTCTAGGTAGACTTTCAACCTCTGTCTCAGCTTTTGCTGGCTCAGGTTCTTTTGGTTTGCTTTTCAAAAGTGGATGTGTCAAGTCTGCCGGGAGACCTATACGTTTTCTAAGTGCTGCAGCAGTTACCCCTGTTCTGTCCTTCAATTAAAAGAAAAGTAACAATGCCTAACAATCACATGATATTCAAAAGAGACTCACTGTATAGCTCAAATACTTTCCACGTTGTTTCTTTTTATCTTTCTCTTGTTGAAGCTTCTGTGCAAGTACTATAGCTTTGTACATATCTACAAGCTGTTGTAAATGATATGCATGTACATTCTCTCTCTCAGGCCAGCCTCCTGTAACTAATAATCACAGCTTGAAATCAATATTCATTCAAGAAGAGATCATGAAAGTTACCACTTGACTGATCAGGTATCCCTACATCCCTGGAGCTCCACCTGCAGAACTGACAGGAGAGATAATACATTTTTTTAGGAGTTACTTTGACTTCTTCTGTGTCTGAAGATGTCTTTGTTGATGCAATCCTGGTGGAGAGTTCTTGTTCGCAACTGGGGCATATGTAACAGTTGCCACATCTGTTTTTCTTGACTCTTGCTTCGGACGTTGGGATGTTTTCAGAACATTTTCCACAAAAATTTGAGTCGACCTAGGAGAAATATATGGTGTTACAACGACTGGTCAGACGGGTACTTGTAATAAGTGATGACTTTTACCTCATGACAGACACAGAAACTGCACCTCAGTTGAGTGCAGTGTCTACAAAAGTATAGGTTCGATATTGGTTTAACTAAACCACAAGTACAGGCATATCGCACTACATCTGGTGTGATTATATATGACATTTTGTTTCAATATCTCAAGTGCTTACTGAAAATCTCTTCAATAAGAGGTTCCCAGGAAATAATTATTTATTGTTAAAAAGCACTACAGAAGAACAATCATCTGATGATACGTAAACTACTGTCAAAGAGGACTGTCACTGTCAGTTAGCTACTTGCCAACAATGACAATTTTACTTTATTGAGCTGGCGAAATTTCCAAAAGAAAATGCCAAACTCCGCAGAAGAAGAAGAGAATCCTCAACAAACGTTCAACATAAACAACTTGGAAATAACCTCTTAAATGGACGAATCTCTTGGAGATATTGCCTCTGAATTCGAAGAGGATCTTATTGTAGATGAGCATGTTGCAGGTACCTCACTTCGAAAGGCATTATGTGAAAAATTCTATATAGTCGTTTTTCAGGCTCTTCATCATCTACAGCCCATGTTGTTGGCTCTAATATCACAGGCAAAGTTTCCAGAAAAACCCATGCTTTGTTAGTTAACTCTAAACAACGGGGCAACCCTTTACTCAAAGCTGTTCACAATGTCCCTTGGGAATATGATGACATTGTACCAGATTATCAAATGGGAGCAACTACCTGTGCTTTATTTCTGTCTTTGAGGTACCACAACTTGAACCCTGATTATATCCATGACAGACTCAAGAAGCTTGGACAGATGTACCAGTTACGAGTGCTACTTGTTCTGGTACTGCCTGCATGGAAATGCGATATTTTATCTAGCTACTGATAAGATTTTTTCAGGTAGATATCAAAGATCCACATCACTTACTGAAAAACATCACACGAATTTGTATACTTGCTGATTTGACTTTGATATTGGCATGGAGCTCTGAGGAAGCAGGAAAAATCATAGAAACATACAAAATTTATGAAAATAAGCCAGCAGATGATATCAGGGAAAAGGGTGAATCATCTTCCTACCTGAGGGTAATATGGTCAACCATAAATTATTACATAGTAGTTCATTGCTGTTTTTTTTTCAGTTGATTCAAGCCTTGACTTCAATCAAACCCATCAATAAATCAGATGCCATGGCTTTGATTGATAAATTCAAGACTTTGGAAGGTATTGTGCAAGCATCAGAATTTCAAATTTCGGAAATACCCGGGTTTGGAAGGAGAAAAGCTAATAAACTTTACAATACACTACATGCTAACTTTTGTAGATGAGAGGTACTGTGTAGCCAACCAGATAGCCTATCTGTGATTTTCAATTTGTGTATCATCTTTTTTAAATCATTTTCATTCAACTACCTCAACATATTTTTTTAACAGATACTTGTCCATTTTGAATGATTGATTTCTTTCAATCTTTAAAACTGCAGTAAAATAATGTTTTTATATTCTTTGAGATGCTTTTGTGACCTTGCAACCTAACCTCGAATGTTTGAGATTTTGAGGTTATTTCTGCATGTATCTGCCAAAATCATGTTTTTCTTAGTTGGTTTGGGTCTTGGAGGCCCCAAAGATATCACTGTTAGAGGTCTAGAAATTGTAAAGAGTTGCCAGAGAGTTTATCTAGAATCTTATACGTCGATCCTATCTTGTGGTAGGGAAGCCTTGGAAGAATTCTACGAAAGGAAATTGATAGTGGCTGACAGAGATTTGGTAGAGCAAGGAGCAGATGATATTTTAGAAGGATCTTTGGATGCAGATATCGCTTTACTTGTAGTGGGTGATCCGTTTGGTGCCACCACCCATACTGATCTGATTTTGCGAGCAAAAGAAAGAGGCATCCCATTTCAAGTGGTTCATAATGCATCCATTCTGAATGCAGTAGGTTGTTGTGGACTGCAGTTATACAGTTTCGGGGAAACTGTATCAATTCCATATTGGACTGAAGAGTGGCGACCTGATAGTTTTTATGACAAAATTGTCAGTAACTATAAGAACAAGTTACACACACTTTGTTTATTAGACATTAAGGTGAAGGAACCTACTTTAGAAAGTTTGACTAGGAAAAAGAAGGAATTCATGCCACCCAAGTTCATGTCTGTGAATGAAGCGTCCAACCAACTTCTTGAAATTATCAGGAACAGAGGTGAGGCAGATGATGAGAAACCCATCATCAATGAAGAAAACCAATGTGTAGGGCTAGCAAGAGTGGGGTCTGACACACAGCAAATTATTGCATGCAGTATGGGAGATATGGCAACATATAATTTAGGAGGACCTTTACAATCCTTGATTATTGTGGGACCTGTTATTCATCCATTAGAAAATGAATTTTTAGAACAGTTCAGGTTGAAATCATGATTTCAATAAATCATTGTGGAAATCTGTATTCACTTTAAAGCATCCCAAATTTGTTGAAACCCTTTTACATAATATTTTGTTACGTATTGTAGATACCATGCAGACATGAGAGACATTAGGTTTATGAATTGAATATATTTGTTACAAGTATAAATACATCAGAGGAGTGAGAAATATTTATGAGGCATCATCTTCAACCGAACTGGCATCTCCACGCTCAGGAAAACCTATCACCACCACCACGCGAAAATATGCCCCCTTGAACAAACCCCAGTACACGGATTTCACGATACTAAGATCAAGGATCCCTCATCAGTGAGGTGATTTCTATGTCTCATCATCTAAAATATGCGAGTTGAGAGTGTTGAGACACCATACCAAAATATTAGATGAACGATGTGAAATAACCATCAATATTCTTCTTCTTGTTTTCTTGCATCTTGTTTCACATTGGAATTAGGCGATTTTTCAACATTTTCTATAAAATGCTCAGATGATGTAGGTTTTTGACAAGGAATTCGTATTTCTGGTGCGCCCACACTGTTGTTTTTGCCGTTTTACCTTTCTACAATAGATATAGAAAGGAGGACATGCCGTGTTCGATATCTTCAGTAAAATCTCTCGAATCATTGTCAAAGAGTATATATATATACTGAGACTTATTTCATGTCATTGTCCTTCTAAATAAAACAACTAGAGTCTTGTACAGAGTCCCAGTCAACTATTTTTTTTTATTTAAAAGGACAATTCTCGAACTCAATACTTGATTATTACACGAGACGTTACTGTTTTTGAGTTGTATAACTTGGCTGTTGTCGTTGTCAGTTGTCTTCTGTCAGTGCAAGTCAATGTCAGTGCTTTTATTATTTGATGTGGTATAGATGTTTGTAGTGCGCTTCATGATTGAATAACAACAATCAATTAGTAATATTATTCATTTAATATAATTGATGAACTTTATATCGGCGACAAAATATCGTGACTGTGACTGGTTAATGTTAATAACTGAGATTAGCGAGCTCGTTTCTAAGTTATAATACACAACCTGAAACAGTGTAAACAGAAAATATGGCTGATGCTGCGGCAAGGCAGCTCCAATATGAATATAAAGCTGTAAGTAAAATAATCCCATCTATTCTTTCAATTTGATAACTATCCTTTTCAATAACTACATGTGGGTCACGTTTTAACCACCTCTTGGTGAGCGGACTATTAAGACATATTATAGGTTATTTGTAAACGTTGTGAAACGTTTTTGTTTTTGTTCATTTACAGAATTCGAATTTAGTTCTACAAGCTGATGTTCGTCTCATCGAAAGACGCAGTCGTGATGAAGCTACAGGTGAAGTTATGTCCCTTGTGGGCAAATTGTCTGGAACAAAAATGGGTGATAAATCTCAAAGAACAAGACCTTCTAAAGCTGATGAACGTAAAGTGAAGTAAGAGTTATGCATTTTTTCACCTCCAATTACTAGTGGATGATTATTTGTTCTTTCAGGCGACAAAAGAGGGATGAGGCACAATATGATTTTGCAAGAATGAAAGGTGCAACACTACTATCTGAAGGTGTAGATGAGATGGTTGGTATTATATATAGACCAAAGACTCAGGAAACTAGGCAGACATATGAGGTTCTTTTGAGTTTTCTTCAAGAAGCTTTGGGTGACCAACCAAGAGACATTCTCTGTGGTGCTGCAGATGAAGTATTGCAGGTACTGAAAAATGATAGATTGAAGGAACGTGAGAAGAAGAAAGAAACAGAAACTCTTCTAGGTAAGTCAACAAACTTTTATGACTTGCATGACATGGTTTTTCAATTGGAAATCAATTCACAAATCAAACATATTCCCTGTTTAATTCAGCAAATTTTGGTTCAAGGTTCCATTGCTGAAGAAAGGTTTGCCTTGTTGGTGAATTTAGGTAAAAAAATTACTGATTTTGGCAATGAGGAGAACAAAACCACAGCATCAGAAGAAAACATAGATGAGGCATATGGTATTAATGTACAGTTTGAGGAATCTGAGGAAGAGGATGATGAAGATATGTATGGAGAGGTTCATGAAGAAATGGAAGATGAGGAAGGTGAAGAAGCTAAAGAAGATGGTGCTATTCATGCTGAAAATGTAAGAAACTTATCTATTTATTACTTGGTGGTTGAAAATTTTCGTTAGCTTGTTCAATCAATTTGCAAGAGATGCTTGAATGTTTTGGTGTTGAAAAAACTAGTTGAATGTAACATGTTTTGTTTTCAAATAGCAATTTTTACTAATTCACAGTTGGGTGGTGTGGAGGAACTGAAGAAAGAAAAACCTCTTCATCCTCTGGACATTGATGCATATTGGCTGCAGAGGAGGTTATCCAAAATATATGATGACGCTATGGTTTCCCAAGCTAAAGCTGCAGAAGTATTGAATGTTCTCAGAGATGCTAGTGATGACAGGGACTGTGAAAACCAGTTGGTTCTGCTACTAGGATATGATTGTTTCGATTTCATCAAACAATTGAAGAAACATAGGCAGTTGAGTGAGTGCTAGATAATTTTTTCATATTCAAATAATCAGAGCGTTGTGAATGGATAGTTGTGATAGTTATTTTTCTGTTTGTTTCCTAGTATTGTACTGCACCCTGTTGGCTAAGTCACAAAGTGATGCTGAGCGGCAAAAAATCAAGGACAAAATGTCTGATGATCCAGCATTGAACCGCATCCTGAAACTTTTAGAGACAGGTGAGACTTTTTCCAATGTTTTAATTGTTTAAGGTGATCCATTCGAAAGTTGGTCGCCTTCTGTAAACTGTATTCAATGTGCGATTCGCGCGATATTTTCCTGAATGGTAAAAGTAAATGTAGGAATCAGGTTTTTCCCAATGAATATAATTTTGAAAGTACTAGCCATGAAGAATTATAGATAATTATAGATTATAGATAGTATATGATAATTTGAACTTGGAATTTCATTCAACATCAACAAAGATGATGGTTTTTTTATATTTTCAATGGGTGATGAATAAGTATCATCTCTCTATGACAGCAGGAAATAGTCATATTTGTAGTATTATAGTTCCAGATATGAAATAAATCTAGAATGGAACAATTATGTTGATTTCCTGACAAAAATGGTGAGAAGGCTAATTTATAAACATTGATTGCTCAAACTGTCTTTTCAATTTTTTTGGACTCAATTTCGATGAACTACATATTTTCACTACCAAGAAGATATCCAATGAACAAACTTTACAAAATTATCAAATCATATCAATTGGTAGTATCTGTGAATATCAATATTGTTTACAGTAGAGTCAACAATTCAAAACACACAAATACAAGATTGACAAAGAGAACTGAGTTTCATGATCATGACAAGAGAAATAGTTTTTTTTTATCTGTTGACAACACGAAAGGAAAATCTATAATGTTCGAGGACCATCGTGTTAGCCAGTGGTGCGATTCCGGGAGAGAAGGAAAGTGTTGGATTTGACTGCACAATGTCTAGTTGAATATTTTTACAGAGAGAGAGAGAGAAATCATTTATTTAGTATAGCTAACATACAAATGAGCAATAGTACAATATATATATATATATATATATATATATATCACCAAAGCTCATTGATCAGAAAGTTGACAAATGAAAATGTCAACCTTCACAAATCATCAAAAAACGATCACTACAAAATATGTGTACTACACTTTTTGAATATGTGTATTTTCTAGCGTGCTTTTTTCTTTCATTTGATTGTCTTAGGTTCATACTTCTGGAATTAATAAGCACTTTTTTGTAATTTTCTTGGTTATAACATGTACCTAAACGGAATGTCTAATTTTTTGGTGCGTAAGTAAATCGTTCAATCGTTTTCGTGAAAATACCGTTGTTTCGAGACCTGCCGATTTTCATTCCTTTTCCGGTTTCAGGCAGAGGAGACGACGACGACGGCGACGAAGAATCGGCGTCGCGCTCACGCCGGCGCAAGAACGCCGATGACGATGCTGACCTCGCGCAATCGCAGGTCTCCGGGCAGCGCCACCTGGTGGACTTTGAGGACCTCGTCTTCGCGCAGGGCTCGCACTTCATGGCCAACAAGCGGTGCCAGCTGCCCGACGGCTCGTTCAGGAAGCAGAGGAAAGGTGAGTGGGTGCTCGAAGGTCGATGCGCCTCATCGTAAGTCCACTTTGCGTTCTCCAGTTACATATAACCCCTGTCACATCTCATTTAGACGCCGCCACTGGGTCCACGCATCAGCTCACCTTCAAAGATGAGCACCGGTAGAAGACGACTGAGTATTTTCCTGGTTGTTTATCAAAAACAATTTATTAGTTTTCACTTTTCTCGAATCATCAAGAACTCAAGACTTCGAAAATGATGTGTTCGAAGTGGAGAATAAAGATGCTCAAAAATTGAAGGATCAATGTGAAACCATTTCTCAATTAAATAAAGAGGTTTTTGAATTTCATGAAAACATTAGATCATATGAGGAAGAATTAGATAATAAAAATCAGACAGTATTAGAGTTAGAAATTAGTATTAAGGAATTAGATCAGGTTAGTCGTAATTTGGTAGAGTCTATAAAAATGTTAGAAGACAAAAACAATGAATACAGCAAAGAACTGAAAAAACTACAAAACGAAATGAAAGTTTTTCAATTGAATCAAGCCAATCCTGGGCAAGATATAACAGAGAAAATTACACATAAAAATGAAGTAAGACAAACAAATAAAATGTGCAAAAGTAAAGAAAATACAGTCAATCCTAGCAATTCTGTTGAAATATTGCTCTTATGTGATCAATATGGTCATAAGTTAGGTGAAATGTTAAATCGACATCTTCAAAATCATAATGTTTTGTCAATTATTAAACCGTTTGCTTGCCTGAACAGCATTATTGGTAAAAGATTTCACATTACATTATTCTGTTGTTATATTAGGAGGATCAAATGACTTTAGAAATAAACAATACCCACTTTTTAGAAACTTGACTGGTAAACTCAAAGGCTGCCTACATACAAATTTGCATGTTATATCAGTTCCTTACTGTATGAGTAATGAGTCTAACAAATTAATTTACAAATTCAATTACAAAATGAATGCATATCTATACAAGTTGAATAAATGTACAAAAAGTTTCGTTAATTTTATAGAAGTAAATAATGATAAGGGTAAATGTTTAACAAAAAATGAATTATCTATCAAGATAGTAGAAAATCTCAATTATAATGTAGTTGCTAATAATAATTTAATATTTGTTTCATGTGATCAGGAAAATTTTCCCATGGATACTCCAGAACAATCAGATCTATAGCAAGTGAGAGTGTGAATGTTAATGCTCAGGTAGAAGATAATAATAAAAATAAACATAATTGGCACATTTTCTATTCCAATGCACAAAGCCTTATAAAAAACTTGGTTAATTTGTTGCACTGTATCTCGTTGCATAAATCTTTGTTAGTATAAAATGTGAGTAAACATCGGTAAACATTCATTATGAAAAAGTATAGGTATAATATTGAACAATAGGTATATACAATTTCTGACTAGCAAATATGCAGACTAGAGGAATCAAGACCTAGTGATTGGAATTTATTATCGTGAATTTATTCTTCGAAGAAATAAAAACAATTTGAAAGCAGATATTTTTTCAAAATTGATTTTAACTTTCGATATCCCGAAGATTTCATTGTGACCGGCAGAGCATTATATAACTGGATATTCAGAGAGTTTTTTTTGTGATTTGACTAATCTATAGCGTGGTGTTTGAATATGATATGCCTTTATGCCTCATATGCCTATATAAGGTAGGATCTTCATTGGAGGACAGCTTTTTCCTGTTTTACTTACCAGCTGATACTGACTAAACCAATACGAAAAATTGCCTTGATTCTGTGTTAGAGTAACCCTGTTCCTGAAAAAGTTCTTGTGTTATCGAGCAATGATTTTTTCGTCGTTTGTGGGTTGACTTTGGTTTTATTATGTCTACTGAGATCATTGTTTGTTCATTCACTTCTTAGTTCGTCAATTCGTGTTCTCTCACGTCAATATGAACAGGGTGTTCCAGGTTATAGTAGCAATAAATCACCATTTGATGGTCCATCAAAAAATAAGTCGACATGCATAATTTGATTTTTTCCAGACCGGTTTCTAGGGAGATACAGCTCTTCGAAGTTCTGTTTTAAGAATGTTTTTATCGCCATAACTCTTAGGATATCAAAGCGTTCTTGACTAGATTTTGTACAAGTACTCATGAAATGGGATACTCTTTACTATACAATAGTATTTCAGTTTATCAATTAAAATGCTATGTTTTTTTCAATGGTAATAAAAGACGTTTATTATTATCATTTTTATCATTATTATATATACACTTTTCTGTTCGTACGTCCTCGGTAGATACATTTCTCACTTAGACTGTCGTCTTCTCTCAGGTTACGAGGAGGTGCACGTGCCGGCCTTGAAACCGAAACCGTTCGGCGATTCGGAAAAACTGGTCGCCGTCGACTCCTTGCCGGCCTACGTCCAGCCGGCCTTCGACGGCTTCAAATCGCTCAATCGAATCCAGAGCAGGCTGCGCAAAGCCGCTCTCGACGGCGACGAGAACCTGTTGCTGTGCGCGCCGACCGGCGCCGGTAAGACGAACGTGGCGCTGCTGTGCATGATGCGCGAGATCGGCAAGCACATCAACGCCGACGGCACGATAAACGCCGACGATTTCAAGATCATCTACGTGGCGCCCATGCGGTCGCTGGTGCAGGAGATGGTGGGCAGTTTCGGCAAGCGGCTGGCTAGCTATAACATCACCGTGTCGGAGCTGACGGGAGATCACCAGCTGACGCGCGAGCAGATCGCGGCTACCCAGATCATAGGTGAGCGTTGTTATCATGGTGATGATATTGTATTTCGATAAATAATCTGCTTGATCCTACAAAATCGTCGTTCTCTAGTGTGCACCCCGGAGAAGTGGGACATCATCACGCGCAAAGGCGGCGAGAAAACGTTCACCTCTCTCGTCCGCCTGATCATCATCGACGAGATCCACCTTTTGCACGACGAGCGCGGTCCCGTGTTGGAGGCGCTCGTCGCGAGGACCATCCGCATGATCGAGTCAACGCAGGAGGACGTGCGGCTGGTGGGTCTGTCGGCGACGTTGCCGAATTATCAGGACGTGGCGGCGTTTTTGCGCGTCAAAGCCGACTCGGGGCTGTTCCACTTCGACAATAGCTATCGGCCGGTGCCGCTGGAGCAGCAGTATATCGGCGTGACGGAGAAGAAGGCCTTGAAGAGGTATCAGGTGATGAACGAGATCGTGTACGAGAAGACCATGGAGCACGCTGGACGCAACCAGGTGAGTTTATTTTTTGGATACTGTCTGTGAGTTTTTCGAGGAGGTGGTACATTCTTCTCGTTTCTAAAATATAGAGTAGAAGGTATTGAAAATTATTTCAACAAATGTAATCCCATACATTCCCGAAATATCTGAAAAAAATTAAACGTGTTGGTGACAAGTTTCGAGTGAAAACAGTGGTCAAGACAGAAAATACAGTGAGGTCGATTTTGACTCATATAATACCGAAAAATGAAGAACAATCATCAAAAAATTGTATTTACAGTATACCATGTGTTTGTGGAAAATATTATACCGGTGAAATCAGCAGGCCTCTATCAGTAAGGATGGAAGAGCATAATAACAATATAAAGAAAAGATATACTGACAAATTAAAATTAGCTGAACATATCCTTACTGAAAATGGACAACATATGGCCGATTGGGGTAATATTAAGATCATAGGAAAAGAAGACAACAACCAAAAACGGAAAATCAAAGAGTCTGCTTGCATTCTCCTGAACGGAGACAATAATATTGCTTCTTGTTCAGTTGATATAGATAGAACTTGGCATCCACTTCTGAATCTTGAATATGAAAATGGAAAATTCGATATCAATTAATGAAAACACCTTTTAACCAGAATTCCTCCGTCTACCAAATTGTCACTTCTCAGTGTCCAAACCGACAGCATATTGAAAAAATTTTGCGAAGAGAAAGATATTTTAATTGTGTTCAAAAAGGAAGCAGATTCGTTCCCGAAACGTCCACCAAAATAAGTAGAGCTTTTATTTTTATTGAATATATTTTTACTTCCAAATTTTTCAAAAACAAGGTGTTACTGACAAATAGAGAATTTCTCCTTTAGGTATCTGAAGGTTTAATTTCAAGCACAGTGACATTTTGGGGCAGATCACAAAATCTGTTCTCACTATAAATATATTGAAATAATTTTCAATACCTTCTACTCTATTTTTTAGAAACGAGGAGAGAAAATCCCACATGAAGCTGGAAAATGAATTTATTTTTTGGGTTGAATAATTCCACTGTTTTCGTGCATTTAGTAGCGGAGATCTCGTAATTGATAGAATACTTCAACACTTCTTTTTCTCAGTTGCTGAAAAAGATTTCTCAAACCTTATAAAACACCCCAATAACCAATCAAATTCCTTGATACCCTACAAAATTCCTCAATGCCCTATAAAATTCCATGAAACTCGTAACATTAATTTATAAGTGCAGTCCAGAATCCCGTAATGTTCATTCAAATTGACAAAAATAGTCCTATTATTTTATCGAAAAATCCGCGAGAGTAATAAAACGACATTTTTCGAATACTCTCGTTCCGTTAAACCCTACGAATCTACACAAGTCTATGATTTTAATTTCCATCGAATTATAGAGAATAAAATCTTTATCTTCACGAAACTCATTGGATCTTCCACGTAGGTACTGATTTTCGTGCACTCCCGCAAAGAGACGGGCAAAACGGCGCGCGCCATTCGAGACATGTGCTTGGAAAAAGACACGCTGGGTCAGTTCTTGCGCGAGGGCTCCGCCTCCATGGAAGTGCTGCGCACCGAGGCCGAGCAGGTGAAGAACCACGAGCTGAAGGACCTTTTGCCCTACGGCTTCGCCATCCATCACGCCGGAATGACGCGCGTGGACAGGTGAATAGACAACAGATAAATTAATTGATTAGATTATCCAAGAAACCTTACCGTTTATAATAGGGTGTCTGTATACCTATACTCAAAAATGGAACATTAAAGAGAGAGGAAAAATATCTGTTCACAATCAAAAAAAAATGTCAAGATACAACCAAGTTCAAACATAACAATGCTAAATCAGAAAATCAACAACAACAGAACTCTTTTTTTTATTTCTTTGGTTTTGGTGTCCAACAATGGCTCTTTCTTGAAGAACTGTTACACCAAAAAATCATTCATTTCGATATAAAAAGTGGTTAAAAACTTACAGCCAATAACGTTGATCTAAGGTATGTCTTCGCCCACATGCATTTTGTCATGAAGAATTTTATTTTGAATTCTCGTTACAAGTTATTCACTTCGTAAGGTTTTCTTAGTTTATCCATTAGAAATTTATATTTTGTAAATACTCCGAATATACTTTGATTGTTATCAAAAGAATGAAAGGTTCAGAAAGAATTGAGATCGAAATTTGGATAAGTTTATCGTACATATACATTTTCATGTTATAATAGGACCTTGGTGGAGGACCTGTTCGCCGATCGGCACATCCAGGTGCTGGTGTCGACGGCGACGCTGGCGTGGGGGGTGAATCTGCCCGCGCACACCGTCATCATCAAGGGCACGCAGATCTACAACCCCGAGAAAGGCAGATGGGTGGAGCTCGGCGCGCTCGACGTGCTGCAGATGTTGGGAAGGGCCGGCAGACCTCAATACGACACCAAGGTATATTTTGTTATTATTATTATCCCAAGAATCATTACTGCTCATCGAATTCCCAGTGAGTTTTTTTTTTGGGTTCAGGTCTTCAGTGTTTTGCCAGTTGTTATTTACATTTTTTGTATTTTTTGCAAGTTACCGTTTTTGACTCTCTTAGTTATTTTACTTAATTTACACAATTGCTTGACCTTTCATAGACTGATTGGTTTTTTATCCTCCCGACTGCATGTGATCAGTTACTTAGTCTGTCTCCGACTCTCTCAATAATCTCTCTAATCAATTGAAATTTTCTACATTATAACTAAACCGTCCTTCAAACCCTCTGAAATTACTGGAAACCATAATTGAATTTCTTTAATTTAAACAATAAAATTCATCATCATCCTCAATAGTTTATTGGAATTATTATAATATATATTTAATAATGATCATTATTATTATTGAAATTTCTCGGAAGGCCACCCCGTGCATTATTCGAATTGTTATGGTTTCCATGTAACACTGTGAGATTTATTGGGTTCTTGTCAAATTCTCGGGAGTTTATAGAATCTCCAGAAGATTTCACTACTCATCAGTAGTATTTAAGAAGCTTGAAGAGTTTTTTTGGAATCCAATCCACTAGATCACTGAAAACATTTTGAGTCTCAGTTAGTATTATTCTCATCATTTTCTCCGAATTATAATATATTCAGTTTAATAATGATTCGATATTCATTATCATTATACTGGACAATATATTGTTTGTTGCATCTCGATGCAACTAATTCTAAAATTGAACAGAAAAAATTCATTCACCATGCGATTTGAAAGTTCAATAAATCACTTGATGATGTAAAAAATTCTAATACCATTATGCAATTCAAAAACTGAAGTGAAGAATCATATTCTCATGAAAGAAGAAATAATTGGTCATAACATATTTCATTCAAGTTTTATATCTTTTTATATTTTGTTTTGTCTGATGTTTGCTTCCATTTTATTGCATATCATTGTATATTTTTTTGTAAAATTTACTAATTCTCAATTTCTAATCTTTTTTTTTGTTCTTCATTCATTTGTAAATTAATATATAGATCTTCATTCAATATAGGAACCCTAATATAAAACGAAATTGAAACATCATTACATTAAATCACAACAATACCATAAATCACAAGTAATCACACAATAATTGTTATAATACACAAAATATATAGAAAAGTACAAGTATAAAAATCACAAATATGAAAATATAAAAAAAACATTTACAAGATGGTGTTGCAGATAGGTTCTTCTGAAATAATAAACACAGAGAAGACTAGAAAAATAAATACTGTGGTGTCACTGATTCTGTATATAGTTTTTAATGTTGTTTTTGAATTTGATCAGTGAATTACTGTTTCTTATTGACTCAGGTAGTTGATTAAATTCGTTGAATCCTTTGAAAAATAAGTAGTTCATTGTTTTTCTATAGTTTGTTTTAGGGATGTAGATATTATTGAGGTTTCTTGTGAAGTGGTTATGAACATCTCTGTGCAAAACTATATAGGGATGGAATGAATAATTAATGAATAATCTCATCCCAGTTATGTCTGTCTGTGATTATTCATGATATTTTCCAATCAAAATTTATTTAAGAATCAATAAAGTTGAAGTTATTATTATTATTGAAATTTCGTAGGGCGAAGGCATCCTGATCACCAACCACAGCGAACTCCAGTACTACCTATCGCTGCTCAACCAGCAGCTGCCGATCGAGTCGCAGATGGTTTCAAAGCTGCCCGACATGCTCAACGCGGAGGTGGTGCTGGGCACCGTCCAGAGCCTGCGCGACGCCGTCACCTGGCTCGGTTACACGTACCTCTACGTGCGCATGCTGCGCCAGCCGACGCTGTACGGGGTGTCGCACGATCGGCTCAAGCAGGATGGGTTGTTGGAGCAGCAGCGCGCCGATTTGGTGCACACCGCGGCGCTCTATTTGGATAGAAGCGGGCTGGTCAAGTACGATCGCAAGACCGGCCAGTTTCAGGTGAGTGGGGAGCCGTTGGGGTTCCCTGAAACGCTGCGGGTATTCTCAGATGTTTCATGGTATCCTCCTCGGAATCATCAGTAGTTTCTTAAAAATCCGACGGGATTCCATTAAACGCTGTAGAATTTCTAAGGTTTTCTTGTTGTTCTCAGGTATTTTTGGAATCTTCAGTAGTTTCTTGAAACCCGAAGAGATTCCATGAAACACTATCTATCATAAATTATCATTGAAAGTTTAGGAATGTCTCGTGGAATCCCTTGAACTTCAATGGAAAGTTTCTCATTTTTTTTTTGGACAGAGGGATTTCCATTTAACACTGAGATTCATTGGGTTTTCTTGAAATCCTCAGGGGTTTGTTTTCTGGAATTTTCAGAAGATTTTTCGACTCATCAGTGAAGCCTCAAGAATCTCTAAAAAGCCTCAGGAATTTTTAAAATCGGGAATTCATAAAAAGTCGTTTTGTGATTTTGTGGAATTTAATGGATTCTCTTGATGTTCTCAAGGGTTTCATGGAATCCTCAGTTGTTTCTTGAAACCCTATGGTATTCCCTGAAACGCTGCAGGGTTTTCTGGTTTCTTTTAGTATTCTCAGATGTTTCATGGTATCCTCCTTGGAATCATCAGTAGTTTCTTGAAACCCGACGGGATTCCATGAAACGCTGTAGAATTTCTGAGGTTTTCTTGTTGTTCTCAGGTATTTTTGGAATCATCAGTAGTTTCTTGAAACCCGAAGAAATTCCATGAAACACTTGTCATCATCTATCATCAACTATCATTGAAAGTTTAGGAATGTCTCGTGGAATCCATTGAACTTCAATGGAAAGTTTCTCATTTTTTTAGGATGGTCAGTTTGTTGGAACAAAGGGATTTCCATTTAACACTGAGATTCATTGGGTTTTCTTGAAATCCTCAGGGGTTTGTTTTCTGGAATTTTCAGAAGATTTTTCGACTCATCAGTGAAGCCTCAGGAATCTCTAAAAAGCCTCAGGAATTCTTAAAATCGGGAATTCATAAAAAGTCGTTTTGTGATTTTGTGGAATTTAATGGATTCTCTTGATGTTCTCAAGGGTTTCATGGAATCCTCAGTTGTTTCTTGAAACCCGAAGAAATTCCATGAAACACTTGTCATCATCTATCATCAATTATCATTGAAAGTTTAGGAATGTCACGTGGAATCCCTCGAACTTCAATGGAAATTTCCTCAATTTTTATGATGTTGAGTTCGTTGAAACACACAATGAAATCCTCAAGGGTTTGTTTCCTGGAATTAACAGAAGATTTTTCGACTCATCAGTGGTATTTTAGAAGACTTAGAAATTTCTAAAGAGCCTCAGGAGTTTTTAAAATCGGGAATTCATAAAAAGTGTAATTTTGTGGAATTCCATGAACTCCAATAAGCAGTACTCCTCAGTAGTTCCATGAAATGATGTAGGGATTTTTTGTAGTATTTCCGGGTGTTTTATGGAATCCTTCGTGGATTCTTCGAGAGACAACAATCAGTTTTCTCAAGCCTCGTGGAAACCTTTTTTTTTTCAATGAAATTCTTCACAATTTTTTATAAAATACTGAACAACAAACAAGAATCTATGAAAATACAAGATTCTGAGAAATCTTTCGATTTAATGTGAATCTGCTAATGATGCATAAGCTGTGAATTGGAATGAAAAACATTGAAATCTAATCTAATGTACAGAATTAGATGAAACATCATCGAAACTATGGGATTTCTGCAAAATTGTGAAACCCTCCTAGATTTGTGAGTCGATTCGAAGCCTTCTGAAATCCAGTGTTCCATCTAATAGGTGACAGAGCTGGGCAGAATAGCGTCCCACTACTACTGCACGCACGAGACCATGCAAACCTACAACCAGCTGCTCAAACCGATGCTCAGCGAGATCGAACTCTTCCGCGTCTTCTCCCTGTCGGGCGAATTCCGCAACATCACCGTACGCGAAGAGGAGAAGCTCGAGCTGCAAAAGCTCATGGAGCGCGTCCCCATCCCGATCAAGGAGAGCATGGAAGAGCCCAGCGCCAAGGTACGTAATTTTGCGTATTTTATATCCCGACATATTTTTTTGCGACTTTCTTTCGATATGTATATGTTGCACTTTGTTCTCCTCTCCATCTTTTCTTTCTTCGTTTTCTTTGTAATACATTGATATTTCTAGATTTTGGGGGATTGTCTCTCCTAGTTTCTGAAATTAAATGTCATATTATTCCAATATATTCCTAGTAAGTACAGATGATCTGCCCCAAAATGTCACCGCTCTTGAATCCGAACTTCAAATACTGAAAAGATAAATTCTTCATTTGGCATTGACATATGTTTAATGAATATCAAAATTTCTACTCATCATAGTGTAGTGGACGTCTGGAATACAATTCTTGACACTAAACAGTGACGAGTTTGGTTATTGTTTGTTTCTTTATCGATTGATCTTGAATTCATCAATGAATGAATGGAAATGATACATTAATATATCAATAAATAATTTGTATAATTTCTGTTTTTATTTTCAGAAACGAGAGAAAATAATCCCATAAAGACTAGAAAAATCAATGTACCGCCTGCTCGATTATCGGACAAACAGTACTATATATTGAGTTTTAGTAGAAGTAATAGAAAGGATGTTGGAATTCAACCATTTTCAATTTTTCTTCAGGTTCACATTTTCATTTATCAAAATCAATTGTCTTGCTTCAGGCTCGCAAAAACTCGAAAATGGCTCGACTGGTTTGTTTTTTTTTTGTTCACCTGTATACTGGGGTAGTTCAGAAAAACATGAAATCAGGAAAAAACAAAAAAAGAGAGCCGAAACATTGAAATTGAATATTTTGTATGAGAATTGAATTTACTCTCGATAGATGACGTTCGTGGCGGACCACTCTTTTGACAGCTGCGCCATGCATAATCACATTTTAATATCGTTTTTTTCGTTGAAAAAAGTAATGGATTCTAAGAATAGATTTCAATCAGCCATTCTATCAAGGTAAATTCACTTTTGCAAGCTTAAACATAATCACAAATTCATTCAGATGCGTTTTAGCTAGACTCGAAGCTGATCATCTACTTTATGATATGAATTTACCATGGCTATCGCCTCCGAATGTAATTTTGGTCCCTTGGCGATAACGATTCTTCGCTACCTTGATGTATAAATATCCATTTCGTACCAACGGCGAGGAAAATAAAGTTGATCATCGTTCAAGGTGAACGTGCTGCTGCAGGCGTACATCTCGCAGCTGAAGCTGGAAGGCTTCGCCCTGATGTCCGACATGGTGTACGTGACGCAATCGGCGGCGAGGTTGATGCGTGCCATCTTCGAAATCGTGCTACACCGCGGCTGGGCGCAGCTGGCCGACAAGTCGTTGGCTTTGTGCAAGATGATCGACAAACGCATGTGGCAGTCGATGTCGCCGCTGCGGCAGTTCAGGAAGATGCCCGAGGAGATCGTCAAGAAGATCGAGAAGAAGAATTTCCCGTGGGAGAGGTACGTACGCGTCGGAACCCTGTAGAATCCCTAGAATCCTCTTGGAATGCCTTGAACGTAATTGGAATTTCTGATATTGGAATTCCCACGACCACTATAAGACTCTATGGAATTCGTATGAACCTTTTTCACTTAATTGAACCCTTTGGAATTCCCACAACCACTATAAGACCCTATGGAAATCGTATGAACCCTATGGAATCATTAGAAATCTTAGGATGTCTCTGGAAACCCTCAACTCTCTCTCTCGGTGGAGTCCGTATGCAATACCTAGAATATAATTTCAATTTCTGGAACCTTATGTAATGATCGGAAATTCATTCACTTACTAAAACCCTTAGAAATCCCTACAGCCACTATCAAAATCCATGGAATTCGTAGGAACCCCAGTGGAATTTGTATCCCAAGTAACCTTAAGGGGTCCATGTGAACTCTAGAATCTATAAAACCTGATGAAATCTTTAAAAATCTTATGGAATTTTATAGTATTTCAGTATTGTATGAGACTCTAACAACCTTTCAGAATCCTGTAGGTGTCTAGTGAAATATCTAGAACCCTATGAACATTTTCAGAATCTAGATGAAACCAGCCCAAAGTTCTACTACATTCCTTGAAACCCTGATAAATATGCGTTGGAATTATTGCAATCCCACTATGAAATATTTAGAACCCTGTTTTTAGGTTGATTGATCATTGATTTGTATTTACTACAGATATTTAGAATTGGGAATGTCTCACAAAGTCTGAAAAAATTCTCCTCCTACGGATAAGAACCTCTATAGATTAATTTTTCAGCTTTTAATGGGATTTTCTCTCCTCGTTTCTAAAAAAATAGAGTAGAAGTTATTAAAAATTATTGCAATATATTTGTAGTAAGGACAGATTTAGGATCTGTCCCAAAATGTCACTGCGCTTGAAATTAAACCTTTAGATACCTAAAAGAGAAATTCTCTATTGGTCAGTGACACCTTGTTTTTGAAAAAATTTGGAAATACAAATATATTTAATAAGAATAAAACCTCTACTTACAACACAATTGTGTTGAGAACGGGAGCAGATTCGTTCCCGAAACGTCCACCAAGATAAGTAGAGGTTTTATTCTTATTAAATATATTTGTATTACCAAATTTTTTCAAAAACAAGGTGTCACTGACCAATAGAGAATTTCTCTTTGAGGTATCTAAAGGTTTAATTTCAAGCGCAGTGACATTTTGGGACAGATCCTAAATCTGTCCTTACTACAAATATATTGCAATAATTTTTAATAACTTCTACTCTATTTTTTAGAAACGAGGAGAGAAAATCCCATTTAAAGCTGAAAAATGAATATACCACCTCCTCGAAGAACTTACAGACAGTACTCTATAGATTCATTGGAAATCGGTACGCTATGGAATATCCTGGATATGAGCAATATTCTTCAAAACTTTATAAATTTTCATGAAATACCTCAAGGCTTGACACGTAATCTCTATAAAATCCTGAAAAAAGGAGAACCTATAAACCTCGTAGAGTAACTTGAAACCCTATGGATTTCTTCATTTTCTCCAATGAATTCAAAAAAGATTTTTCTTGACTGTTGCAGGTTATATGATTTGGGCCCCAGCGAAATCGGCGAGCTGATCCGCGTCCCGAAACTGGGCAAAACCATCCACAAATACGTGCACCAATTCCCTAAACTGGAACTCTCCACGCACATCCAGCCCATCACCAGGTCCATGCTGAAGGTCGAGCTCACCATCACGCCCGACTTCCAATGGGACGAGAAACTTCACGGCGCCTCCGAGGCCTTCTGGATCCTCGTCGAGGACGTCGACTCCGAGGTGATTCTGCACCACGAGTACTTCCTGCTCAAGTCGAAGTACTGCCAGGACGAGCACTGCGTCAAGTTTTTCGTGCCGATTTTCGAGCCGCTGCCGCCGCAGTACTTCTTGCGTGTGGTGTCTGACAGGTGGATCGGCGCCGAGACGCAGCTGCCGGTGTCCTTCCGGCATCTGATTTTGCCCGAGAAGAATTTCCCGCCGACGGAGTTGCTGGATTTGCAGCCGCTGCCCGTGACGGCCTTGAGGAACGAAAAGTACGAGGCGCTCTACGCTGACAAGTTTCTGCAGTTCAATCCTATTCAGACGCAGGTATGAAAGTTGTTGATAACTTTGCGGAATTTCGTAGGATCGAACTTTCAAAATCTGATGTGAAGCAACAGAATTCCACCAAGACTTACAAGATTACATAAAATTCTACAGGATTTCACACAACCCTACAAAGTGCTATAGAACATGTGAAATGTTATAAAACCTTTAGAGAAACGGTTTGAAAATCCATGAAACCCTATGAAATTCCATGAAACCTTGTAATTGGTTCTTGAGATCTCATAATAACAGTTTTCTTTCATAAAATTTCTTGTAATACCATGAAACTACAAATTCTCATGAAACATTTTTAATATGCATTTGCACAAACTACAATTTCTCAGTAATCTGACAAATGTCTTGGAAACTTCTGAGGCTTGTTGATGATTCAAGACTTATTGGATTCTTGAATCCTCATAAAAACAAGTTTGTTCCTTAAACTTTCTGAAATACTATAAAGTCCTATAAAATTTCATGAAACACTACAAAATTCAATGAAACCCTACCAAATTTTATAGAACCCTTCAAAATTCCATAAAACAAAATTCAATGAAATCTAATGATGATTTGTTGAAACTTCTATAGTTCTTCGTTTACTTCCTTGAAAACTTATGCAATTACGAAAAGATTCTCCAAGGAATTACGAAAGAATTTTCCTGAAAACAATGACGTTTCATGGAACCCTGTGAAGTTCTTTTGAATTGATAATATTCTTGAATTTCATAATTGTAATGCTCTCGAAAATCTTTTTATAATTTTTTTGACTCTGTTGGATTACAAAGGGAATTTATCAGGAACCAATAAAGTGTTATGGGACAACAATTTTTTGGCATTAGTTCCAATCTGGAAATTGGTCCTCACTACGGATATATTGAGATGATTATTATAATCGCTATTTTGTTTTTAGAAACGAGGAGAGAAAATTCCCCACAAAAGCTGGAAAAATGAATGTTCCACCTCCTCAAATAACTTAGAGACACTATCCATAAATGCGTGTTTTCAAATAATATGAACATTAATCCAGGACTCATGTATCGATGTATCAATATTTTCGTGGTCTGTAGGTTTTCAATTCGGTGTACAACGGTGACGACAACATATTCATCGGGGCTCCCACGGGCTCCGGCAAAACCACCATCGCCGAGTTCGCCATCTTGAGACTGTTCGACAGGAATCCCGAAGGCCGATGCGTCTACATGGTGCCCAGAGACGCCCTAGCGGAGCTCATTTTCGCCGACTGGCACAACAAATTCGGCCAGAATCTCGGCAGAAAGGTATGAATTCAATCCAATCGAATTTTATTACCAGATTAGATAACACGATGAATTTCGTACCATCTGAAGGAAATAAGAATTTATGGATTCCTAATTGAATATGGAATATGAAGGGAAAAACGGATATATGAGGTTGGTTTCTTGATATATAATAATGATATAATAATAATGGTAATAATACGTTGAACTAGAATATTTACAAAATATACATTCAAATATAAATTTATAATGATTATACTAAGAAAACCTTACGAAGTAAATAACTTGTAGCAAAGATTGAAATAAATTATGTGTACATATATATCAACATTATCATCAATTTTATATACAATAAATATCAGGCATTATACCCCTCAATATAGATATTGCAAGTTTTCATTAATTATTGATTGAGGATACGAAAATATTCGAGTCTAATATCCAGTTTTTCAGTTTTCATCCTATTGAAATAAGGTGATTTTGTTCTCTTAATGTCATTTGAAATTTGATTATATACTTATAATTTCTGTGTGCTGTTGACTTGTTTGTTTTATGGAGACTGTCTAATGTTTGAATTCAATTTGATTTTTATTTTCGAAAATGTAAATCAGTAGAGTGAACATTTAAAGTTGTTATATTCATATTCTTAGATTCCTCAAATAAACGTGTAGTTGGAAACAAATAATCATTTTGTACAATTTCTAACTTTTTCAAATAAGCATGCTTCACTCCTTCCCATTCTAAAATTCCATGAACTAATTGAGACCAATTGATGATCCAAGAATTTGGAATCGATTATTATGCTATATGCAAGATGAAATTACAGTTTGAAATATTGAGTAAATTTTTTTGCAGCTGAGTGTAGTTTTGAATTGATTGTGTGCAAATTTTCAGTTGATATAGGAAAAATTGAAAAAATCATGAACGTCAATATTGTCTTTTTGTTAGGTGGTACTGTTGACTGGTGAAACTGGTACCGATTTAAAATTAATGGCGAAGGGTCAGATTATTATCACTACGGCCGAAAAGTGGGACGTACTGTCACGTAGGTGGAAGCAAAGGAAGAACGTCCAGAATATCAACTTGTTCATTATCGACGAGTTACATTTGATTGGCGGAGAAGATGGGCCCGTCATCGAGATCGTCTGCTCCAGGATGAGGTATGAAATAATCGGTTCCAATCAGAATAATATCGTCATGAAATTCTTCGAAATGACTCAAATCACTATGAATTTTTATTTAAACAACGTAATAATTCCATGAAGCACTACCAAATTTCAAAAGCTTCTTCTAAGTTCATTGAAATTCAAGAAAATTCATTGATACTATAAAAAATATATTTCCAAAACATAAGATTTTCCTGACGATCTATTGAATTACTTGGAACTATGAAACACTTTTTGAGATGCTTGAATGTTTTTGTAATACTATGAAAACAACCTTCAATCGAATTGGTCAACTCCAAAACGGGTTTTGAACGATCTAGGATTATAGAGCATATAAAATTGAAGGAATTTTCCAGAGTTTTGAGGAATGTTATGAGTTTTCCTGAAGGTGAAATTTCCTGGAATCTCTCATAGAAATTATATAGAATCTCTAATGAATCATTGAAACCATGAAATTATTCAATGACCTAACCTAACCTAACCATGAAATTTCATTCAAAATCTGTCATTGGGAATTGCTTCAAAACTGGACTATGATTAGAACGACATATATTCTTTTAATCCTTTAGCATTTTGGGAATTCTATGGCATTCCATTTAATAACCAGAAATTTCTTGATCTCCATGAAATTTCATAATCTTCCATGGAGTTTTGATTGAATCTTATGGGAATTGTATAAAAATCCACTGAACCCTTACAAACTGAACTTACAAAAATACATAATGGGTCACATAAATACATAATGAAACCCTGTGAATTGAATCTGGATCTGGAAACAATAATCAATAAGAATACATAAAAAAATTATTAGAATCCTAAAAAATTCCATGAAACCATGGATGTCTTCGAAACTCTTCTCAATTCTGCTTTCATGAAATTCATATAAAAATTCTTGAAAACTCCATAGAATTTGTAGGAACTTCATTATGAAGTAATTTTATTGAATTCTCATCAATGGGAATTACTTCAACCTCTTGTATGATGATGAACTGATCAGATAAGAAAACAATTCTTATTCATTGAAATCTTTTTAATTTCGAAATCTTATAAAATTCCAATGACTTCCTATCCTTCATGATTTCTAGAAAACTCATCAACAGATTCTTCTGAAATCCTATAAAATTCCAATATAATTCAAGGAAACCTAATCGAGGTCAACTCTTTGAATTCCTCGAAACGTCGTATAGGGTTTCTTTGATGAGAAAGTTTCAATTTTTCTTATTTTGGTCTGGGCATTGTCCATGAACAAAAAATTAATCAAGTTATTTTTGTTTTCTTCGTACAATAAAATTTGGCTTCGGAAAAAATGTCAAACTATTAGATTCGGAGCATCCAGCACCTCAGTAGTTCTTCGCGGAAGATTTTAAATGATTGTTTCTAATGTCTCCCAGGTACATATCGTCGCAAATCGAGAAACCGATCCGCGTGATCGCGCTCAGCGCCTCTTTGACCGACTTCAAAGACGTCGCCCAATGGCTGGGCTGCAACGCCAACGCCACCTTCAACTTCCACCCGAGCGTCCGCCCCGTCGGCCTGGAACTGCACGTACAGGGCGTCAACATCACGCACAACGCGTCGCGGCTGATCGCCATGGCCAAGCCGGCGTACAACGCCGTGCTGCGGCACAGCCCGCACAAGCCGGCTATCGTCTTCGTGCCGACGCGCAAGCAGGCCAGGTTGATGGCCATCGATTTGCTGACCTACGCGGCGGCCGAGGGGCAGCCCAACAAGTTCTTCCACGCCGAGGAGGAGGACATCAAGCCGTTCTTGGACAGGATGACTGATAAGGTGAGAATGGAATGGAATGGAATAGGATAGTATATTATTCACCTAGGGTGAGCAGTTAGCTATCATGTTCGTATAAATAATCATGGTCTCTCTTTCCGAACAACAAACTCACTAGAAGGATCACAAAACAAATATTCTGATGCTAACATGAATTCCCAGAATTATCATAATATTAGTACCCAATCGTCGTCAGTGTTGTCATATCCAATCATCAAAAAGTGATGAATAGTCCATAATATTTAAAGTTCTTTATGAATTCATGTACTTCAATGCACAAATATGATTTGGGTCATGACGATTATGAATCAATTCTGATTAATAGAAGATTGCTACATTATTCTGAGACTTAGCAATTTTACTTTCTTGGGGGCTCGAGGACCAGCATGGGTATCGTGAATACTTTTTGCTCAACGTTGCAACACCGCAATTTGATATTGACAGTCGACGGCGATTATTGCTTTGTTTGGTATCTGTCATTATTTACGTTTTGATTTATCGATATTATTCAATTTGTGTTCAGTTTTGTGTACTCAGAATTCATCAGAAACTCAGTTTATTTCCTGTTTTGGTGATTTGATATAATGGTGAGACGTTGTGAGGTGTGTTAAAGACAATTTGAACCGGCGATCAAAACACGTCATTTCATAGGTGAGTTACCATTGTCGTATCATTCGAGATTTTGAAGCATTTTCCCAAATGGAATGGATAAAAATGAATTTAAATTGAATTGATTAGATTATATTGATTATACCCATAGGTCAGCTGCGACAGTGTCTTGTGGTAAAATATGTAGCACTGATAAATGCTTCCTTATTTGTAGTCAAAATATGCGAAACTGCTGAAAAATCAACTCAATATTTTTGATTAAAAACATAAGGATATTTCTATACTTCTTCTACACACAACAATCAGAAATTTACCGTTGACTGTTTTTGGAACTAGTCAAACTAATTTGGAGAAATATTTCACTGTAAGACTTCATCATGAGGCAAATAAATTAAAAGATTCAACGGAAGTTAGAGTAAGAAGTTTGTTGACAAAAACAATCCTATTCAAAAATCAATAAATTATTTGTGTGATTATCCATGGTTGTTTTTCATTTCAGTCCTGTTTTAAATAAGAAACACTGCTATTTGCTACACCTTCACATGATTCATGATTTTATTGTTGATATAACATTTCGTCATAATACTTGTCAACACATATTCATTATCGATTTTCATCTATCTAGATGAAATGAAATAATCAGACATCAATTTTTTGCGTCAAAATATATTATTCTGCTCAAGATGAAACCTCCTACATTTTTGACGATATCGTGAAATGATATTAAGAAGTTTCATCTTCAGATTTGAAAATTACATTCAAATATGCAATCATATCTATTTGCCTTGAAAACGAGTTTTTCACTTTTTTGAAAATTATTTCCACTAGTAGGTACTGAAATTTGAAATCGTAAATATACTTACATGCACTGTCACTGATCGCCAAAGATATGAATGTTCATTATTGAAATTGAACGTTATTTATGATAAAGTATAAGTAGACAACTGTATACTGAATAGTAAGTATATTGTTTCATATGGCGTTGAGAATTAAACTTTTCTTGTGACGTAGTCATAATAAGTTTATTGATTACAAGCAAGTTACAAAAATCACCATAGGATTGTATGTATTCGAATTTCTCGTAACAATGTGAAGGAAGTATAAAGATGTTCATTTTCCCACCAAGAAATGCTAAAAAGTACCACTGAAATTGTTACGGATTTTCAATTTGGTTTCATCATAAATCAATAATAAATTCGACCCCCTCTGACAACACGGCCCTGGTGCTGGGAGAATCAGGTTCTGCTATCCTTGTTTAGACAAAGATAGATACTATAGATGTTGCTTCCAAACAAACTGTATTGCCAGAGGTGTGGATTACTTATCTAGTCTGTTCAATGATTGAAGGTCTCTCTCTTTTCTCGACTCACATCGAACGATTTCTCTCGTCGACACGCTCAGTTGTCAAAGGTCAGATTTCATTTGTCAGTCAGATGTCGTTCGTCAGATGTCAAAAACGTCATCTGTCACATGTCACCCGGCTTTTTAATGTCGTCGACTTCTTTCACAGACCTTGAAGGAGACCCTATCTCAAGGCGTCGCCTACATGCACGAAGGTCTGACCGCCAGCGATTTGCGACTGGTCGAGCAGCTTTTCGATTCCGGCGCCGTCCAGATAGCCGTCGTCACCAGAGACTTGTGTTGGGCGGTGAACATCTTCAGCCATCTGGTGGTCATCATGGATACGCAGTTCTACAATGGCAAGGTATTGATAATAATAATTGATCTCAACAAAGGTACATGTTTATGGAGGGACCCAAGAGAAAAAGTGAATCACAAATGAATGAATAAAATATCAGGTCAAATGGAAGATGAACAGTTGAAAAATGATCCTCTTGAATTTACATTGATAGATTTTATTCTGTTGGGTGAACTGTTATGAATATTTATTTCACAAAAATATAACGTTTCATCACGAACATCAGGAATTCAATGCAATTAATGCATTGATGACAGTTTTTCTAAAGAAAAGGAAACTTTGTTCTTTCTGAGAAGAACTAATAAAGCATGTCTTTCTATTCAAGGTACACGCCTACGAGGACTATCCCATAACGGACGTCCTGCAAATGGTGGGAAGGGCAAATAGACCATTGGAAGACGACGATGCTAAGTGTGTATTGATGTGTCAGAGCTCGAAAAAGGATTTTTTCAAAAAGTTCTTGAGCGACCCTTTACCCGTAGAGGTGAGTGAATCGGTAACCGGACATTATTCAGTTTGTTTATGTATCCTCCTTATTGGAAGTAACGAGTTTCATATCGTTTTGATTGATGAAAGTTTATCATGGAAAGTTCATATCAGACTATTTCGTTTCAATTTTTTTCCGAAGTCATTTAGAGCTATGAGCATATTTAGCAAAAAAAAAACATTACAAAATAATGGGATTGTGAAAACTATTTTTGATAATAAAGAATATTGCTTTGTCGTAGCGGTTTATTTTGAAAGATTCAGAGAGGTATTTTTTGTATTTCAATTGTTTCATTACAAACAGCCAATCAATCAAAATTTTATTGAAGAAGTTTTCTTTGTACAAATAATATAACAAGAAATCCACCAATTAATTGGGAATATTTCAACTACTTCAACAGGTCAACCAATAGGAAATGGATATGGTAAAATACAATTAAAATACAATAAAATAAAATAATAGCACTGAAAACAATTGGGAATTGCAATATTAAGTGAACTAAATTTTTTCCAGAGCCATTTAGATCACAGACTTCATGATCACTTCAATGCTGAGATCGTCACCAAAACTATCGAGAACAAACAAGACGCCGTCGATTATCTGACTTGGACGTTCGTCTACAGGCGTCTCACCCAAAACCCCAACTATTACAATCTACAGGGCGTGACGCACAGGCATCTGTCCGATCACCTGTCGGAACTAGTCGAAGGCACTCTCAGCGACCTGGAGCAGTCGAAATGCATCAGCGTCGAGGAGGAGATCGATTGCGTTCCCTTGAATTTGGGCATGATCGCTGCCTACTATTACATCAACTACACGACGATCGGTATGTTTGAACTTCAACTCGAAAAGTTTTATGTCTCAATAATTTTTATTGTCTTCGTTTGATTCCCCAAGAGAAGTTCATAACAGAAACATAGAAGCCTAGTGTTTCATCAACTACAATACTATCGGTATGTTTGAACTATAACTGGGAAAATTATATAATGGCACTGGATGAAAGTCAAATCGGAGGTAGGTTGGAAGGGATAACTCTCCTGGTCAGATAGAGCAATCCTGTTGAATGTAATCACCATGATTTTTTAGAACATACCAATCTCACTTTCGCTGCAAGATAGCTGCGACTGCAAAAGGTGCAGTCATAGAAGTCCACCTATCGACGCCGATTCCCAACCTATCCTGTGGATTGCCTATCAACCTCGAGAGTAATGAATTATAGTAGTTTATTTTCATTGAGCATTGGAAGAGAAGAACAAAAATTTCATTAATCTCGCTGTCGGTGCTTTGTCACAAAACATGAAAACAAGAAAAATTCTGTAAATACCTCTGAATCTATCGATTTATTTGTTCTCGCAGAGTTGTTCAGTTTGTCGTTGAACGCCAAAACGAAGATCAGAGGCCTGCTGGAGATCATCTCGTCTGCGGCCGAATACGAGGACGTGCCCGTCAGACACCGCGAGGACCATCTGTTGCGCCAATTGGCCCAGAATCTGCCCAACAAGCTGACCTCTGCCTCGGGCGGGCCGCCCAAATACAACGACCCTCACGTCAAGACCAATCTCCTGTTGCAGGCTCATTTGTGCAGGTTAGTTTCGCCTTTGTTCTTCAGGTGGCGCAATCTTCGCCTAATTGGCGCAGTCGCCAAGGATTTTATGTTCCGGCAGATTTTCAATCGAAGTTGGTCGTGAGAGAGAATAGAATAGGCTATAGGATGATGAAATTGGGTATAAAATTAGAAACAAAATATCTCTCGATTTTCTTCAGAATGTACATTTTCTCAAATGAAACATTAGTTACAGCGGATAAATGATCTATTTTGAATTGATGAAGACCAAAAATTTTAAACATAATCACATTTTTTCACAATTTCTAAGGAGTACCTTGGAGCGGTCTTGATTGTCTATTTTGAATTAATTCAGAGCAACTATTGGTACTGTCAAATTCAAAACATATCCGTTATCAAACAAATTTCTCATATGGTACAGTCTCAAACTGTGACAGTCATCAATTCAAGATGTGTTGGTGCCGACATATTTTTGGCAAATTAACTACGCCTTCTAGAGACGGAACAGGATACCTGAAATTTCATAACTTGTGTTTCATTCTAGTGTTTTGCCCAAGATATTATCACGATATTAAGCCTGAGTTAACTAATCACTTCAAATTACAATACAAATCATCACTTCCACTATTTGAAAGCTCACTTTAGACAATTCAATGTCAATTTCGAACTCTGTGATCTTGAGGCTGAACTATAACGGATTTTCCTGCTTTTATATTTCCCATTCATCAACGAGAATCCGTTTTGCTCATCTCTCCCCAATGTTTGCCTAAATTTTTTATAGGCAAAGTTTTGTATTGTAATAATTATTTTTCCTACGACCACCCACGAAAACAGTAGCCCAATTCACATTTTAGATTGATTTTGCATCTTAACCTTTATGAAAATGATCGAATCCGCTACCTTCCTTTCTCCTTCTAGATGAGTCTGGTAATGTGACCATAATCTCCTCCCTTTTAAGATTTCGATCTCTGTGAACATAATGAATTCACTATTGTAGTAGAACTGAATGATTTTTAAATCATTCAGTATATTTAATTATGTTGGTGGATAATCTAGAAATCTGAGTGTGTTACTATTGATGATCAGTTGTTGTTTGGAATAGCTTTTTGGGCTAGTTTTTACAAATGATTCAACTATAAACCCTGGTATTTCAGGTAGGTTGTTCTTATAGTTAAGCTATTACCAACAGACAAATATTCGAAATTGTATTTGCGTGTAGAGTTAGATAATATTTGACAGGTATGCTGAATTTACGAGACATGTGTCAGCAAGATTATGTATTATTTCAGACTGGAACTGCTTATTAATAAACCTGAATCTGAAGAGTCTATTCATTGAAACCTCTTCACTATATTATTCACGAACGAAAGATTGAAAATGCTCAGGAAACTTAGATGAAACCTATTCATCACAATGACAAACTTGGAATGATAATGATCCAAATATTCATGGTCGTAGGAAAAATAGTGTACACAACTCTCCGCTCGTGCGAAACAAGTCACTTTCCACACATTTGTCGTGTAATAATATATTCTTCTTCACAATCCTTTCCATGTTTCTAGGTTGCAACTAGGCGCTGAGCTGCAAGGCGACACGGAGATCGTTTTGGGCAAAGCGATCAGGCTGATCCAGGCGTGCGTCGACGTGCTGAGTTCGAACGGTTGGCTGTCGCCGGCCGTCGCAGCCATGGAGCTCGCTCAAATGGTCACGCAAGCCATGTGGAGCAAGGACTCGTACTTGAAGCAGCTGCCCCATTTCAATAACGACATCACCAAGAGGTGTACCGAAAAGGTGGGTGAACATCCGAGTGAAAACGCGAATGATGTCTGAAGTTGTCACCTTTTTTTACGTTTTTCTACTCGTTGTCTTTCAATTCATGTCTCTCTGTCGCTATAGACATTTGACGTATGATAGATGACGTGTGATAAGATGACAGATGATGTTATTCCACGCCTTGCGACGCAATCTATCATCGAATTTCTATCGCTGAGAATGTTCGCTTTGTGGCACGCGTGATCGCAACCTTTTGTCGTTTGTGCAGGGCGTCGAAACGGTGTTCGACATCATGGAGCTGGAGGACGACGACAGATCGAAGCTGCTGCAGCTCACCGACAACCAAATGGCCGACGTGGCGAAATTCTGCAACCGCTATCCGAACATCGAGCTGACCTACGAGGTGCTGGACAAGGACCAGATCCATTCGGGCTCCTCCGTTCACGTGGCCGTTCAGTTGGAGAGAGAAGACGAAGTCAGCGGGCCCGTAATAGCACCCTTCTTCCCGCAGGTGAGTTGATAAGTCCGATTTCTCAGTTATAACCTGCATTTTTTGTTTGTAATATAATATACGACAGCTTTGTTCCAGAGGAAACGATGTTCAACATATTATGCAGTCAAAATGCAGCAGATTGAACAATAGGTTGAGCTATATTCGTGAAGACAAATACTCGAAAAATAGCAATTTACCAAAATACATGAGTACATTCCTATTTCAGCACGACTGTTATCTGTTAAATTCAAAGTTTCTGGCAGAGACAACAGTCCTTTTTTGCACGAGTCGCAAGTAAAGATCAGAAGATGACCTAACCTTCAAATTCCGGGGTGTCATTTGTATTACGTACAAATATCACCTGATGCCCCAAACTTGACTTAATACTCGGTCGTATTAACTATTTGAAGAATGTTTGGGGATCAAAAATAACTTAATTATTATTATTAAATGTGAAAGAAATGAAAAAAATCGATCATATGTTATCATTACAATTTTTTGATTTTTTTCTTTGTTCATTTTTTCTTGAATGTTCATGTCTGTTGAACTCCTAGTTCATGGATATTTATCATATATTCCATATAGAATATGATGGGATTGTCTAACTTGCATAAGACGTAAGAAACATATTCTCAAGCAATTGGATATTCAGTCATGGAAATTTGACATTTTCATTCGAGTTTTATATCTTCTTTCATATCATATATATTATATATCATTATATATATTCCTGTCTGCTTATGATGTTTCCATTTGAAATTCATTGAATTGTAATTACGGGCTTCATAAATAAATAAATTACGGAATTCTTCGATATCTGTTTGTGGATACTTTACATATCAGCTGAAGTTTTATTACTTATTAGTCAACAAAAACAATAACAAACTAAAGAATTCTGATGTTCAAAACATTACAGAATCGTCAGAGCTGTGACACTGTCGCCAAGTTTCTTCAGCAATTTTAATGTTGTTTTATATTTCAGAAACGCGAGGAAGGTTGGTGGGTGGTTATCGGCGATCCGAAATCGAACTCGCTGCTCTCTATCAAGCGTTTGACGCTGCAGCAGAAGGCCAGAGTCAAGCTGGACTTTGTGGCCCCCAGTCCCGGCCATCACAACTACACCCTGTATTTCATGAGCGACGCCTACTTGGGATGCGATCAGGAGTACAAGTTTTCCATCGATGTGGGAGATTTCGAGTCTAGCGCCAGCGATTCGGATTAGATCGTAGAATTTTATATTTTGTACAGTTATTAATTTTGCGTCATACAGTAAAAGTTTAAGTGGACATGTAGTGTTTTTCATTTCTAACTTCATCATGAGGTTTCTCAAAGGCATTAGGTTTTTGTTATTTATAAGCTTAGAAACGAACAAAACAATTGGCGCAGTCGGTAGGATCGGTCCAAAAAGTCGTACAGGAATCTAGTTTAGAAAAAACCGAAAGTAGTTGGGAGAATACGTTTCTACCCTCAGGGAGAACATTCTGTCGAGTTCTGTAAGTCTTAAAATGTAACCGAAAAATCAATACATTCAAATAGAGCATTCATGAACTGGTGCACTCGGTGGGAAAAGTGTGAGGCGCACTGGCAAGCTTTTTTTTTTCAAACTCCTTGGTTTCTGCAAATCTTATTGTGCAGTTGATTAGGAATGAAAATCTTTCAGTGGATCCCGAACGGGCGCAGTTGGTAGGACAAGTTTGATACAGAAAATATCTACACTTGGGCAGGTTTAGCCGGTTTGTTGTGTAAATGCTATGATTTCGCATGGTAATATTGATTGTGGTACTGCGAGGAGCATAAATAAATAACTACTTCAGACTGGGTCAATATTTGTTCCATAGCATAAAAATGGCCAATTAACACATGAACATACTAAGAGATAATGCAATTTTACACTTGGCAAACAAAGTTCTGTTGAGCAAATAAGTACATGAAAGTTTTACCTGATGAAAATCAAGAATTTTTGCAGGACTTGAATAAATATTATATCATCTAAAAAAAGTGCAAATAAGTGCATAGGTGAATTTATTTATTCGAAGCTGGATTGTCAGCGGAAAATATGAATCGATTGGTTGTTTTCGTGACCCTGCGGAATACCCAGTCAAGGTTGGCTGTGGTCCAAAATAAACAACACTAAATGTTTCGTCTTTAATAAAGTCATCTTCAAGGACATTAGGTTTAATGCATTTCCCTCGATATTATTAATCAATAGTGAAGTTCAGAGTGCAAAGTGACCGTTATATATGGTAAGCTGCAAGTATCAGCAGTGGGGCACCATTGATTTTTTATTATTCTCATTATTTTCACCGGACTCCAACAACTGAAGTCTTGCTCAGTGTTTAGAATTTTTTGATTGGATCAGGGATTGATATTTGTAAATTCAGTCATGATAATCTTTATTTTTCCCAAGAAACAAAATATGCATATTCATAACGGTGAACATATTGATTATTACTTTGAACAACAACAAGTGAAAAATATAAAACATGAATTTTTCAAATACAAAGAAAATTTATTAATAGTAAACTTTATGGAATTGAGTAGGTATGACGCAAGAAGAGTGGTATAATCAGCAGAACTAAAGACTGGGTTGGTCTTCATGTGCAACAAATCGTTGATGACGTGCATTGAAAACTTTCTAAACAGCCAATTTGGTCAATTACCCATAAAAATCTCTTGAATGATGAAACACTTCAATAACTGTTATATGTAGAATATTCGTGTATTTATTAATGGCAGTGTTTAATGTCTAGTGCAGCAAAGAGTAGTACCTGTATTCAAGCGGTATTTATGTGTGCATAACAAGTCGATGGCATAGAACAAACATTATTCCATCATTTTTCCACTCGAGAAAATTTTATACCTGACATCGTCATACTAGGTACTGCTGAATCAAGAATATTGAACATTGAATATTATCAAGTAGGTACAGGGTACAACCTACGATGACTCTTCTACAGGGTGAACTAGAAGTCGGATGATAGTAATAATTTAAGTTCATTCAGGATATTTACAGAATATAAATGAGAATTTCTTGAATATTTCGAAATCCTCGGATTTTGGAATGGAAGACATATTATCATGCCTTTACAGTCGATATACAGAGAGATAGGTACATATTTCTTATTCTTTTTGAATAAAATCGATAGACACTCTCCTTATTTCACAAAATAAAAAAGAAAATAAGAAAAAAATATTTAGTAGAAACAGATGATGAGAAGGACAATGATCTGTCCCAAAATGTCACTGCATTTGAAATTTACCTTACAGAGACTTGAAAGAGCAATTTGATGAGACTTGAAAGATGATGTAAATATTTGATTCTTGTTTTGATTCATCCTTTAATTTTAACTATTGATATTTTATACAGAGTGTTCCGTTGAGAAATACAATTTTCATAATTTTTTCATCTTTGTGAATCCAATTTTTTTATTCTGATATATCTAAAAGATATTTCATTAGAAATTATTCTCTTCCACCAGTGAAAACAGCTGCAGGTGAGTGTCGAAATATAATGAATTGCCCTGTACATTAGTATACGCTCGAGTACTTGGTGTCTATATGAGTAAGCAGGTTTTGGAGAATGGGCAATATCATTTGTGTGAGTTGAACTCGGTCACCTACAGCTTTTTTAGTGCCTATAAACAGTCAACCAACACCTGTGTTAATATCATAGAATTTGTGATTTCTATTCATATTTGAGTATCGAATTATTCCAAGTAAAAAAGCAATGCTAATATTTGCAAATTAAATATTCTGAAGTTTTCTAAGGATTTTTTATTTTTTTTTTGGTACCTATCTTCCATTTGGGTATATTCTCATGTAACCTAGAGTATCCAGTTTTGAAATTCATTCACGTATCTTTGTTTTTGACAAAGTAAATGAAGGTTTTGATCTTCAATCATGCTTTAATTATGAATTGCTCACATATCAGTGCATCGTGTTCAATGATTTCATATCTCAATAATGATGTAGATGGGGAAAACATTAAAATCGTCAGAGAAAATCAGGTTATATTCATATACTCATTTGTAGCCAAAATGAATAAATCAGAAATTGAGTGTGGAATAAGAATGTGCCAGTGTTTTTCCTCTTCATGAATGTACCTAATGAATCAACCAGGATTATTTTCTTTATTTTCAATCAAAATTGTTTCGCTTACATACATTCAAATTATCGATGAAAATGTTATTCATCTACAAAGGCTTTTATTATTTGTAATGATGATTCTTCATCATGTATTCAATAAGCTTGACAAAAGTAAAATTTTTGAAATATATCAGCCTATATAACATGATTTCTTGTGGATTCGACTAATATTTTGACGCAGAATATAGAGACAAAATGGGAATCTGTTATACCTGCTAATGTAGAACAATAGGAAGTATCATATCTGTCAGAATATAACATCTGTAACTATGGAAGTGAAATCTTTTCACAAAATCTCTTCTCAAATTGTCGGAACATCTGTTCAACATTCCTTCAAGTGGGTGGGATGTGTCAATTATTGGGTACCTAACCCATAACAACTAGTGGTACTTCCTACAATACATTTTGTCTCAGCAGAAGATCAAATGTCGTAGAAGATCTGTCTTCAATGAGTACATGTGTCAGAAATCATGTGTCATGGATGTCACAAATCATAAGAGATATTTTTTGTGCAAAATAAAGGTAAAAACTCTTGATACATGAACAGGAATGCAATATTCATGAATTGAAAATTCGAAGAGTTTTTATTATTATTTCAAACAAGGGCATGATTGTGATTGAAATTTGAGGAAAATCTCCGATTGAGATTGAGTTGAACTTTCCACTCCCGGATGTTTTGTCCGAACTTTGTTTCTCATTCCAGAAATATCTAAATACGTTTAGTAGATATTTGTATATTTGTTTTCATACTAACCAAAATAGATTACTATGGCTTCAACTTAGCAATAAACATAAATAAATTACTCATTTGAATAATTCCCCTATTATCATGACATTACTGATAAATAATTATGCGAAATTCGATTCGAATTTCCAAGATAATTATCTACAGGGCCCTTTGTATTTGAGAAATCTTTAGGACGATAAGGAAACATTTGGAAAACACCAGGGATAGGTATTGACAAACAAACTGAATCAATAGTTGTTTTCGAAAATCTTATAACATTTATTCATTTTCTGCATATCTACTGTTTCCCTTAATGAAATGATTTCAACAGCACGCTGTATAGTTGAATTCATGAGATGATTCGGAGAGGCAGCAATCTTCCTTTGAGTGATTCAGAAAATAAAAATCTTCTGCATTAAATGTAAATGAAAATATATTTGGAATCATCAGAAAACCATCTTCATTTCATAAACGTGAACCTATTGGATTTGGGTTCAAGTTGGAGGAGTTGGAAATACTTCTTGTAATTTCCGAATGAGTCAAATGGGATATTGAGTTTGACAAACCCTGTTTATTATAATGGAATTGCATGAGATGAGGACTCTTATCAAGGCATTTTTGTTTCAGAAATATTCTTGCTTATCGATATTAATTATTTGTTTTCGTGGAAGATTTGGGTATCACTTTTTGCACACTCATAATTCGCCTATTTTGCAAGTTGATTGCATCACAAATTATAAACGTGCGGTTTGTAATTTTCGGAGAGAGCGGGCTATTAGTTTTTAATAGATCCATTTGCATTCGATATTAAGAAGTCTCGATCTGCATGTAACCTGATAACCCAAATTTGTTTGAGAAACTTCTTAAAAATTGCCGAAAAAATATGAGACTCAGGATAAGCGCACGTAAATCATTTCTTTTATTTCTTAGATATCGTTGGTCAATATGTTGAAAATAAATATTATGATTTGGAAATCGAAATTCTGTTTGTTTACAAATATACAGAATGAAAAAATTGACTGAATATCTGACGTTTAGTGGACAATACCAAGAGGCAATTTGATTCGTTATCTCTTTATTACCAAAGCATTGTTTGACCATAAGGTTAACGATTGTTTATGGAATAATTATCACTCGATTATAGAGATAGCAGAATGTTTAGACTACCTTGTGTGGGCTTATTGAGCAGCATACAACAAAAATGGAATTCAAGCACACCAATTATTTATTAATAAGTTTTCATTTGACCTTTCATTTCACTTTCACTAAAGAAAACTTTGAATGCTTGTGGAACATCGTGCGAGTCAGTGGTGGAATGATATGCAAGTATCAGGCATAGCAAGATAAAATTCAGCTCGGGTCAGGTCTAATTTGCACTTTGACAAATTTATAGGAAGAGTGGTATCTGATATGAGCATATTGGGCATTGTGTGATCTGCTCTCCTGGTGAAGATACAAGACTCATTGGATGATGGCAGTGCCAAACTCGGTCAAATGCTTTGGAGGTATCCAATGCTCTACAGCCTGAGACTCCCCATATTTCTCTATTGACACCTGCCAGATTACCATATGTTGAAATAGAAGGCGTCTCTAAGATGATTGACCATATTTTCACATCCAAAATGTAACAGATATCTCACGTGGCATACCCGTTTCGAAGCAAGTTGTATTTGAAACACTGAAGAAGTTGATTGGGAAAAGTTCATTGGTTGATTATGTCATATTTGAGATTTCTCATTGGCAGCTGAACCAGGTGTGTATAATCTATAACTATACGTTACATGCGAATTATCGATATCATTTGGGTTGAGAACTGATGCAATTTATTGAAACATTATATCTTGGAAGGATTAGCTGATGATGAAAAATATTTGGAGAACGAAAAGATTATTCGTTATCTCCATCATTAAGAAAAAACACAGGCAAAGGGGTGCCAGTATTAGCAACCTTTTCCGAGAAATCTAATCAATATTCGGGTGTTGATCACAAAATTATCACTTGAACAATATTGCAGAACATAATATTGCAGAAATATATATCCAATTATTTGTTATTCAACAGTAGGTATTTTCGATTTGAGCATACAGAAATATACGATTTTTTTATTCTGCATTAATTTTTACTGAGAATGATTGGAGATGGTTGGCAACAATAATAACATAATTGAAACTTCTAAATGGCTGTAGTGACAAGCACAACGTTCACAATAATCTATGCACACATATACACAGGTGTTCATAAAGTAACCTTCCACCTGGAGAACTTTCGAACGGTTTGTAATTCCTTTTTAATTTTTTTTGCGTCGTGGTACTTCAGGAATCACAACATTCTGACAATGCTTCAACAAATGAACCTTATGAATGAATATATACAGAAAGTTGAGGTTGCGAATTGAAGAAGAAACTATTTCGATATTCATCTTGTACGAATACAAAATATTTTCGAATGAGCCATTCTACCGAAATTTTCATACATTTTTAGTGATGCTGACAAAGGATGACTGAAGGACTGGATATGACGCAATTTTTGAATAATTCGCCCAATACTATTGTAACCCCAAAAAAATGTTAGCGATATTTGAGCAAGATCATAATAGTTGAGTTTTTCCAAATATCCCGCTATTGTATGCAAATTTCCTGTTGAAATTGAACTAGTCATAGCGGACGTGGTATATCAATACACAATCTCTACCACTCCATATTCTGAAGAACTCAGAATTTCGAAAGCTGTTGCTTTCCTGTTGACATTTCTGACGACTCTACCACTGTCTTGATTTCTCGAACTTTTTGCTGAGGGCATTCGGCATTCTCGTACGTAGGCTTGAGTAGACTAGGCATTAAAACAGAATTTATCACGAGCAAGTAACAATCGTATGGGGCATTTTTCAGTCTACAAACGATTCCAGAACACCTTTGCAATTTCTGCGAGGTTGAATGGACCAATAGCGTGTCAGAAATAAAAGAGATTTATATGGCTTGTTGCTCAAAGGTATGCGTTGAGAATGATGAATGAATATTGGGAATTGCATGAATGAAATACAAGCAGGGACTATAAGGAAGCTCATTTATTATATTGACGAAAAATCAGCAACTGTTTCTACATGAAATTTCTATGGGTATGTCTTTGAGTACAAGCTATAGGTAGTAGGCATTTTCATTCGAATTGGCTTTGACTTGTGGAGATGTCTTATAACTGTTTCCGGACTTGAAACATAAATTAGTTTCATTAACATATTCTGAGATGTTACTGTGATAGTCCATTCACTTGTGAATACAGAAACCATGTTCATATTGTGTTTCAACAGCGACGTAATCAGCGTATGAAGAAAGCAGTTATCGTTCTTATGTAGTTTTGGTAAGGATTTTTCTTGCAATAATTCAAACAATTTTTATTCTTCGAAATTCTGTAATTCAAATGAAAATTAATCCTGGAATCCGACCGTGTGCCGAAAAATTTTTTACGTATACGTATTTAGGATATCGAGCTCCAAAGTTGCAAGTTAGCCTTTTTCTGCTGAAAACGCGCCTCGGCAAGAAATATCTGCTATAACTAAAAAAAAAAACATCATACAGAGCAGCAATTTGCCCTAATTTTTATAACAATGTCTGAGAAATCGATCGGTTGGAATAGTGCTTTTTTTTTAGCTAAATGAAGCAATTCGGAGCGAGATTGCTCCGTTATCTTCACGAATCAATTTTTTTCGATCGCATTTTCGTTACCTGCGGATTCGAAATAGGAGTAGTGAATTTTTTCAGATTTTTTTTTTCATCAAATCTTTCGAAATTATGCAATCTACATGAAAATCGAACTAGGAATCCGACCGTGTGTCAGAAAATTTTGTACGACTTACCGATCCAGAGATATCGAGCTCCAAAGTTGAGAGTATGCTTTATTCGTCTAAAAATGCGCCTCGGCACGAATTCCCATCCGCTATAACTCGGAAAAAAAGCGTCAATTCAAGCTGGCAAATTCCTTGATGATTGAAAAATTGACAGAGAAATCGATTGGCGGATCGAAATCAAGAGGTCAAGAAAGCAGAAAAATATCCTGAAGCGGAATCCACTTTTTTCAACATCTTCAATAGCCGCTGTCAATTGAGAATCCGTGTCAGAAGAAGGATATTTTTTTTTGAATTCTTGATTGCATAATGGGGTTATAAAGAGTATCCTAACAACTATAGACCGATTGCACTACTATCTGTGATCTCTAAAGTAATGGAAAAAGCAATCAACATCGAGCTCATCCGATATCTAGAGAGCTCAAGAATCGTGAACGACCGGCAATATGGCTTTCGTCACCAGAGGTCAACTGGAGATCTGCTTGCCTATGTGACACATAAGTGGCAGGTGTCAATAGAGAAACATGGGGAGTCTCTGGCTGTAGCCTTGGATATCTCCAAAGCATTTGACCGAGTTTGGCACCAAGGCCTCCTAGCGAAACTTCCGTCATATGGTTTGCCGCCCCAACTGTGTCTTTTACTATCGAGTTTTCTTGCAGATAGATCACTCTACGTGGTGGTAGACGGGGTCTCGTCTGATACAATGACGATCAATGCTGGTGTTCCACAAGGCTCTGTCTTGGCACCAACTTTGTTTTTGCTCCACATCAATGATTTGTTGAATGTGACCTCCAGCCCAGTTCATAGCTTTGCGGATGATAGTACACTTCATTCCGGCTTTTCCTCTAGAGCCCCTATATCATCCAATGAGGCCAGAGGTGCAAGGCGAAGACAGGTTGATGCTTTAAATGAGGATCTGACAAGAATTCTGAAATGGGGATCTGAGAATCTAGTACAGTTCAATGCAACTAAAATTCGAGCTTGTATGTTCACCAAGAAGGCTGATCACACAATGCCCAATTTGACGATGTCGGGTACCACTGTTCCTATGAGGTCGTCAATATCCTTGCTGGGTGTCACCACCAACAGTGCTCTCTCATGGGACGATCATGTGAGGTCCATTGCGAAGACTGCTTCACAAAAACTCGGTTTTCTTTTCCGTGCGAAGAGATACTTCACATCCCAGCAACTGCTTATGATCTACAAAGCACAAATTCGACCTGTCCTGGAGTACTGCTCACATGTTTGGAGCTCAGCCCCCAAACATACGCTTAAGCTCTTAGATTCAATTCAGAAGAGAGCTATTCGCCTAGTCGATGACACAACACTCACCAAATCATTGACCTCTCTAGATCATCGTAGAAAGGTCGGCGATCTCTGCCTTTTTTATAGGTACTTTCACGGTCGGTGCTCAACGGAAATATCATCTATTATGCCACCACGCGCGATTCCTAGTAGACAAACCAGACGAGCTCAAGCTGGTCACCCCTACACTGTCAGGCTCGAGACCTGCCGAACATCGCTATACCAAGCATCATTCATCAATAGAACGGCAAAGTTGTGGAATTCTTTGCCTAGTGAAGTCTTTCCTGATGCTTACAACCTCCAAACATTCAAGAAAAATTCCAACACCTTCCTTCTCTCCTCCCAAAATTCCACCGCTGGCTAACACGATGTTCCTCGAACATCATAGGTTTCCCTTTCGTGTTGTCCACAGATAAAAAAAAAAAAAAAAAAAATCCTGTGTCAGAAATGGAACCCCGATTCTCTATTGGCTACCCAAAATGGGCTAAAAGAAGAAGGTTAATTTCCATACTTTCTCCTCTCCTGGATTATCTCGAGAAATATAGGTTTGCGCACGTTTTCATTGTGAAATTTAGATACCAAAAAAAATTTCGAAAATGAACCAATCGCATGATAAGTGCAAAATTACCCATTTTTAAGTAGTGCAAGCTTCTTTCTGAATCAAAAAGTTGTTTCTTGCGAAAAACGTTTTTGGTTATTATAATTTTTCTCTTCATTACGCCTAGGCAGTACCTACGACACTGTGCAGTCAGCACTCACTAGCTGTAAAGCTAGGTTATGTAGTATGTCCGTGCTGATAAAAGGTGTGCATTTATCACTACCCATTCAATTCGAATATACTGCTCCACATTTGAATTGGTAATCAGACCACGCGTGAAAGATGTGAAATTTTCTATAGAGTAGCCATTGTTTACCGACGTATAGACAATAAATACGCGTCTTAGAGTAGGTGATCGCTGTATTGAATAGAATTTTATGTAGTCTCGGTTTGCATTGAAATTTTCGAAGCGAAGAAATTTTGCCAGGCTGTTTTCACCAAATACCGTTATCACTCGTTATTTTCCTTCAAACATAATCATAACATAACAGAGTGGAATTTCCAGAGAACCGAATACGTTTGATGATATTCTAACAATAACATAACCTATAGTTGAATATCATGAAACAGAACGAAGACACAGAAGACATGTATTTTTGTATTTGAAGATACAATTCTGAGATACTTTTTCGGATGTTTTTTCAACTCTTAGAAATTGTTGATACCCTTCAAGGAATGATTGTGTATAGAAAAAAATGAATAATATTGCTACCAAGCATTACAAGATCGATAAATAAAATGTTCAATGAAATGTGGTGGAATAAAGCATTTATTTCAAGACAAGAATATAAGCTCAGGAGATTTATGCAAAGCGCCATTCGAAATAAACAGTTGGGATTACTCCACCTATAAAAATGATTGTCAGGTTCAAATAATCTTTTAAATGTTCCCTGGCGTAAATCATGGGTCTAAATGATCTTTTTTGGAAGACGGCTTGCAGCAATCCCTGCAAAAAATTGATTTTTTTTTATGTCTTGTATTGCATTCCACTAGAAATCAGATGATTTAATGTGACAATCTGCATTTTTCTGTACCGCAAAACATATTCTGTATCTAACACATTAAATCTCATGGCACATGTTCGCTGATTTATGCATTCAATTACCTACAAAATACATATATATACGGCTTAGCAGAGCCAGAAGACATGCTCACATTCCAACATACATTCGGACTCCTACGTAGGTTCATTTAATGATATATTATCTCCATTCATAATAAATTCAACAATTCTGTTCGATTGATGAACGATGTCATGTGACCATATGGCGAATGTAAATAGCATGGAAGGTAAACAGGGTCATAAATGATCATTGAATCGGATAATCTCCACCTGCATTGTATGCATCCAGATTATTTTTTTTTTAACTGTGGACAACACGAAAGGGAAACCTATAATGTTCGAGGAACATCGTGTTAGCTTAGCCAGCGGTAGAATTTTGGGACAGTAGGAAGGTGTTGGAATTTTTCTTGAAAGTTTGGAGGTTGTAAGCATCAGGAAAGACTTCACTAGGCAAAGAATTCCACAACTTTGCCGTTCTATTGATGAATGATGCTTGGTATAGCGATGTTCGGCAGGTCTCGAGCCTGACAGTGTAGGGGTGACCAGCTTGAGTTCGTCCGGTTTGTCTACTAGGAATCTCGCGTGGGGGCATAATAGATGATATTTCCGTTGCATTTCCGTTGAGCACCGACCGTGAAAGTACCTATAAAAAAGGCATAGATCGCCGACCTTTCTACGATGATCTAGAGAGGTCAATGATTTGGTGAGTGTTGTATCATCGACTAGGCGAATAGCTCTCTTCTGAATTGAATCTAAGAGCTTTAGCGTATGTTTGGGGGCTGAGCTCCAAACATGTGAACAGTACTCGAAGACAGGTCGAATTCGTGCTTTGTAGATCATAAGCAGTTGCTGGGATGTGAAGTATCTCTTCGCACGGAAAAGAAAACCGAGTTTTTGTGAAGCAATGGACCTCACATGATCGTCCCATGTGAGGTGTCACCACCAGCACTGTTGGTGGTGACACCCAGCATGGATATTGACGACCTCATAGGAACAGTGGTACCCGACATCATCAAATTGGGCATTGTGTGATCAGCCTTCTTGGTGAACATACAAGCTTGAGTTTTAGTTGCATTGAACTGTACTAGATTCTCAGATCCCCATTTCAGAATTCTTGTCAGATCCTCATTTAAAGCATCAACCTGTCTTCGCCTTGCACCTCTGGCCTCGTTGGATGATATAGAGGCTCTAGAGAAAAAGGCGGAATGAAGTGTACTATCATCCGCAAAGCTATTAACTGGGCTGGAGGTCACATTCAACAAATCATTGATGTGGAGCAAGAACAAGGTTGGTGCCAAGACAGAGCCTTGTGGAACACCAGCATTGATCGTCATTGTATCAGACGAGATCGCTAGGATGCCTTGGTGCCAAATTCGGTCAAATGCTTTGGAGATATCGCACATACAGCCAGAGACTCTCCATGTTTCTCTATTGACACCTGCCACTTATGTGTCACATAGGCAAGCAGATCTCCAGTTACATACGTAAAGAAAATCTTGTCCTTAAAAAATGTCTGCTATAGTATCTACTATGAATATAGTTATTCGCCTATTCAGCTTCTTATTTTCGTTTCTCATCAATGAATTTGTGATTGACACTGTGTTCGAATAATGAGTGTACACAATTATTTTGTTGAGTCAGGTATAGGTATGCGGCAGACGAGATCTGCTGGAAACATATCTAATTATATACTTTCTATAATTACCTACAACAACCCAGACATTGAAAATAAATGTATGAGTACTGAAATAATGCAGAATACTGAACAACATCAGAGATTACCACAGCAAACATCTATTCAAATTTAGAAAATTAAATGTTTACTTATTGTTTAGTTTGTAGTTGGAATGACAGCTGTTTGATTATTAGTCTAAATGTTCCCAGTCGATCAGGATCATGTTATTGCTATTAGACTGATCCCACTGATTTTTCGAATCTTTTTGTGCTGGAATTACCGAGGAAAGTATTTTCAAGTCACACTCTTCTTATTTTGAGCTCCCTGAGGTGTTTCCCCTAAAAATTTATGTCATCTCAGATTTACGTTCTGATCGAGTTTATTCTGGAAGAAGTGTGACAGAATCTAGTGCCACGCTGAAAGACTCGCACGTAATTGCTCTGAGACTATTTTAGTGGGATCTATTGATTTCCCAAATCTTGCTCAGTTGTTTCCTTTTGGTTACAAGATTGAATTGAAATGTTGCTATTGGCTCCTTCCGTTCTGAGTCATCTTCCTGAGTCTGGTGTCTCCATCAAGGATGTTGGTATTGACCTGACAGTCATGTGTTCATCAAGTTTATTCTGGAAGTACAAGATCTCTAACATCGCTTTCCTAATATGTTCACCTTGCTGAAATAAGTTTCCTGAGTCTAAAATGCCCTGTCAACGATCTCTTGTATTATTGATCATTTTTTTTATCAAATAGCTACAGGATGGCGTTATTCCCATTCTAAATTTTGCCCTCTGAGAGGTGATCTGAGTGTATGAGTTTCCCTTGAGATTCATCTTATTGCCCTGATCTTTTTCGTCTTTTTCGTTATTGCTTCTTCGTTTGTCGTCATCGTGTTTTCGAGTTATGAGTCGTCTTCCTCAGTCTATACTTGTGTGATCATCGACCTGATTCTGGATGTTTTCAATCAACAATTTCCTTTTAATGTCTATCTTCCTATTTTGGATTATTTCTCACCCTGTGGATCTGTTATGTTCAGTTGAAGATCGTGTTAGTTCCCTGAGCGTTTTTTACGACGACGACACAGTTTATAGCTTACGACGATACTATTGCTTCTTCTGTGTAGATCGAGGTTTTGTGTAGAAAAAGGTGTATCCAAAGCCATCCTGAGTCATCTCCCTGAATCAATAACACTGTTGATCTGACACTTGTGTTTTCATCGACCTGATTCTGACAGTACAATCACTTCTGCCAAGCTTTCTTTCTCTTTTGGAATTCTCTTTTTCAAATTGCTACAAGATGCGGTCTCTTCTCAAAACTTCTCAGCGTTGCTCTCAATGGAAGATATCTGTGTTATTTTCATCCAGCTCATTCGACTGTGTTTAATCAATCCCATCCAATCTTCGTTGTTGATGATGATAAATACCAAGAATGTGAAAAACATCTGTCGTCAACAAATGCCAAATGCTTTCCTAATGCTTATCGTCTTGTGATAAGAGGTATTTTCAAAGTGGCTTTCAGATGATGATTATGCAGATTCGAACAATCCTCAGGTAAGGCTGCCTATGGATTATCATAAGGAATAGTTCTGCATGTTGAGCTTCTTAGCTCTCAATCCGCCTTTATGACTTGGGGAGACGGACCACCCGTACACGTACGCGAATATTTAATAACATATTATTTTAATGCCTAGCAAAAATTGTCTTTCCAGTGCATGTAGGCAAATAATCCATTTAAATGTAAATGAGGGACTGGAGAATGTGTGTCTTTTTACAATCAGTACATTTTATGGTATCGCGGCCGGTTTTAACAGTGGCCGGCTGCGGTGATGGAACGTTTATTACAATTATTATTGAACGATTAGGTGAGGTTTGCGTTTTTGCAGACACATGAAATTAAGTGTAATCCAGCAACAGAATAAGTAGAAAGAGTTTTGGACTTTTTTTATTTACAGGGTTTTCCACTTATATTTTCGCTACCCCTGTATAGGTGTAGATAACCCACCTATGGGGGCGTTATTTAATATAACCCTTCTACTCTCGAGTAATATATTTTCGTTCGTTCGATCATTATTAGCGTTGTGATGTGAAGAAATATCTATTACAGAAGAAACATTTGACACATGATCAAATCATTATTTTATCGTTTGTAGAATTTGACGAAACACTTGATAGCAGCATTTTATTCGTTATAGCAGAAAATCACTCACATGTCAGTTGTTATAGATGGCGGCACAAAAATGAATCAGAATTATTCATGATTGCACAATCAGTGATAAAAAAATGTTGATTCAAAAGTAGTAAATCAGGTAACTTCTCAATTTTAGATCGAACTACTTAATTACAATCTCAAAACGTCAACTATTTGTACAGAAATCTGTAAAAGTGTTACCATCTTCTGGGGAGTTTCATAACTATTAGGCCATTATAGCATAAAATGCCGTTACCATTTTTGACGAAACAAAACACCATCAGTGACTGCACCAGTGTTTTGTACATCGTTGTTGATTCCAGCGATTCTGACATGTCAAAATTTGATATTTTGTGAATAAAGCTTTTTTGACAACATATTAACAATTTCTCGCCGAAACCCACTTAATGGAACTTCTTGTTTCCCAAGAGTCCTTGTAACTAATTCTATAAAGAATGAATACCAACCTAACCTTTGTCTCTGTTTTTCACAATAGCTTATTTTTCTAGAAAAACAAACACTTTCAGTGTGTGTAAGCTTGTATATAGACTACCTTCATACTTTGTTCTGTTTCGCATCGCTGCTTGTTGTGGAAAACTACCATGCAAAAATAAAATTATTTGTGTGTTGTTTGCTCTGATATCAGAGTGTTCTTTGAAGGAATCGAATTCCTCTATTCTACATATTACTGTCATCTCGTACGGCGTATTATCTGCTGTAAACAGAGTGGTGAACAAAACTTATTTTTACTGTCCAAATTTACGCCAAGAATGAACTCGCAATGACCTTTCATGGAGGTTTGGGTGGCGATTGAGTAATTTCCACGCGTAAATATTTTGCTGGAAAATGTATTATTTCAACAAGCAATCTCATCTGAAATATATCATTTTCGATAATTGGAACCTGTGAAAATTAATTGAGGTCATTTCTCTTTTATCTAGAAGCCAGGATGGGCTTCAGGAGGTATCATGAAATTAGTAAGCTTTGGCAACATTGCAAAGATCACCATCGAATTTATTGTAAAGTGTCAGCTGGCATTAATATAGATAATTTATATCCTGAAGTCGGTCCGAAATATTGAGGGTAACACTCTGTGGGTATATGATTTGTATTCAGGAAAAAAATTGTGAAACATATTTTATATATTTTTCCAAAACTGTTCTGGGTATACATTATTGATATTCTACAAAAGCGCTGAGCGGATATGATGACTTTTTTTTATAATTGCCAGTTCGATCTGGCAATCAGCACTAATTGTCAGTTCAAACTAACAATTAGGTCTGATTGTCAGTTTGAACTGGCATTAATCTCTAATTGTCAGTTTAAACTGGCAATTAGACCTAAATGCCAGTTCGAACTGGCAATTAGAGCTAATTGCCAGTTTGACCTGGCAATTATGGCTAATTGCCAGTTTTAACTGACAATTGAGGCTAATTGCAAGTTTGAACTGGCAATTAGGGCTAATTGCCAGTTTGAACTGACAATTGAGGCTAATTGTCAGTTTGGACTGGCAATTAGGGCTAATTGCCAGTTTGAACTGGCAATTGGGGGATAAATGCCAGTTTGAACTGACATTTAGGGCTAATTGTCAGTTCAAACTGGCAATTAGGGATAAATGCCAGTTTGAACTGACAATTATGACTAATTGTCATTCTGAACTGGCAATTAGGGCTAATTGCCAGTTTGACCTGGCAATTATGGCTAATTGCCAGTTTTAACTGACAATTGAGGCTAATTGCAAGTTTGAACTGGCAATTAGGGCTAATTGTCATTCTGAACTGGCAATTAGGGCTAATTGCCAGTTTGACCTGGCAATTATGGCTAATTGCCAGTTTTAACTGACAATTGAGGCTAATTGCAAGTTTGAACTGGCAATTAGGGCTAATTGCCAGTTTGAACTGACAATTGAGGCTAATTGTCAGTTTGAACTGGCAATTGGGGGATAAATGCCAGTTTGAACTGACATTTAGGGCTAATTGTCAGTTCAAACTGGCAATTAGGGATAAATGCCAGTTTGAACTGACAATTATGACTAATTGTCATTCTGAACTGGCAATTAGGGCTAATTGCCAGTTTGACCTGGCAATTATGGCTAATTGCCAGTTTTAACTGACAATTGAGGCTAATTGCAAGTTTGAACTGGCAATTAGGGCTAATTGCCAGTTTGAACTGACAATTGAGGCTAATTGTCAGTTTGGACTGGCAATTAGGGCTAATTGCCAGTTTGAACTGGCAATTGGGGGATGAATGCCAGTTTGAACTGACATTTAGGGCTAATTGTCAGTTCAAACTGGCAATTAGGGATAAATGCCAGTTTGAACTGACAATTATGACTAATTGTCATTCTGAACTGGCAATTAGGGCTAATTGCCAGTTTGACCTGGCAATTATGGCTAATTGCCAGTTTTAACTGACAATTGAGGCTAATTGCAAGTTTGAACTGGCAATTAGGGCTAATTGTCATTCTGAACTGGCAATTAGGGCTAATTGCCAGTTTGACCTGGCAATTATGGCTAATTGCCAGTTTTAACTGACAATTGAGGCTAATTGCAAGTTTGAACTGGCAATTAGGGCTAATTGCCAGTTTGAACTGACAATTGAGGCTAATTGTCAGTTTGAACTGGCAATTGGGGGATAAATGCCAGTTTGAACTGACATTTAGGGCTAATTGTCAGTTCAAACTGGCAATTAGGGATAAATGCCAGTTTGAACTGACAATTATGACTAATTGTCATTCTGAACTGGCAATTAGGGCTAATTGCCAGTTTGACCTGGCAATTATGGCTAATTGCCAGTTTTAACTGACAATTGAGGCTAATTGCAAGTTTGAACTGGAAATTAGGGCTAATTGCCAGTTTGAACTGACAATTGAGGCTAATTGTCAGTTTGGACTGGCAATTAGGGCTAATTGCCAGTTTGAACTGGCAATTGGGGGATGAATGCCAGTTTGAACTGACATTTAGGGCTAATTGTCAGTTCAAACTGGCAATTAGGGATAAATGCCAGTTTGAACTGACAATTATGACTAATTGTCATTCTGAACTGGCAATTAGGGCTAATTGCCAGTTTGAACTGGCATTTATGGCTGATTGCCAATTCAAAGTGGCAATTATAAAAAAATGTCATCATGTCCGTTCAGTGCATTGTCTGGACAATCCGCATAGAGTTAGTCAGTTTTAAACAGGTATATTGTGAATTCTTCCTCATTTCATTTATATTATCTCAACGAAACACTAACAAACTGATAGATGAGTGATTTTCTTTATAAAATAGTTGTTTGACTATACGAGTTCTGAGAATAATATGCTCTATCTAACACAATCATAGAGAAATAACTCACCTGTCGTTTGAGTTTGCCGGCAAAAAAAAGAGAACAAGGAAATCCCATAGCAATTATTATTCGGAAAAATACATCGGCATGCATGTAGTTGAAATTCCTCAATTTCCACAATCTTTATTTCTGGCATTGAATGGATAATAAATAAATGGAACCCTAAAGGTAGTACCTGCTAATTATAAAGTTGCCATTGATATATTATTCCGAAGTTGCTTCAAGGCGATTCTGTGACCGCGAACGGTTCTCAAGCGCGAAATAATGTATTTATTGGTCAACTTTCTGGATGTGAGTGGTTGTATCTGACTGAGGCACCAAAAATCCACAGTTGGTGATTTCTTACACATGGAAATTTGAAAAGCACCAACTGAATATATTTTCATAAAACAAGAATCAGTCAATCAAGAATTAGTCTTACATAAATTGTTTCTCTATCTTGATTTGAGTGAGCTCAACCCATATCTGATTAGTATACGTACCTATATCCATTAATTTTTTGTATTATCATCACTTCTTTAATCGTTAATGTTGATGTCATCGAAATCATCTTCGTATTCGAGAAAAATGTGTATGCTCTTCCAATCTATCGTAAAACAAGACTTCAAGTTTGAATGACCCTGTACATGGTGGGTGATATCCGTGAGAGATAAAGGGTTGGTGAATTCATATGAAAGCAAAGAAGAATTAAAATTATGAATACTTTCGTATAATTCCAGAAGGAAACTTGCATTTCATAAAACCTTCCTATTTTTTTTTTTTGGAGAAATTTATCGAAATGAATGTAACTTTCTCATTGTCACTTTTTTCTTGACATATCCCACTTTTGTTCCGTTTAGACACCCCAAAAGCTGTGACCCATCACAAATTTCGATTTCGATAAAAAAATTGTCAAAAAAATGGTTCTGAACTTTTGATTTGTCATCGTATTTGGGAGACTGAGAGCTTTCGAAAGATCAAATAATATCTCCAGGTCCGTATTTGAAAAGAATCAACTTGGTGATGGCAGCCCAAAGTCGAAAGTATGATCTTTAATCAATTAAATTCATACTGTAGGTCTCAAAAAGTACCAATGACAATGTTGAATTATTTGCTATCATTGTCTCCCAATAAGGTCTGTAATAAATAAAAAAAAATCATACATTCCAGCTTTTCCTGTATATCTGCTAAAATATTCGAAAGATTCGAGATTTCTTATCGACATATTCTTGGACTTCTGATTACGCAACTTTGCCTCCATTTGAACTGTGCTGTATATCTGACAGTGCTGTATATCTCCACGGATGTATCATTCTGTTTACTAGATATAGGAAAACAGTATTTTAAATTTCATAAGAAAAATCATAGTATATAGATACCTATCATCAGCGCAGAGGGCGAGATAATTCTTGAAAAAGAAAATATAGTCCGCGACGACCATTGATATGATAATAATCCGTGAGAAGAAACAAGTTACACATAATAATTTCAGCGCAACCAGCTCGTGGCTTTCACGTGATGACCACTGTAGGTACTGATGGTCACTGGAGATCGTGTTATTCATTATTTTATTTTATTTTTGGAGTGGTGCCAGACTTCTTCCGACGTCACAACTCGAACTGAAAAAATCAGATCCGAAACGAGACGGTTCGGAAAACCGATCACTGTTCTGACAGAACAGAAAAATCAAGAATCAATTTTTTTCCGCCATATTTTTCAGGGAGTGTAGGAAATTAAGGTTTCATTTCGCCCCAGCAGGAGTTGAACGAGGTACATTCGATTTATTGTTCTACTACCTGAACATGAAACCAAACATTGAATTCAATTTTTTAAAATTTGTCGAATTTCTAAACACTTTCTAGCGGAAAAGTGAAACTCTGATCATGCTGAATACTGTCTGAAAAAAAAAAAAAAATTGAGGAGAAAAATATTTTAACTGTGTTGAGAACGGGACCAGATTCTCTCCCGAAAAAACCACCAAGATAAGTAGAGGTTTTATTCTTATTAAATATATTTGTATTTCCAAATTTTTCAAAAACAAGGTGTCACTGACAAATAGAGAATTTCTCTTTTAGGTATCTAAAAGTTTAATTTCAAGCGCAGTGTCATTTTGGGGCAGATCACAAAATCTGTCCTTACTACAAATATATTGAAATAATTTTGAATAACTTCTACTTTATTTTTTAGAAACGAAGAGAGAGAATCCCACAAAAAGCTGGAAAATAAAAAAAAATATCAAATTTTCATGACTCCTACCTCAGCAGAAAATCGACAATTCAATTCCATATATTTATAAAATATTTTCAATATATTTTTCCAATTTTTTTAGTTCCTAATAATAATAAATATTAATTCACGGTGAAAGATCATATATTAGTTGAAGATTACATGTAGGTGCCTGTGTTTGGATGAGAAAAAATAAAAAAAAAACTTATGATCACTCATCGGGTATGAATGATCAATGTCACTTTTGTCATGATTGTCACTTTTCAGTGTCAAAATTGAAAACATTGAAACATTTTACGAAGAGAAAAATATTTTAATTGAGTTGAAAACGGGAGCAGATTCGTTCCCGAAACGTCCACCAAGATAAGTAGAGGTTTTATTCTTATTAAATATATTTGTATTCCCAAATTTTTTCAAAAACAAGGTGTCACTGACCAATAGAGAATTTCTCTTTTAGGTCTCTGAAGGTTTAATTTCAAGCGCAGTGACATTTTGGGGCAGATCCCAAATCTGTCCTTACTACAAATATATTGCAATAATTTTTAATAACTCCTACTCTATTTTTTCAGAAACGAGGAGAGAAAATCCCATGAAAAGCTGAAAAATGAATTCTCATTTAGATGTCTGCAAAAGTTATGCCTTGGTAGAAAATGGAAACCAACTATTTAATGACTTGTTTTTTATGAATTTTGCCTCGGCAAGAAATGAAAATCGAAGAACTATATATTTTAATTTTGTCGCGGCAAAAATGAAAATTCAATTTTCATTCCGCTTCATACAATACAAAAAAAAACAAATATAAAAAAATCGTATTCATATTATTATTTCTTGCCTCGGTAAAACATGAAAGTATATAGATTCGATTTCTTCTGAGTTATATTTTGCCTCTGCAGGACGTAACGATTAAACTGTTCGTCGCACTGTTTCAAATACCGTCGATTCAAGGCGCCAAATGATATTTTCAGTAAGTCCATCCCACAGTTATTGACCAACAATCAAAACAAAAATCTCCGCAGAGTAGGAGTAGGTAGCCCGTTTTTTGTCGGCCACAATACTCGGCCGAACGGATTCATGAGTGCACACTCTTTCGATTGAACATTGTACAGAGTCCTCCCATTCACTGATCCACGTGGTGCCGGTGGTGGGGACCGTCCACTGCGTGCTCTGCTGATCCCGCTCTGGAATGGAAATCAGTCATCCACTGACAGAGTCGGTGCAAGGAGTGCAGTGACACAGCAGACTAGCTGCAGAACCAACATCTTTGAAAATGTACTTCGATCACGTCGGTCCACTGCCGAAGAACGACAAGCCACAGTCTGCTGAATAGTTCGGTTCGAAAATTGTGAAGTGCATCATTTCCAGGGCCTGAGTGACGGCGGCAAAGGAACTTCGACTACACCAAGGTGAGTGCCTAGATGCCTAGTTCTCGATCGGTCATTTCGACGATGGAGGTGATCTGATCGAGGCAAAGCGATATTTCATGTTCTGAACGATAACCTACCTCAATGTTTCATTGGGAACGAACCTTGAAGGTGACGGATTTGCGCAGGTCAATGTTGAATTGATTTTCTTGAGACGTCATGCCAAGATATACTTTATTTTGGTTTCATGGCGTATTTATTGTCACTCATTCTTTGCTGACAATCGACAATTGAACAGAAACTTACACAACATTTATTCTTTCCAAAAATCCAATTTGTTACTGACATAACGAACAGAAATCTATGACAAGTGTCAGCATCAAATTACAGGTAATAACTCTTCTCCCTCTGATTTCAACATGTTATGGATATAGATATTTGAGTATTATATTTGAATCTATCTTATATCTTCGACTAACTTGAGCCAGTTCCAACACTGAATGAGCATTCTCAAATGTGTCATAATCAACCAACCAAATCAAATGAGTTTAGTGAGATAGAAATTGTTTATCTTTCTGAAATAAACTGGAGATCAATTTGTCACAATGACACTTTTATGATTATTAGGTCTCAGAGTTATCATTGCCACAAAATACAGAAGTTCAATATTTCGATTTTGAAAGCTATAGTTAGTTACAGAAATACTGGATGAACTTCATCAATTTTGTTGGCAAACTATATTCCATGACATCACAACCTTCGGTTTAGAAAAAGGCTGTGATAATATTATATCTAGGATGTCGGCACTGACTTTCTCTTAGGGAGAACAAGTCTGGTTGGAATCAGACTGTCACAGCTCGAAATTAATGGGTCTTTTCGATAACTCACATGTGCTTTTACCTGAGCTCTTAGAGAAATAGCATCTGAATGCTGATGAATGAAACAGACTCGAGAATTATGTTCAATCAATATCATAATATTTAGTCCTTCATCAGGACTAAATATTTATTTATTCCATCAACTTCTGGCCAAGATTTGCAACTGCCAGGGACTCAGATTTGGTTAAATGTTGTATAATATATATAAATATATATATATAATGTATAATAATAAAAAGCGATGATTCTTCGAAGCAACATTCATTACTCTGTATAATGATGTGTTCATTTGAAGGGAAAATAGTTACTTCATTCTAGTGTATCTGTTTCTATATATAAATTCTCATATTGATTCAGTCACCCACAAAAATCGCAATTTCGTAACTCAATCACAATCTCCTCACAATCTAAATGATACGGGCAATTAGCCCCAAGGAACCCCCTCTATATCAGCGTTCAAACCTATTGAAAGGTAATCCGCTTCTAATTGGTCGTTTTTACAGTCAATTGTGGTTGGTCAATAAAACCACAGATAATACTCATAACAACTAAATGGTTTTAGGGAGGGTTTCAGGTATAATAATAGCCTCTGGGGTTTACCAAAACAAGTACAAGAGGGTATCCGTTGTTGATTTCCATAACATGATAAATTGAAGATTAGGCGTTTGATCCGTATAATGAATCAACTAGATTATCAGATAATGGCAGTATTTTTACATAACTCATTATGAAAGACCCATGGCTTTTGTCAGAACTTAGTCCTATTGTCGTAATTTGGGTGGTTAAGAACCATTTATTTTTCATAGTATACACACTCTTATACAGCAGCAATTCACAGATATTGACAACTGATTATACAGGGTTATTAAGATTTTATATGGGTAAGAAAAAAACTTGTTGAAAGTAATTTTGTATCCTAAAGTCAGACTATGTTGAGTCCATATTTGTATCAATATTATTCACTCACTCGAAAATACACCCCAATGTATACTTTTAAGACACCAGCATATCGAAATTGAATCTCATTTCCTATCTGATCAACTTTCTTGACTTTAATAATTATAAATTCAATAATTATTCAATATGGTGGACATTAAATAAGGAATACCCAAAATAGACCCTTTTAGCTCATTTCTCATGTTATTTTGGGTGTAATATGTCGGAATCCGGAAGTTTTCTACATTTTGAGATATCCTGTAGAAGATACTTCTCGTTCCTCAGAAGACAAGTTGTTTGTTTTAGAATTTAAGTGGGTCATATATTGTAATTTTTTCATACGTGACTGTTTTAGTTTGTGACCTCTCAAGTTTATCTGGCGACGCTAGCGCAAAATGTACCATCTCCATGCCACTTGCTTATTATTTTCTTATCTCGAAGACTAAATTTATTATTATTGAAGCTTTCTTCGAACAGTTTTCCATAATGCACTCCTCATGACAGACTCCTGATTGTGGAAAATCCTATCAGGATATCACAAGATGAGATATGCGTTATCGTCATTGGTGAGCTTCCCGTTAACCCATAATATAGAGTGAGTCAGTCGAGTCAGATAGAATTTGGAAAACCAAAGAAAAACATCCCTATGAATGTGTCATGAATGTTTTCGATGATGTGTCGACCTGCACAACACTTTTCCGGTCTTGTAACATAAATAGCTATTTCCAAAATGGAGTGAAAATCGTCAAGACGGTCCAACCTGCATTGTCTTGCTCTGCTAAATATCTGAAAGGATTCGAAATTATTCACCCCCTTTTCATCCAGATAACTTGAGTAGACAAAACAAAATGTTTCGTTTGACTGCATCCAAGCAATCTTTGAAAAGTTTCAACGACGATATCGAGTATAATATGAGTTCCTTCAACACAATCGCGCATAATATAGATTGTCTCTTCAAGTTATCAATATGGATTGACCTCGACTCAATGAATGGTCGAGAATGAAAAAACATGAATCCATAAATATCTCGATTGAATTAGGCTTAGTTTCAAGTTATTCAGCCTTGTCTCTCACAGTCATTAACAGGGTGGCCTATTGCTGAAGAAATTGAGGGACACCTTGTATACGCCAGTTTTACTTGCAGCAAGGTGTGATCATTATTGTTCGTATTCAAAGAAAACGATGCAGGCGAAAAAAAGTCATTCAGCATGTCGTCACGTTCCAATATATCGTGTTAACTCAAGTGGCTGAAAGACATAACATGGGACTTTTAATGATGCTGCGAGGGAAGTGAATTGCTTTTGAACGAGTTCAAAAGGTCTTTAAAGTGAAGACTTTTTCCATGGCGAACATATGGAATCTATATGTCTTGTTTCTAGCTGGAGATTATCAATATACCTAACCTATAAATTGTTAGCATCGGAATGTTATTGATTGTCGGAAGAAAATTCTTATAGACAGAGATATGATGATAGAATAAAACTTACATGTAACGAAGAATGTATAACATTCGAGCATATCACTCGATCTTTTCGCAATCTGTATGTATGTATACTTTGATTCGAAACTTGGAAATCTTCGAAAATCTCAAAATTCCCTTCGAATCTCCCAATATTACAAGGAATCTGAAACTTTCCGGAAATGTTGTGACAATACCTTTGGAATCCCAACTCAAATCATGAGAATTTATGGATATTTTTCAGAAATAATCAATATTTCAATCTTTCATCTGTCTTCAATCCTGGAAATATTGTGGAGTAAAAAAGGCCTCTAGATCTTGACGAATCTCGTTAACCCTTCTAATCTTAAGAAGATCCCATGGATCTCAATAAATATTCACCTACCTAGGAATCTAGTCAACTCTTGCAGATCTGAGCAATATATGAGCAAAATTCTGAATTCATTCAAATGCTACTTCCATTTTTTCAGTCACATTGAATAAGAATAGACAATTGAAACATGATTTGGTGAAGTCCTACTTCTTTAGCATTCACTATGTGTAAAATGTGTAAAATCGTCAATCATACTCCTTCAAAGTCTTAGATGTGCTCCAAGACATTCTATGTGCGTCAACGAAAAATTGGTCAATCTTTCTTGAAGCACTGCACTGCTCAATCAATCATTCTCAGTGTTGGATTTTCGCGAATGATTGAATAATTTATCGATTGGTGATGTGACAGAAATACCACGTTGTTGTGGCAGAGACTACAGAATACTTTCAGTAAACTTTCGTTGGGGACACATCAATCCCACCATGGAATGTGCCACATTCATCGCGATACATACTGTACCTGAAGATTCTGCTTATCAGTTTTCGGTGGTCATAACCTCAACTGATAACGGGATAGAGATCTACTGTGGACTGTTTGTTCAGACATCGAAGGAATGACAGAAATGATGATTCGTGGCAATTTCGAGAGATAAAGGTGTTCAAACAATAACCACTTATTTCACTGTCGTTTATTCGCGTTGGATCTTTCAAGTCAACCTACTTTGGAGTATCTATAGAAGTCTCCATAAGTGGATATTTCTGATAACTGAATTGTCTATCGTGCATTGGAGAATTGTTGCTCAGCTAATAAATAGTTGTTTGCTGTAGTATCACCCAGCAATTGCAGTAAAGATTATTCGAGCTTACATTGAAACGAAGCAGTGAGGACTTCTTTTGGAAATCTTCCGATTCCGTTGGTTGATAGTATTTTCACAAAGTTCGGTTTTATTTCCGAACAGAATCGGAGTCACGTGTTTTTTTTCCATTTGTCGATAGTGATGTCATAAGAAAATCATACCTTTTCTTTGTTTGCACTCATTTTATTATGAGCCTCAAACAGTAATTCAACAATACCCCATTATTTTCGAATGCTTGAAGTACCTATTCATAATATCCACAGTTGAATATACAATAATAATAATAACCTTATCAACATTTGAAACGTATCGATGCATAAATTGACTTTCGAATGACACAACTGATTTCAATTTTATTTTCTAACTACTGGATGGATCATATTCAAAATACCCACAATTTGAAACGTCTCCCATTTGTAGAAAAACAAATAATCTTCTCGAAATTATTTTAATTTTTCAACATTGTCAATACATAGTCTACAACATAGTCTGAAATCATCCTGTAGAAAAAATTAAAAAAAAAACGATTACCAATATATTCACTTGATTTATATTAACCCTGCAATAGTATAGAAGAAAAAACATGGAATAATCGACAACGTCGAAAGGAATTTTGGTTTTCCCAGCAGATTTGACTGTCATGGTAATTAATGGTAATTATTGTACCCCATTACAAGAACACTTGCGTGCTTGAAAATATTTTCACAACAGAGAAACTTCAATGAAAAGTTTATTCTGAATCAAACAGCTCATGGGATATCGAAAAATCTTGCACTAAGTGGACACACTATGTCAAAGTACCATTTTACTACGACGTGAGATCGTATATTCGAAGACCGTTTATTGAATCAAAAATAAACAGTAATTCATCGAGACATGTCGACATCAATCCTGGGACGTTAACTGATCTTGATGACCGTTAATTGACAGAATTATCAGTTTCTTTCACTTCAGGATGTTAGCTTTACAATTACATTCGAAATCATTCCTGTACTTTCCAACATTAAGAAGACGTATGCCATAATATACTCTGCACATAATATATAGCCATGCATTCATCAATATAATATACCGGGTGATACGTTATAACAGAGGTAGATTCGAATTCAGTGGGAAAGATTTTGAGAATGAGCAAGATGGCCCAAATCTCCAGGTCCTGTAATTCCCAAAGAAATTTCAGAGAATAAACAAGGCCCGTAGGAATTAACTGTGATGTTGAAATTGGATTCCTAATTGAATTCAAGCTTCATCATCTGTTTAGAACGGCAAAGTTGTGATATTCTTTGCCTAGTGAAGTCTTTCCTGCTGCTTACAACCTTCAAACTTTCAAGAAAAATTCCAACACCTTCTTCCTCTCCCAAAATTTCACCGCTGCCTAACACGATGTTCCTCGAACATGTTTCCCTTCAGTGTTGTCAACTGATAAAAAAAAAACAGACATATCGAGCAAATTGAAATCAAATTTGGATTCAGCAGGTTGTATCTCATCAGGAGATAGAATATTCACTAGGAATTTGGTGTATGATTACTTATAGCTGTATTGAAAAACAGGTCTTGATGCCTTCCTGTAGGTGTGTAGAACTCATGGACGTATAAACATGTTTATACGTCCATGGTAGAACTTTTCTCTTTCCTATGTATTTTCAGCTCATTGAATAAATTTATATTATTATTATTATTATTATTATTAATTACAGGCCTTATTCGAAAGATAGGTATATAACTGTAGGAGGAAGGTAGTGGATTAAATCATTTTCCGAAAAGTTAGACTACCAAAACAATGTTGGAAGCACTATTTTCTAAGTAGTTGTAGGGAAAATATTGTTTTAACACTTCCATTGAAACAAGAATATTTTTCACGCCGTGCAAATGGATGTATTTGTATGTATTTTCATCTTATTGAATAAATTTATATTATTATTATTATTATTATTATTATTATTATTATTATTATTATTATTATTATTATTATTATTATTAATTACAGGCCTTATTCGAAAGATAGGTATATAACTGTAGGAGGAAGGTAGTGGATTAAATCATTTTCCGAAAAGTGAGACTACCAAAACAATGTTGGAAGCACTATTTTCTAAGTAGTTGTAGGGAAAATATTGTTTTAACACTTCCATTGAAACAAGAATATTTTTCACGCCGTGCAAATGGATGAATTTGTATGTATTTTCATCTTATTGAATAAATTTATATTATTATTATTATTATTATTATTATTATTATTATTATTATTATTATTATTATTATTATTATTATTATTATTATTAATTACAGGCCTTATTCGAAAGATAGGTATATAACTGTAGGAGGAAGGTAGTGGATTAAATCATTTTCCGAAAAGTGAGACTACCAAAACAATGTTGGAAGCACTATTTTCTAAGTAGTTGTAGGGAAAATATTGTTTTAACACTTCCATTGAAACAAGAATATTTTTCACGCCGTGCAAATGGATGTATTTGTATGTATTTTCATCTTATTGAATAAATTTATATTATTATTATTATTATTATTATTATTATTATTATTATTATTATTATTATTATTATTATTATTATTATTATTATTATTAATTACAGGCCTTATTCGAAAGATAGGTATATAACTGTAGGAGGAAGGTAGTGGATTAAATCATTTTCCGAAAAGTGAGACTACCAAAACAATGTTGGAAGCACTATTTTCTAAGTAGTTGTAGGGAAAATATTGTTTTAACACTTCCATTGAAGCAAGAATATTTTTCACGCCGTGCAAATGGAGAACATCAAGCATGATGTTCATTCCGTAGCCATTATAGGTGTGAATCTGTTTATGTTTTTCATTCATCGATCAACAGAACTTTTTCAATTAGGATTCTAGACAAGCTGTCAGCAATCATCAGCAGATATTCCATCCAATCATTGATCACAATTCTTGTTTGTGTTGATGCAGTCTGAATGATGTTTCAGCATTGAATTTTATTCAATAATTTTTTCGCTTAGTTCACAACGCGCACCTTTTTCTTTTGGTATTGGTAATGCTGAACGTCAGATATATTCTCTTGATACACAAATTATTCTTATTCAACATCTCACTCGAATTATCTGAAATCGAATAGACAATTCGCATATGTGGATGCAAATAGTATGATCAGTTGATGATCAATACCAGCCAGATAATAAACGCTATATATAGTGCTGAAAGAATGATAGGAAAATTTATGTTTCGTATGAGTGATCCGTATGATATATTTAATTGGGGTCTTACATGATGTTTATCATCATTATTTGAAATTTGTGGCTCTGACTATTCTCACTAATCGCATCAATAAAAACAAGACGATATCGCCAATCGCTTAGATTGCTAATGAAGGCAGAAGTTAGGATTATTATATAAACAAACAGCCTAGTTCGAAATTGAATTGGTGTGGCGCCTCTACAAATAAAAAGTTGCCCCTGAAATTTTCGAATTTGATATTCAGGCTGACTGTTGGATTTATTTAGGCGCTGTACAATGTATATCATGAAGTTCTACATAGAACTAACCCAAATGTCACAGCGGTTTGGATTCCACTTGTATAAACTGTAGATCCCTGTAGATCTCCTTCACTCGCACAAGCCCTTCGGGGCTTCTGAGGGATGCTTCGGCAACCGAAGAGAGACATGTTGTAATGGATCGTTTTGGAAAGAACAAGAGATTCTTGCGTTGTTCTTCAAATATGAAATATTTGATGATCAAGATGAAAACACAACGGAATAATGGCCACAATCGATGCAGAAGTGAAAAAGCTATCGAGTTTTCTATTTCAAACAAAAATTGTCCGTTTTTTTTTTGTGAATAATGTTGCAATTGTCATGGAAGAACATAGTTTTCTAATGAATGATAGTCAATTGAACGAAAAGATATCAGTAAAACCTTGTTTTAGGAATAGGAGGCTCTGAATTTTTGATTAAGATGTTCATCAATCATTATAAGCTGCTTTTTGTTTTGGGTATAGAAAAATCAATCATTTCCGAATACGTAAGTTTGAAAAGTGCATTATAATTCTCTTCTCCGAAATGATATCCCATGACTAGAATACGAATGAAATTGTATTTTAATTCAATTTTTCGGATCGGACTAGAACTAAAAATATCTTCACAGTGTTGGCATGTCGCTTTCACAGCACATTTCGTCTTTACCCACCTTTCAGATGACCAATAACAGTAAATTAGTTATATGGTGAGATCGTACGATCAGAATACAAATTAGCTGAAACCAAAGACCGGTAACTTAGGCGATATCTGGTCGTACCAAGTCAATAAAACTGAGATAGGTATAACATGGAAGTCGCTGCTTTATCGTGAACCTGAACAGCGTGTGACTGGGTTTATTTTCGGAGCAATCGAGTTGTGTTCACGTGCTTCTCCAGTGACAAACACGACAGAGATTCTCTAAAGCGAGCAGGACTTGCTTTCGAATTATCGGAATTAGAATCTGAAATACCTTCAAAGCCATGAGCAGGAATCATCAAATCATCTACCCTATAGTGAGAACTGTGTTTTTATGCTCAATGCACGTGATACATATCTGAAAATTGAAATAAAAATCTTTATTCAATAGGAAAAATGGATAGAACAGTCTGTCATTCACAGAAAACCAATTCGAAAGATTCAGCATCATGTTACGTTTGAGAATAATAGGCATATGCCCTTGTTTTTGAAGAGCTGATTCATTATTTTTTTGCGTAGGCTAGCACAGAATTCAAAATAAGGTTGAATTATCGTTTCCTATACTGTTATCGATGATTGTACAGTCTTGTACACTACATGCTTGTACATTTCATGTAACTGTATGAATGGAAATCAGGTTATGCAGATTTTTTTGCTACCTCATGAAAATGATTTTCCTCATTATATATTTCGATATTAATCTGGTCAAAGATTCATTCATGCTCTTAATCTTCGTCATTTGCATTAGTATAGTCTGCATCTGCAGTATCTATCATGAAATCCTATAAAACAAATAAAGCAAAGGTTTTTAATTGATAAATTTTCACGTAACAACCTGAGTGATGGAGAAATTTTCCTCGACCTGTTATTTTGTTGAACCAACGCATGCATTTCAACTTAGCAACTTGTTTCTCGAACTGAAAATAATTTCCAAATAGATGAGTTATCTAACTGTTTTTCAGTGTTCTCATATTGTCTCATGATAAGATTCATTTTGAAGTATTTTGACAAATAAATAACAAATAAATTCTTGGATGATCATGATATTTTGATCAACAATTCTCTGCTCATATGTTTGCTCCTATGAAAATAGTACACAGTGTGTTGTTGGCAATCACTACTTTTGGTAGAAGTCATTTTTCATTTGAGTATAAATTCTAATGGATCTAATATATTTGTTGTTGATTGAGTTTGTTGATTTATTAGAACCACCTACGTTATCCCGCATTACTTAACGCCCAGTATATTCCATAGAAGGCTTGATTATTTCCCAACCGGTTGAAGAAATATCACTATGACAACTTTCTCTGAATACAAGGAAATCCAGAGCAAGCGTAGCTTTTATGCATATTTCTACATGAATTACAACAAATACATATTTGATTTTCTTCTCAAGTTGAATACTGTGTGAACAGCTAACAGTTATTCATGTTAGATCAACATTATATTGTTCAAATGTTAGGTTAAGCGGGAAAGAATGGCTCAGACATTGGAAATTCTGGGAATAACGTATACATTTGAATGTATTTTATATCATTTCATTTTCGCCTTGATTATTTGCATCCTGTTTTTTTATTGAAGCTACGCTATGGTTTCTGAAATTTTATATGTATATTAGAAATCACCCTGTATATAATTAGGATTGCATCACTGAATCCCCGTTCGAAATTTCGTTAGCAAATTCGAATGGTCGACAACTTTATCGTAATATTTACTGCGCGTGTGAGCAAAACTACTAGGTTATCGAAAATGTGTGTTTTTTTTCAATAGCCACACACTGAGCAAAATCAAATCTAAGTATGACAGATATCGATATTGTTTCGAAAGCTTGGAGAGTATTTTGACCCAGTTTTAGGCGTTTATCATTGTTTTCACAGATCAAGATTCGCAATCCTCATTGGATCCGCAATCTTTCGATAGTTCATAGTCGACTGATTCACGTGCTAGTGGCTTGGCAAAGTGCCTGAGTTATTCCAAATTTTTAATGTCATAGGTAGATTCGTCTAATTCGGTATGTCCTCTAAAACCGCCTTGAAAGGTCATTGATCGATAAGATATTACTAGCAATGAAACAACTATCATTAATACACAATGATAACGATGCATAGATGTTTGAAACTATAATGTAATATCAAACATAAAACCACTGAGAACTGGTAATGTCATGTTAAGTTTTGCAAAAATATTTAGATCTTGAAATTTTCGGATTCGAAAATATACGAGATGCAGAAATATCCACTTCATCACCCTATATAACTTTTATTAGAAATTGGGAAAAAAATAATACCTATGAGAGAATTGTTTGGAATTGAAAATTGCAGGAATTTAGGCATCGATGAAGAATAGTCAGATAAGTCAAGATAATCAAAATTTATTCGGAATTGGACTTTTTATTGACATTATCGACGCAATTGGACTGTAAATGTCAAATTCAAAGGCACCTGCGGTAAAAATCGATTATTTCTTCTTAGAACGATAAAATCAACTGAAAATCCAAATGGCGCCCCATATATAAATCCAATAATAGTGAAATTAAGAAAAATGTGTCTCAATGTACACAATATTTGCAAGTTGCCATAATGTACCATCCAGACTCACCACTTCAAACTTCAAACAACATTTTAGAGAAAACCATTTCTTTTATTTTTCAAATTCTTTATAGACTGAATAAAAATAGGTACTAGTAATTTTCAACACATCTTGTACATTGAGATATGTATTTCTTGGTCATAAAATGTTGTTATCATCCGAAGTTCTGTTCGCCCTGTATCTCTTAAACAAAACGGATTTTCAAAAATCATCGAAGGACAAAATATTCTTAGATCAGTCCAAGAAACAACCCGTTGAATTTTTGTCGCATGTTCAATAAACACCCTGTATATTGCGTCGTATATTTTGATATCATGAGAATGATCAAGACGTGATACAAGATATAATATAAGGATTAGACGGTGTCTGGCTGATAAGATACATAATCTTCCATGCTGAATTATTATTTTGAAAATCTCATCGATGCGAACTGGGAATTTCTGTCACACCTATTTGGGTATTATTTGATCGATTCGAATTAGATAACTTGAGATTTCGAATACCAATAATTGATATAATACTATTTTCATCATTGTGGATGGAATATTATGGAAAAAGCAAGTCATTAGCACATTATGCTCTTTTTCGATATTAAAACAGCATAGTTGAAGGATGTTTATGATAATGATACACTACATTATTTTCCTCTTGTTATTGATAGAATTTTATCATGGAGAGGAAATGAACAATTATTGAGTACCTATGCATTAAATTGCTAATTTTGTTGACTGCATGGTGATATTTTTCTAACGACAATAACGTCCTATGCGATCGTTTCATGTCTGACAAATAAATTATATTTTTCCTCAGGACTGACTATTCTTTCTAGAAATAGTCTTTCCGGTGTCATCTATAAAATGACATGACTATTTTGAGAACATTCCCGGTGAATTTAGATTCTATTGAAACAGCCACACATATCTGAAAATTCTATTTCTGTCGTAACGGCGACATGCAGCTTCATTTCGAATCATTTTCAATTCACATTAAGAATTACTCACAGTTACTCAATATAATTGATACAAGATTAAAACGAATTAGTCTACCTACTTCATTTGGTCGATACTCACCAGTACTCTTTTCAACTAATTCAACTGTTGATCCCCAAATAATAATTGTTGCTTTTGTGTGACTGTGACCAAAAAGTTTACTAGAAATGAGAGACACACTAGGTGGAATTATATAGGGCAAAATCATCATTCTATCATCATTGATCTATCATAATTGATAGGAAAATATTACATTTTTGTTCAGTTTGCTATTCATTGAGAAGTGTGAGAAGTAGGAACCTTATTCACTGTTGTTGATAGGCGGCAGAAAATTTGATGTAACAACATCAGTGTCAATATTTTCTTCTTCACTTACTTGTTATCATTCCTCAACTTTAAAACTTGAAAAAATTCTATCTCAATGTCAATGTCTCTTTATGTTGTATCAGACATAATTTTTAGGCTAAAAAGGCACGGAAAAGTTCGTGAATAAATCACATTTCTTTCGAACTAAGTTAAGCTCCTTCATTTTCAGTTCGAACAACAATTTGACCGGATTAACGTCACCTGTCAAGTTTGTAGTCCGAATTCAATGCACCCACAACTCATCCCGTTCTCGATAATCTCTCGTCAAACGACCTTTCTTCCATTATCTTCCTGGGAAAGTCGAAATATCTTGAAACGTGTCGAAGCCGTTGGAATGTGCTCCGACACCGACTGAGCTCTCAAACATGTTTTCATTCTTCCGTATTTGGATCTTCGACCTGAGTTCTGTTCACCCTGATCTTCCATTTTTTACGAGGTTAGTAGGAGAGAATTCTAAAAGAAATGCTCATGAAGATATAAGGTTCGAATCTGATGATTAGGGGAAACGATCATATTATTATGTGCATGGTAATTTCCAAAATTCGATATGAATATTTCAAGGACTTATTGTTGGGATCAAAATAAGACCCTCTACGAGTTATAGGCACTATGTCTGTACTCCTTAGGAATAGAAAAGGAAGCTGAAACATTATTTAGATTTGTAGCATTACTTTCGCTGTTAGTTGTCACTTGGAAGTGGCAATTCCAATTGTTTTGAAGAATATATTGTTGTTGGCCCTTTTACGCCTTCATATTATGTTCACTCAGTTCTATAGAAATATATACTAATGATAATTACTTCATGAAAAAGATTGAGGCATTTGTCGTATTTAAGAAATTAGTCACCTGTTTGTAAGTGAGTGAATTTGCTAGGTTACAGAAAATATGATGAGAAATTATGAGCTAGTTTATGATTTTTGTATTGTCAATTATCAATACATGAGGTTGAGTACGTAATAAAAAGTACTATAACAAAAATATTATGCATGAGAACGCCTGAGTAAAGTCTTTGCACCCGTGACGGGAAAGAATTGCACTTTTTCTCAAAGCAGTTGTGAAAAAAAACTGCTTATGCATGAATTGCGAAGGTTTTCATTGCAGTTACACACGCATGTAACGTGTATAGAAATCAGACAGGCAGACCGGCATTATAATATCGCTGAAACGAGTCCAAGAATCCAAAACAACGCCTCTGCGTTGACCAGCAGTCCTCAAAATGTGCGCCACATCCTTCAAGGTCATGCTGTCTCAACACTGACAGCAATAAATTTGTTACTTTTCATAAACTCAAAGACATTAAATTCATGTCTTTGCATAAACTGTTGCTCATCACTGATAAGAAGTCAGTTCATCTATATATGTCTTTTGTGCATTATTGTTGGGGAGTGTCTACCAATCTACTGTTTTTCTCCACTCATTTTTTATCCTATCTAGTATTAAACATATTCAGAATGTTCCTTTTCATTTTCCTTTATTTCCCTCTAGGCTAGCATTTTTTCCCTCCTGTATGTGTCTTCTATATTTCATGATCGATTGATTGGTTTTTGTTTATTTCATATCACCAACGGCACAAAAAAACTTTTTGGACTTTGTTTCGACTTTTTTTTTGGCCTGTTGACATCTCATATTATGCAAGGCAGTATTACCATATTATGCATTTCTCGAAGAATTTCCATGAATCGCTTTGGCATAACGTAAATTTTATTGTCAGGTCACTGAATTCGAAATTTTGGGTACCACTGGTGTAGACTCATTCCAGTTAAGTAGATTTCAGCCGAACCATTGAAATGATGGTTATCACAAGCATTTGAATGAATCAAACTGACAGCCTATTGACGATTGTTATAACGATAAAATCCGACAAAATAGAAATGCGACTCCAGACTATGTCAAAAATATATTCTCTATTAATCCACTATGTGAACTGATAATGGAACTGATAAACGAATATGTTATGTGAAACATTCAGTGTCTGCCGCTTCCGATCTTATCATGCATCCAAATAGTATATCATGGTGGGAGTTTTATGCTTTGATAATCATGTGATTTTTGTACTCAGCAAGATGACATTTTGAGAAAAATACTTATCGAACTTGTTTTGACCCTCCTCGTCTCGCAACTATCAGTGATTTATTGGACGAATCTTCTTCAGTCAGTTCCTTGCACAGGGTGTGATAGGGGACTTCGAAAAGAGAATTTTTATTTGTATAAAAATATGTCTGCGCAAATGCTTAGAGCAAAAAAACCATTCAAATCATACGCAAACAATTAAAGGAGTTCTTCCTCTAGGTTTTTCATTTAGTTGAACGCGAGTTGCAAAAGTCAAAAGCATTTCAAAAATTCCCACCTTGGTATCGTCGTAAAATTCATTATTTGTGATTAGCTGCCTTCATAATATTATCTTAGTTATTAATTAGATCAGCGATTTCGCCAACGCTGGATTGGAAGAGGAAGTCCCCAGGCCTAGCCCGCGCGTTCACCTGATCTCAACCCTCTAGATTTTTTCTTTGGGGATATTATGAAAAGGAAAGTCTTTGAAAAATCTATGAGGAAGATTTGTTAGCAAGGATAAAGTTGTACCCATATAGAAGCTATTCCCGGAATATTCCAAAGGATTCACAAGTCAATGACCCTACCCGATGACCTAAACAATTATTGTTAACCATAATTAATTTGTTGATGGAACACAATCAATTAGTGAACAGTGATTTAATTACTGCGAGAATAATAAGTACTAAACATTTTTTGGTTCTACAGCTACGGCGCATTTGCGGTCATATGTTTATGTAAACAAAAATGCTCTTTTCGATGTCCCCTATCATCCCTTGAACGTTGTCGGTATCTTTTCATGACACCCTGTATAACACAGTGATAGTTCACACCTGATTTACGGAATACAGAAGAAGATTGGAGCTCCAGCGCTATTTTAGTTCAAAGAGATGCAAGCACAACACAATTATCTGAGAAATCACAACCAAATTTTTTAACCGATTCATGTATTCGTACGTCAAAGCTGATGGAAGTTCTCGACCCCAGGGGTCATCAGGTGATTATTCATGACAAGTACAAATAGGTGATCGTCGATCGTGCGTGAGAATGCATCGTCGTCAATCAATATTATAGAAAGCTTTGACATTTCCTAGTCATAAAGTTTGCCTCAAACATCGAATTCATTAAAGTAACAATGCCACATGTTACCCTATGTATGGCGGAGGTATAACCGTCAATTTATATGATGTTTGATGGTGAGCTGCATGATGTACATACATATAAGAGAATATCATCAATATGATGGTTGATTAATGCGGTGTCTATCAGTAACTAAAATGCAATTTGATATTTACAGAGATTCTCTGTTTAATTGGATATACTTTCTGCACGATGTAGCCAAGTCGAGAATGAACAGCATGGGAAGTCATTAGTGGTTAAAGCTGTTCTTCGATTTGGAAAAAATTGTGCTTGATGATATATTTCAACTTGGTCTTGCAGAAGTTGATTGGGTTTCATCATCTCACAGAGTTTCTATGTACCAAAAAGATAAATTGTCGCGGTTCTCATGTGTTTTATAATTTATTGTATGACATTGCTATAATCTCCTAATTGCTCAATATATTATTTTTCCATCATAATTACCTATTTATAAAAAGTTGCGTGTTCAAACATCATGCACACTTATTATGATGATAAAAAAATATGATAACTAAAAGTAAGTGAGTTTAGTTACAATATATGTCTTATATAGTTCAAATTTGTTTGACACAAATTATATTGTGTTGCAACCAATTTGAAAGATTCTAGTGGAACTCATTTCTTTCTAGGCGCTCTGATAATACTATCTCAGATGGAAACTATGATACTATAATATTTCCATCCAATATTGGACCATCTGTACTTCATGAAACTAACATATACTTTGTTATGTACCTATTTTTATCTGTCTGGGATCATTTGATGTATTCAAATTTTATTGTCCTTGGACGAAAAATCTCGAATCATTCTCTATTGTTTGCCATCGCCGAAAATATATCATGCAATAAATATATGACAGAAGAAAAACCCGGAGACTTATCCACAATATATGTACGGGGGGACCAGATCAACTTGATAGCCACATGACTCGAAAAATATGGTTGGTAGAATCAGTAGTAGAATAGTCTCAGATACAATTTGTCAATTTTCGTTTGATCGGTAATACCAAGTGAAGATAAGTTTAGGTTATTATCTGAAAAAACCCAATCGACCTTGGAACCAACCCAAGTTCAAGAACTAAATGTCATAAAAAACGCTGCTTCTGAAATCAGACAACTATGATCTATCGTCTTTTTTCTCTAAATGCATTGGCTGACTCAAGTTAAACGAAGTGCCCTGTATATTTATTGGAACAAAAATGGTCTCCTATCTTATGAAGATCATCATCAACATCATTTCCATCCACGAGAGTTCTTTTTCTTCACCAACTTGGTGTGGAAAACTGTAGGAAATGGTAAAGTTGTTTCGATGAAACGGCGAGGTTTTGGATGAACATCATGTTGGAACAAATTATTTATTCAATTCAATTTCAGTAGAAATATCGGTGAGAAACCATGGTGTGCTCATATTGTTCATCATCGTGATGACGTGGATCATATTGGGAAATGTTAGTGATTTTGTCAACCGGCTGAGTCAGATTCAATATAATTGGCACAGTCGGTAGGACGAAGAGGTTGCGACAGCAGCCCAAATGCAAATTTGACTGTTGGCAAGTGAAAAAGAAACAGTAATTTTGACGACTCGCATTCTGTTCCAGATACCCATGTGTTCTATGGACTACGAGATGTTGGTCTCCCACAGCCCGCCCGTCTTCTCCCACAGCCCTCCCACTGGTGGCTTCCTCGCGGACTACGCCCTGCGCTTCAAGCCGGACTCCTTCCCGCGCAACTGCCGCCCCCTGCACCACTCCAACTCGCTCAACAGCCTCCCCCGGCTGCTCGTCAAGCCTCCCAAGCGCCCGTGCCTCGTCACTCCGCCCGAGGACCCCACCAGCCCCACCAGGCTGAAGAAGAAGGTGGTCTTCGCCGACGACAAGGGCATGTCCTTGACCCACGTGCGCGTCATGTCGGAGCCGTCGGACGTGCCGCCCTTCTGGAGCCACAAGTTCCTCGCCGAGGTCACCCAGGGCATCGACGCCGACCCGGTGGGCGACCTGGAGAACTGGGAGCTCACCTTCGCGCAGCCGGCGTCCGACTATCTCGCCTTCAGGAAGCGTCTGGACACCGAGAAGGTGTCCCTGGAGAACGTCATAGTCAAGGAGGCGGACAACCTGGTGCTCGGCACCGTCAAGGTCAGCAACCTGTCCTTCCGCAAGGAGGTGGTGGTGCGGTCTTCCTTGGACGGCTGGACCAGCCACGAGGACGCCACGTGCGAGTACGTGCCGAGCAACCTCGGCTCGGGAGTCAGCGTGCTCTACGACACCTTCTCCTTCAAGATTCCGCTGCCGGCCGAGTCCAAGGTGTTGGAGTTCTGCGTGTGCTACCGCTGCGACGGCCGGGAGTTCTGGGACAACAACCACAGGAACAACTACGTGCTGGTGAAGAAGCTGGCGGCTGGCGCGCCCATGAACAAGCCTGGCGGCGGGAGCGAGAGCTCCGGGGGAGTTCAGGTAATGAGGAAGTGCACGGACGCGGTGCGGGCCAAGGTGGATTCCTGGTCTGAGTTTGCTAGTTGGACGCATTTAGAGAACTCGAATCCGTACTGGTAGATTTGTGGGCCGGTTTTGATGAGGCAGCTGTTGGGTGTAGAAAATAGCTCGAGAAATAGTTAGTATCTTATTTTTCTATTATCTTATCGACATCTCATCAGCGTACTGGCATTCAAGAAATCTTTGCATACTTTGTATCCGATCATCTGTTCATTCAGATATGATGATGAATATAATTGACACAGTCGGTAGGATGAAAATTCTATAAAATTTGCAATGTCTAAGATCACAACTAGTTTTTGTATATTCGGCAAAGTAGATAGGACGATATGTCTGACCTGCCCAACTTGTTTTTTTTTGCTCTGATATAATTGGCACAGTCGATAGGACAAATAATCTGAAGTCTTCCACTGATGATAAATATCTTTCCTGAGTGATAACGTTGCATTCAAAAGTCATGGATCATATTGGGGAATGTTAGTGGTTGAGTCAACCTGTTTATTCAGATTCAATGTAATTGGCACAGTCGGTAGGACCAAAAGAGTTTTTCTTACGCGCTTGTGCAAATGAACGAACTGTGTTCGAGTCGGTATCAGCACCTACAAGACAAATAACTGTATATTCGTTGTTATTTTATTGAACGAGTTCTTGCATCCACATTTAGATTTATAGAGATGGTGCCAACTAGCTAATTACAGATTATTTGGCTCTGCAACAATTTGTTGGATGTTTGTACGCTGTTTTCATCCCAGGTTTTCATTATGTTGATTGATTTGGACTCCGAACAACAAACCCACTAGAAGGACCACAAAACAAATATTCTGAAGCTAACATGAATTCCCAGAATTATCATAATGTTAGTACCCAATCTTCGCCAGTGTTGTCATATCCAATCATCAAAAAGTGATAAATAGTCCATAATATTTAAAGTCCTTTATGAATTCATGTAGTTCAATGCACAAATATAATAATAACGACGATTATAAATCAGTTCTGATTGATAGAAGATTGCTACATTATTCTGAGACTTAGCAATTTTACTTTCTTGGGGGCTAGAGGACCAGCATGGGTATCATGAATACTTTTTGCTCAACGTTGCAACACCGCAATTTGATATTGACAGTCAACGGCGATTATTGCTTTGTTTGGTATCTGTCATTATTTACGTTTTGATTTATCGATATTATTCAACTTGAATTCAGTTTTGTGTACTCAGAATTCCTCAGAAACTCAGTTTATTTCCTGTTTTGGTGATTTGATATAATGGTGAGACGTTGTGAGGTGTGTTAAAGACAATTTGAACCGGCGATCAAAACACGTCATTTCATAGGTGAGTTACCATTGTCGTATCATTCGAGATTTTGAAGCATTTTCCCAAATGGAATGGATAAAAATGAATTTAAATTGAATTGATCAGATTATATTGATTATACCCATAGGTCAGCTGCGACACTGTCGTGTGGTAAAATATGTAGCACTGATGAATGCTTCCTTATTTGTAGTCAAAATATGCGAAGCTGCTGAAAAATCACTGAGAATAATGATGAACTCAATTAATATTTTTGATAAAAAATATGAGGATATTTCTATATTTCACTGTGAGACTCCATCATGAGGCAAGTAAATTGTAAGATTCAACGGAAGTTAGAGTAAGAAGTATGTTAACAGAAACAATCCTATTCAAAAATCAATAAATTATTTGTGTGATTATCCATGGTCGTTTTGCATTTCAGTCCTGTTTTCAATAAGAAACACTGCTATTTGCTACATCTTCACATGATTAATGATTTTATTGTCGATATAACATTTCGTCATAATACTTGTCAACACATATTCATTATCGATTTTCATCTATCTACATGAAATGAAATAATCAGACCTCAATTTTTTGCGTCAAAATATATTATTCTGCTCGAGATGAAACCTCCTTCATTTTTGACGATATCGTGAAATGATACAAAAAAGTTTCATCTTCAGATTTGAAAATTACATTCAAATATGCAATCATATCTATTTGCCTTGAAAACGAGTTTTTCACTTTTTTGAAAATTATTTCCACTAGTAGGTACTGAACTTTGGAATCGTAAATATACTTACATGCACTGTCACTGATCGTCAAAGATATAAATGTTCATTGTTGAAATTGAACGTTATTTATGATAAAGTATAAGTAGACAACTGTATACTGAATAGCATGTATATTGTTTCATATGGCGTTGAGAATTGAACTTTTCTTGTGACGTGGTCATAATAAGTTTATTGATTACAAGCAAGTTACAAAAATCACCATATGTATTCGAATTTTTCGTAACAATGTGAAGGAAGTATAAAGATATTCATTTTCCCACCAAGAAATGCTGAAAAGTACTACTGAAATTGTTACGGATTTTCAATTTGGTTTCATCATGGATTAATAATAAATTTGACCCCCTCTGACAACACAGCACTGGTGCTGGGAGAATCAGCTCCTGCTATCCTTGTTTAGACAAAGATATATACTATAGATGTTGCTTTCAAACAAACTGTATTGCCAGGGGTGTGGATTACTCTTCGATCATTGAACAGACTAGATAAGTAATCCATAACCCTGGCAATACTGTTTGTTTGGAAGCAACATCTATAGTATCTATCTTATTCTAAACGAGGAAAGCAGGAGCTGATTCTCCCAGCACCAGTGCCGTGTTGTCAGAGGGGATCGAATTTATCATTAATTCATGATGAAACCAAATCGAAATTTCAGAGGTACTTTCGAGGGTACTATTTAGCATTTCTTGGTGGGAAAATGAACATCTTTATACTTCCTTCACATTGTTACGAGAAATTCGAATACATACAATCCTATGGTGATTTTTGTAACTTGCTTGTATTCTCAACGTCATATGGAACAATATACTCACTATTCAGTATACAGTTGTCTACTTATACTTTATCATAAATAACGTTCAATTTCAATAATGAACATTTATATCTTTGGCGATCAGTGACAGTGCATGTAAGTATATTTACGATTTCAAAGTTCAGTACCTACTAGTGGAAATAATTTTCAAAAAAGTGAAAAACTCTTTTTTGAGGCTAATAGATATGATTGCATATTTGAATGTAATTTTCAAATCTGAAAATGAAACTTTTTTATATCATTTCACGATATCATCAAAAATGAAGGAGGTTTTATCTTGAGCAGAATTCATATATTTTGACGCAAAAAATTGATATTTCAATTCATGTAGATAGATGAAAATCGATAATGAATATGTGTTGGCAAGTATTATGACGAAATGATATATCCACAATAAAATCATGAATCATGTGAAGATGTAGCAAATAGCAGTGTTCCTTATTCAAAACAGGACTGAAATGAAAAACAACCATGGATAATCACACAAATAATTCATTGATTTTTGAATAGGATTGTTTTTGTTAACATACTTCTTACTCTAACTTCCGTTGAATCTTTCAATTTATTTGCCTCATGATGGAGTCTTACAGTGAAATATTTCTGCAAATTAGTTTGACTAGTTCCAAAAACAGTCAACGGTAAATTTCTCATTGTTGTGTGTACAAGAAGTATACAAATATCCTTATATTTTTCATCAAAAATATTAATTGAGTTCATCATTATTCTCAGTGATTTTTCAGCAGCTTCGCATATTTTGACTACAAATAAGGAAGCATTTATCATATACCACAAGACACTTTCGCAGCTGACCTATGAGTATAATCAATATAATCTAATCAATTTAATTTTGATTCATTTTCATCCATTCCATTTGGGAAAATGCTTCAAAATCTCGAATGATACGACAATGGTAACTCACCTATGAAATGACGTGTTTTGATCGCCGGTTCAAATTGTCTTTAACACACCTCACAACGTCTCTCCATTATATCAAATCACCAAAACAGGAAATAAACTGAGTTCCTGATGAATTCTGAGTACACAAAACTGAACACAAGTTGAATAATATCGATAAATCAAAACGTAAATAATGACAGATACCAAACAAAACAATAATCGCCGTTGACTGTCAATATCAAATTGCGGTGTTGCAACGTTGAGCAAAAAGTATTCATGATACCTAAGCTGGTCCTCGAGCCCCCAAGAAAGTAAAATTGCTAAGTCTCTGAATATTGTAACAGTCTTCTATTAATCGGAACTGATTCATAATCATCATGACCCAAATTTATTATTATATTTGTGCATTGAACTACATGAATTCATAAAGGATTTTAAATATTATGGACTATTTATCACTTTTTGATGATTGGATATGACAACACTGGCGACGATTGGGTACTAATATTATGATAATTCTGGGAATTCATGTTAGCATCAGAATATTTGTTTTGTGATCCTTCTAGTGGGTTTGTTGTTCGGAGGGATTACTTATCTAGTCTGTTCAATGATCGAAGGATTTGGAGGGTATCATTTTTTTTATCATCATAATAAGTGTGAAGTTTGAACACGCCACTTTTTATAAATAATTATGATGGAAAACAATATATTGAGCAATGAGGAGATTATAGCAATGTCATACAATAAATTATAAAATTATTGATGATAAACTCGAGATGAACTGAAAGATGAGATTAATTTGTTTATTGGCAATTTTCACCTACTCACGTTATATCGACCCACAGATAGACCCAAGAGAGAGATTAATCTTTCATTTGAATTTTTATTGTTCTCACTTTCTTCAGTATCTCATCAGTCATCGAAAGATCGTTATACACATACAAGAAGTTCAAATACTTGACTTGAACTTTAAGAAGGTTTAGAAGAACTATAGAAGATTCCCTCAATCATCAACATCAGAATCATCAACAATTTCTCGTATATTTTTTCAGCGATGTTTGATTTGAATATTTTTTGTTTCAGCTCTCGGAAACCTCCGTGAATTCGATGTTGCCAATACGCAGCTGATTTCCCCGAAGATCCTACTGAAAGGTCACTGCGTTCTATGATAATTAATTTTAACCTCTCTTTCGAGGCCTGATGATTGCGGTTCTAATTTGGTTCGGTCTGTAACTGAAATCTGTGATATGAATTAACGACCTTAACTTATTTAAATTGTGGTGCCAAATGGAGGTATGATCAGAGCGGATCTTTTGGAAATTGTACCTTTTTAAAAGACTGATATTATATTACTGTGTGGATTTGTGCAAATACGAGATTTAAGTCCTTTCGGAAGAACAATTTTTTTACGATTATTATATAAGATAGAAACGGTAGTTCCTTATAGGACGACTTGAGAATGCGTGAAACAGCATTAGTACAGGTGCGTCTCTTGAAAATTAACCCCCATTAACATTTTTCCTTTTGAAGATATGGAAGAATAGTAAATATAAAAGTAGGATGGAATATCTTGAATTTAGATTGAGAGATATTTTGTGGTATATAGGGTCTTCAATTTTTCAGAAATAGGCATCATTTTTCGTTTCTCAAACGGAATATTATGAATGTTTTTTTGACGGGTCGATAGATTATTTTTTTCCATCGGTACCATCAAATTGCATGGGAATTTATTGACGATCAAAATACTGCTCCATGGATCACATGATGTAATTTTGAAGTAGTGGGCTTTGAAAAAATGTCAAAATACACTTACATTATGTGATTTATGGAGTTCAGATATATGAAGCGGTATTTTAGTCAAATTTGATCGTCAATCACTCAATTATATCCCATCTCAATATGCAATTTGTTGGTATCAATGGAATTAGAAATTGAAGCTATATCGACATAGTGTTCCATACGAAAAACAGAGTTATATACCAGAATATATCACCATTTTTCCATATGTTCGAAAACTATGAAATTTCGTGGCGGTTGAATTTCAAGAGATTGTATTTATTGTTATATTTTTACTCAAGGAAGTGCTTTACATAGATCTGACCTAATTTTTATTTCTGGGAAATAAATTAGTATCTTTGAAGTGCAAAATATAACCGAGGTGGACTTTGCTTATTCCTTTGTCTACTGTACTTAATACAGGGTGTCTCCCCGGGTACTGCCTCGATCGATTTATAAAAAATTATAAGTATGTCAAATTTGATATCTGGATGAAATATTCTCAAGAATCGAAGAATTGAATGTCAACTTGGTTATTTCAAGTAGGACCTTCTCTGTATATCATCAAAGTTTTGACTTATACGCAAAATTTTGTACACTTTTCATGCACGATGTATCATTGTTTTCAAAGTATTTTGAATTTTGAGTGGAATATTGCCCGGTGCATGCAAACCACACAATTGTTTTTTTTTAATGTTTGCGAATCGATTTTTTTCCTAGAAGTAGATCCCATTCTGCAGAATTCAATGAATTTTATATAGTGCATCAGATAATGAATGAGATGAAGTTCAATAATTATGAAAAGTCCACTTTTTCAAATCGACACTCCCCAGTTTTTTCATTCGATTCAACATTGAAAATGGGGGGAACTTGTCTATGCCTCAATGAACAGTTTTCGAAATATTGGCAAATCAATATTTCTGTTTTCCTAAAAAATTCAATGTTACCAATTCTGTTTTATTTTTATTATTTATGAAATTGGAACGAAATCAATTTTGAAGGTTATTATGTGACACTTTTTGGCGCTTGATTGTATTGTAACACAATCACGGCCAACTAAGAATAACCCGAGATTACGTGATTTTCAGGAACAAAAATTTCAGTTTGACAATATTTCGAAAAACTTCTGGAAAAAATTGTGGATTTTCGTTAGGAAGTTTTTTCAATATTATTTATATCATTGTCAGATGATTTTTATCAAATTGATATCGGAATTGAATTGAGTCATATCATGGATGAATTGTATTCAAAATTCTGAGTAGAATCTGAAAATTCAATGAAACCTATACATTGCATCCCATTTGAGATGAGCAACGTGACTTTCACTTCCGGTCCAATCGGAAGTGCCAGATTCGTGAAAATATACCAGTCAAATTTCCAAAATTGACGTACTTACAGTTTTCTATAGGTCTGTCAGTCTTTGCGGTCCTCTGTCGCCCTGTATATCATGTAGTATACGCATTTTTTCGTCGTTCTTATGTGTAATATTTCGTAACTGAAAACTGATACATGAAATGTTGTTAATCATCATCACTTTTTATTGAATGCACTGTATATATCATATAAGGTACTGTTCTAGATGTTTTACATATTATATTTTATTCCTTTTCTGAGACTTGTTGAATATTGGATTGCTATATTTGGAGCTTTTATAGCTTAGTAGTAAGTATGTGCGTGTGTGTGGTAAACTAAACACTTTCAGTTTACCATTTCTCAGATGTATATTTTTCAGTACTTTCGTAGATTTGATATTCAAATTTTCGTATATATCAGATATCTATGAGTTGTTGCGTCATTTTACTTATCAATCGATTTTTATGATTTCATTATGTATATATTTATCATATTGTCATTTTATGTCGTTTTATTTTACTGCTTCCGATGAGACTATAATGTGTAATGTTGAATTGTTGCTAGTGCATATTTACCTACCATTTTTCAGATGTATATTTTCCAGTACCTTTGTAGGTTTCTATGAGAATTTTGTTGAATAAACATGTTGAAACTTGATATTCGTGCTTTCTCCGTAAACAAACTGTATGTGACGGGATCATCTATGATGGAAAAAGAGTTCACAATCCTTCATGTTCACATCCCAAATATCATTGATTCGAGTATAATGGTTGATGAAATGAGGTTGGTTAGCATCGCATATTTCCCCACCATGCGAAACCGTTCCAAAAACGTGTTCGAAAGATATTTGATCATTTGTATTTTTCAAAACGTTAAAGTATGAATTTCAAAGTGGGTGGTTTCAAATCTGTATTCTTCCCAGACTGAAATTTTTAAAAGAATCGGTCGGTTGTGTAACAATTGAAGGCAATGTACAACGTATAATGTATTCTCAAAACGTCTAGTCTTGTATCAGTTACTGCCAAGATTTTTCTAGATGAAACTGGGGGTTTCACTTTTTCCTTAACTGTGGTTGTCAGAATCAAGACATTAATAACCTGTCATTCAGAATTCACACAGGTACCTACCTGGATTATTTCAGAAAAGAAACCACAACAGAATTTTCTCACGTTCTTGTTCCCTTACTGGAGGATTATTATTTGTGTGTTCAATATTGCCATTGTGGTCCCCTATTAACATATGTATTGAGCAATCCATTCTAGGACATTCTTGGACCTCAGCCTATTGTAGACAGTGGGAGGGTATTGATTGCACCGGAATCTTTGACTCTAAGCAGGTACAAAAAGCCATTCCATGTTGTATCATCAAAGGTAATGTCAAATTTAACGGATGATTATTTTCATCAAGAGAACTGATTTATTTTGCAAATATATGAAAACAGTCTGATTGTTCAAATGCTTTTGTCGCAAATAACACAGTGGAAAAAATAAAATAATCATCTGAGAGTATTTGGAAAGATTATTCTTTGAACTAATTTATAACGGATTAATTTCTCATTTATTTTATTGAACTGGAGGAAGACATCAGCTTACCTAGAAATTATACGATTTTGATTGAAGTGATACTAGAAGTAGGCAACATACATGACGCGCGTGCTTGTGTCATGGACTGAAATTAAAAGTTTATTGAGGACTGGGTAAAGATTGAAAATGTTAATATTTGTTCATTTCTGCACAATAATGATTCATTCAATCATTACACATGAAATCTTTCAAGAATTTTATCGTAGATATAAAATTAGTTTGTATATAGTAGATTATGAACGTTTCATCGATGACGAGAGCTATGTTATGTACGAGTAGAAAGAGAGTAGTATTATTATCGCTATAAAATCAGATGCTTGGGTAGGATTTTACATTTGCGATTGGTTGACAGGACGATGAAATCACGTTAAGACATTTAAAAAAACTAATTGAATCATAGAGATACATGTAGAATGTTGTGAATGAATAGGAAATATTGTAATTGAATTGCGTTATAATCGCTCATTTTACAGATCTGTGATTCCTACCTTGTAACAAAATGTTCATACAATATTCATTAATCAAGTGTTTCAGGATCATGGTACAACACCTTTTGTCCTTCAGTACTGAAGATAAATGATTGGACTTCCTAACCTAAAAACGTCACTGTTAACGTATTGATAAATGTTTTTTCATTCCGAGTCTGGCCCTGGGAGTGATGGCATCTTTCGAATTTGAATTCGGTCAGCCTGAGTACTACTACTACTCTGATATGGAGATACGGTCCTGTATTTCGAATTACTCGAAATCTATCTCTACCACTACATACATGGCCCAATAAAAATGAAACAAGGTATGCATTTTACTGAGAGATCAAGTATATGACATCAAAATAATTGATTCTTTATGAAATGTTGGATAGGTCAGGATTAAAAAAAAACACATAAGGCACTTCTTAGATGAACATCGTTCTGACTACAAAATGAGAAATAGTGATGTTACTTTTCATTACTAGTCGATTATTTTCATAAACGTGTTTTATCGAGAACTACTGCATTGAATTCCAAAAACAAGGAAGCGTTGGTAAGAGATTTCGATCACCTTCAAAATGATGTATCACTTGACCCCTTATCCCATTTGAGATTCAAGGGTTGGAGCTCACCCCTACGAAGTGTTCGAAGTAAAAAAGTCGAAAACATATTTCCCCCTCGAAATAAAATTCTCTGAGAACGATACATCAAGGTCTATCTTGAACGATTGTGTTATCACCCGGTAGACAATAAAGGAAATTCGAGACTTGTTTGCTATGAGAAAACCAGTTGAATTAATTTTCCGGTTTTTCCAGGACTAGGCACAAGTTACGGATTTTCAGGGAAGTCTGTTTATTTTTTGTAAAGTTGGATAGACCTTGAGATTCCGTTTTCAATGGTTCGGGACTGCAAAAAATCCCTGAGACAACTGGCAACGAATAAATAACCAGGTCACTTTGGTGTGGGTGCCAGCCATAGACTTATTATAATAAGTCTATGGTGCCAGCATGATCTCAGTGGTATACGAAGTAATTAAGAAGAAGACTGCCTCGCCCAGGAAGGTGTAAAAACACAATTTCCCGGCCTAGAACCCTTATGTGGACTCTCCAAAGCCTATTTGAAATAAGAGTTCGACGTTGGGAAATCTAGGGTGAAGACAAGCAAAAAGGCTAGTGAGTGTATGGACAAGGAAAGTTAAACAGCTTCTGGAGTTGGACGAAATAGACTCCTTGCTGGACACTGAACTTCTCAAAAAAATGGGCAAATCAGAGAGCGATAGTTGCCGTTATTGCAATTTAGCTGAATGCGAATGTCCAGCACTTTTCAGACTGACTGTTGAGTTTCCCTTCCGCTGTGTGTTGAGATTCGCTTGTGTAGCTTGTGGTCCATGGTGAGCTTGCGTAGTAAATTTTCATTTCATCGAGGTATATCTCAATAACCCATAATGATGGAGAGAATTTTCTTATTGGTATATCATGCGAACTAGTGCTTTCAGAATGCTAAAAAAATTCACATATATTATCGAATTAATAATGCTTTTGGAGGAAGAATGTATCCCACTCTCTTCTCAATTTTTTTTATCTCACTTCCAGTATTATCGAACGCCATTCTTTGTAGCTTATTGTCATTGGAAAGCATGAACCCATTTTCTTATTCATCATCAAGCTCAAATAAATGATCATTGTATCGTATATTAGAATGTATCCTACCAATAAAGCTTCCATTTTGATTCGATTTTCTACTCTATTTATTTAAAACACATTGAAAGGTCGTCTTAAATATTTATCCAAAACCCCTCTCATTTCCAAATATTTCCTCGGGTTAGTCTTCACACTGAGATCCTTGTTGATGTTCAAATATTCCATATTAGAAGAATTGAGTCTGGGCCATTTGATGTTCTGGATCAAAGGATCTCTTTCAGGTGTGGGATTCCTGGAATTGATATATATCAATCAAGTTTGCAGGGTTGAACGACCATGAGTTGTCACTCACAGATATTTTATGAAATTCGACCACATTTTGACCATCCGAGTTATACCATCTTTCCCCAGATCTGGCTCTAACTTCTGATCATACCAAATATACGGCAACTCAGATGAATGAGGGGAACCTAAAGTAGCAATAACATGAAATCAATTGGACGCTCCGAAAATTGTCTTCCACAATGCTATTGAAATATACAAATACATTGATCACAGTGTCTGTTGTTTTGGAAACCAATTATTTTCGTGGAACAACGTATGAGTGGTAGAATCTTGGGAGAAGAGGAAGATATTGGGTTAGAGGTCGTCGTGCCAGCAAAGACTTCACAAGGTAGATGATTCCACAAATTTGGACCCTGACCATGTGGTTACCAGCCTTAGCTTGTCGCATAGACGAATACCATCTGAAAGCTTTGTGGTATGTTTGGGAACTAAGCTCCGAAAATGTGAATAGCACTCTGAGTCGACCTTTCTCAGAGTGTATTTGCTCTTTGTAGATCCTGAGCAGTTGCTGGGGTGTAAAGTACCTCTTTGCACGGCACAGGAACTCAAATTTTGGTGAAGCAGTTCACGCAATGGTGGTCCCATGAGAGAGCACTGTCGGTGGTGATAACAAATATGGATATTGTTGACTTCGTAGAAAAAGTGGTACCTGACATAATCATATTGAGCATTATATCATCCAACTTCCTGGTGGAGATACGAGCTTGTATTGTTGTTGGTCGAACTCTACTAGATTTTCATATTCACTTTTCAAAATTCTTGCTAGCATATGTGTTATAGACCTGGCTCCGTCTTGCACTTCTGGTCTCACTAGACGGTATAGGAGCTCCAGAAGAACACTAACCTGGGAATAATGAGTCAGCATCTTCACTGATACCAAATTGGTACAAGTAAACAGGTACATGTTCAGCCATAAGGTTGGCTTGATCAATAACAGATCTCGCGAAAACAACATCAGTGGTGTACTAAAAAAGGAACAGGTTAGTCAGAGATATATAGGTTCCTTCGAACACGATTTTCCAATCTCACCCTGACAAAGGAGTACTTGTCATTCAAAAATGTAGATGGAGTGTAGAGTTCTTTCAACATACCACCAGCAATCTTCCTATCTTTCTCATCTATATTCAGTCTGGGATGAATCAGCAAAGCTGAGTCCTCATCGTGAAGCCTTGCTAACTTATCAAAATTCTCATCTGGAAACAAAACACTATCACCATCTAACCTAACCTAACCTAACCTATCTGATTGTGAGGAACTCATCCATATATGTGAAGCATTAAAACTGAAGCATGCGCAACATATACCTATCTTCATTGCATGGATAATGTAATTAGTGTGTTAAGTGTCTTAGTATTCATGCAAATAGGGATATATAACTACTTTTTATGAATTAAAAAAACGAAACAAAGATTTTGAATCTCCATATTGGAAGATGTGTTAGAGAATGAAGGGTATCCCACTTCACAATATTGACCTCACTCTTGCATCATTGCGGCTCCCTTTCATTTCTATATTTAGTTAAATTTCCTCAATAAGTCCTGATAATTTACCATTTCCTGAACATACCTGGCGCTCCTGGGAGGAAGTGTAATGATTCTTCAGAAACTATGCCCATGAGGGTTGGCACCAAATTGAAATTTCCTTTCTTAAAGCTTTCTCGCATTCGAGACGTCACAATGGCCCCACTCGAGTTTTTTCTTTCTATAGATGATGTCCATATCATGTATGGTAAGAATCCATTTGTAGATTCGTTAGCTACTATCTGAAATCCACAGATTCCACATCGAATAGTTACCAACATTTGCTCTAGATCCACTCCGAAATTCCACTGAGTCAAGTCCTCAACAACTTATCACTCACCATTTTAGTCGCCCTTCTAATATCATCGATGGATGCTTTCCAGAGTATCTCAATGTGCCTAGTCGAATTCTTTTTGTAGGCATTATTAATTCTGTCCAGTTTATTTATCATCTGGAGAGCATACTGTTCTGGATTTGTCTGAAATCCTACAGGGGACAGTGACGAGGCACTTTGCTGTATCACTCCTCTGAAAAATCCTGACAAAACTCATTGTCAATCAAAAGTGGAAACCGATGAAGGAAGATACCAATGATAGTGGACCAATCGTCCAATAACTCCAATGAACTATGCAAAATAGATGCCAAGGATGAACTTGGAGTGATATTCATCCAAGCTTCATCTATTACAAGAAGCATTTGAAATGCAGCAGTGATAGAACTTCTTACCTCTATTTTTTCGACTGAGTACTTGGTAACTAACTGAAAAGGCACCTGCGCTATGCCCAGCTAGAACAATTTTCTGAGCATCACCAGCAAACAAATGGATATTCTTAACTGTCCAATCCAAGGCAAGATGCTGGTCCTTCAGGCCTATATTGCCAGGAACGACGTCATCTCCAGTCGATAGAAAACCTTGAATGTCAATGAATACTCGAATGATTTGAGAATAATTATGGAAATTACGAAATTACCGAGTGGACCAAGCCGATAATTGGTGGTGACAACTACTATATCCTCGTCTATGAAATAATTGGCGTTGTGCTTCTTAATTTGGGCTGATCCTTCAAAGAACCCACCACCATGGATCCAGAAGAGGACTGGTAGAGTAGATTTCGAACCAGGTTTCTTGAAATGAATGATATTGAGTTCTCAATGCACTAAAGTAAATGGACCACTTGCAATTCCTCGGAGAAACACAGGTTGTCAAAAGATTGGTGTGCAATGTGAAATGTGTTGAGAAATCCTCATCACTAGTCTATTTCATATCAACATTCATGACAGAGACAGAGTGATCTTCTTATACTCTTATACAATCACACTATCAATAGAATAGTGAGCTAAACAGCTTCCTATAGAATAATCTAGTAGAACAGCTTTTTTACGTTTCAACGCAACTTTACCTTGGGAGTGTAAACGTTTAGGACCAAACAATCTTCGGTTTCACCCTCCAAAAGCGGTGAATTATTAAGGGGTTGAAACTGTATACATATTTTCTTATTCTCAGTGGTATTTAGGATTCCATCCCATCCATCATGGTATTGAGGTACCTAAAATGATTTAGAAGCTGTTCAAAAGAGTCCATAATTACTAAAACTATAGTAGACGACATCCTGCAACTGAAAACTAGGATATACATACTTTGAATCTTCTGCTACCTACTGGAGGTGCTGCAAAGGGTATATCCTGAAATGCATAGTAATCCTTTCCTTGAGTACTCCTCAAGGTATGGCCCCGTATTCGTCCTTGTGGCACCACCAAATTCACTATCAACTCTCCATCGTGACCCTAAATTTGTTTTCGAAGTGGATTGAGAACTGCATTTGCAAACAGGTATCTTGATACTTACGACTACTTCCTGAAAAAAAGTATCGATTAGTATATTTATGTTGATAAGTTTGTTTTTCATTCGAAGATCTCGTTACATCTTTTCCAACAGACTTGTTTCCTATAGTTGAACAATCATTCTAGTGAGATGGTATTTCATTCTGATATCAACAAATAGAAAATTCTGGACGATATTTCGAAGAATACCAAGGGATCAGTTGATTTTTTCTCACTTTTCTCACTTCGTCTGAAAGGAACCTTGACTATAAATGGAGTAACTAGTATAGACAAACTGATCTAAATAATTTTTCAAACCAATAATTCCATAAGAATCAACGGGTAACATCAGACAAGAAAATATTGTTTCGGGAATTATTTGAAATAATCATTTCTTGTCAGTTCAATGGATTGATTGATTAAATTTGTTCTTAGCTCATACAAGCCGTTCAAACCAACTGAATGAGGGATATCGATACTTGAGATTGCTCTTTCAATGGACAAAACCTAATTTAATTTCCACTGTAACACTGAATACTGATAATTATTAATGTAAATGAAAGATGTGAATGAGAAACTCTTCAATTTCTGATCTGATAATGATTGTTCGCATTACACTTGGTTATTCATTCAAGTGATGTAGTTATTTTGAGAACAAGAAATTTGTGTTTTGAACATGTGCAGTTGTATTATTTCACAAAAATCTCTTACCTGCGAAAATATGGCACTGAATAAACAAACTATGTTAATGATGGTCTTGTTTAGGTACATAGCGTATCATCGTCTCATGAAACAATGTGTTGTTAGGAGAGTGATTACTGTTTTGAATGAATAGCAAACCTATCGAGCACCTTTTATTTTAAAGTTGATGAATCGAAGGCCTTGATTTGATGAATAATAATCGAGCATAAAGTAGAATAATCTGGATCGGGAAGTATAGATAATACCGAAATAATTTCCTTGTTTTCGCAGATGAAATTTCTTATACAGGGTGTTCCTGATTTCATATATCTTAAATTAAAATGAGAGTTCATATAAAGGTTTGAGCTGCCTGAAAATACCATTATTGTGCCTTCATCATATAGGACATCAAAAAGTGGATTCATTGTGTAACAGTCCGATCCTGGAAAAGTGAATTGAATCAAGTATTTTCAAAGTTTGAAAAAATTGATTTTCCTAGACATACATGCCCAAATCTTCTCACCCCCAATATAATGGTTCAATATGCTATAGTTGATGAAGTGCAGGCCAAAACATTGAAACACGGGCACACGTGTAACAGAGTGAAAAACCGTCAAATGTATCATCTGGAAATCCTAAGATTAGGTCATCAATGTATTATATGTACTTATTTTTCCCAGAAACAATAGCACCAACAGGATGGTCAGTGAACATTAGGAAATCTTGTCCATGGTGTTGAACTCCATTTATAAATATATATAAATATTTGGCACTGAATAAACTAAAACTAACTAACTGATCTGACCGAATAACTTAATAAACAAAGAGTGACGAAGAAATGCAACAGCAAGTTCTGAAAAAAAATAATCAGATGGGTTTCAAGGCATTCATCAATAGTTTTTTTCAAAATTACTGACATTTTCAGATGCTTGAAATTTCTATTAGAAAAGGAAAAAATAGGTCGCTTGCTTGCTACAAGATAAATTTTGTAATTATCTCGATTGACCGAAAGTTGGATTAATTGCAAGATGCATCTGATAATTGAGCTCTTGTTGAAACAAATATCCCGCAATTAGCTTAAATGCAAAATAAATCTGTCAATTCAACCCGAATTGCAAAATACTTTTTATTAGGTTTCCCTTTTAACAGCGTGCACGAAACATCACTTATAACACTCTCTAATTGAAGATGAATTGATAAGATTGCAGAAATGAACAAACTGTCCAGACCAGGAATTTGAAGGTTAGGTGTTTTTATTTCATTTGCCTCTTGCACTCGTGCAAAAGTATCGTTGTCTCTGTCAGGAACTATGGATGTGATAGACATGAATAATGGAAACATATGTCGTGATAAATAAGGAATTTTATCAAGAACTTTGATTTGTTACTCTAGCAGTTGACTTCACTGAATTTTTTTTGCTGATGATAAAATCGCGAATTTGAATGATTTTTGAAAAACATTGGAAGTACCTACTAGGGGTGGGAGCTTTTATCGATATATCGATATTACGATGATCTTGGAAATTATCGATATTCTCGATATGATAGAAATTATTGATATTATTAGAAATTCCTGAAGATTCTAAAAATATCGAAATATCAGTGTTCCATTTGAAATGTGGAAAATTAGTCAGCCGGTAAAGCTAGAAATACTAAGACAATTACTGTCTGAATATTCTTTTTGAACAGGCTATTAAACCTACCAAATTTCATTCCGATAAAAACAGGATCAAAACAAAAGTTCTAGTGAACAGTATACAGAAATCATATCAACAAGGAATATTCAAAAATTAATGAAACTTTCACCATCATACAAAAACATGGAAAATACTTATTATAATTTTTGTAAATGTAAGTCTGAGAATCGAACAGCATCCATTAGATAGGAATAGGATGTCTGTTTGGTGACAAAACGATTAACTACTCTGCATGTTCAGTAGTGACAATATCGATAATATTGATAATATCGATAATATATATATATATATAATATCGATAATTCCGATCATATCGATAATATCGATGATGTCGATAATAACGATAATATCGATAGTATCGATACATTATGATTATCGATAATCGATATTTCAAAACTGTTATCGCCCACCTCTAGTACCTACCTTAGTATCGAATTCATATGTATGAATTCATAATGTTGAATGTTTATAGATTTCTTTGTGTCGTGCTACAATCTGAAGTAGAATCTAATGAAATTCCTAATATTTGGATTCTATGTGAGTGCACTTGAATTTCGAAACAAATGCTTTGGGGGGGGGGGGAGTTTGCCTACGCCTATGGACATGGAGATGCTCCAGTAAATGAAGTTGCCTACCTCCGATCTGGATCTTCCAAGATCGTCAGTGTTTGTGGACTTTCTGCAGCAATTAAATCGGAATATATTAACATTATACTATTTAACAACAGGCGAGCTCCAAACCAGTCACAAAGTAGAATTCCCAGAGTGGAGAGGTCATACGCTCATATCTCTGCGAATGTTTATTATTGTCAGTGCAAAACTTCGGACGAAAATCATGAAACGCATACCGGGTGTTTTGCTAACTTTACTCGTCATTTCTTGTGTTCGAGTCTCAGGACAAGAAGAAGCTGGTAAGTTCTTTCGAAATTCATCAACTGCTTGTTCTCTATGCAAGAATATACTAAAAATTACTGATGTCAAAGAAAAATATGATTAATAACAAATATTTTACATGTTTTTGGAACTGAAGAGAAAATTTTGACAGTAGGTATACCTCGGGGTGAATGAATCAATTGAAAAATATTCAGACACAGATTAGGAATAAAATTCATGTAATTTTTTTCCGATGACTTGTGCTGATTGAGATGTATAAGATGACATTTACACCTGCAGGTGGGAAATTTTTAGGTAAATGCTTCTGTACAATTATCAATTTTCTGAGAAAAACAGTTTTTTGGTTTACTGCTTTGTATTTGAAATATTTTGAAATTTCATAGGTTTGTTTGCAATAATATTAAATACGTACTTCTTCTAATGTGAATTAAACTTTTGGTCATTCCAGAGGCGTCCGAAGAGGAAACTTGCCTAAATTATTTCGCCATTATTATTTACACCCTATAAGTTGAATAATATGTCATATCACAAGAATTTAATAGGAATGAGGATTGATAAGAAATAATTATAATTTCCTATATGTGTTTTTGAAGATTTGACAACTAGATGCGAACTGAAATCCTTCTCATACGGAGATTGAATATTCGAATGGCAATCGTTGTTTATCATTGATTGTGGATGTAGATATTAGGTATTTTATCCTTTTCCAATATAGCACATTCAAAATGTTCGTACCTTTAGCGCCCAAATTATTTCTGAAGAAAATAATTCAGCTGGTAGCTTCAGTTCAGCTACGAATTTCAAGTAAGAAAATTTCTTCAAATTAATAGTTCATCAATAAATCGAGTGAATAAATGGACACCTACCCCTCTATGTACCTCTTTTAGGTACGTCACTGTACGTGCAAGATAAGCACTAGAGGAAGGTGGAAGTGGCTCTCAATGTTTCCTGTTGAATTTTCCACTTGATATTCTGAAATAGATACTTGATGAAACCGCGGTGACTACATCTGATGTGGTTTTTTCAAAATAATCAATATTTATAATATTGTTAGGTACTTGAAAACTTTCATCGCCTTTTTCCCGCCAAGAATGATATTTTTGCACTATATTGTCTGACGATGGTCATTATCTGTCAAAAATTTTCATTGAGTTTCGTATTATACAGGGTAATCGAGCATCATTATTGGGAATCATGTTTTTTTGACGTTGTTCTGAAAGCTGAAATGTTTTTTCGTAGATCATGCGATTTACAAAAATACCAAAAATCCAAACATCTCAATCAAGTACAATCATAATATACCAAGATATACCAGATATACCAGAAATATACCAATTGCGACGATATGTAAACAAATTGGGGAAGCTTTTGAGGAAACTTCCGCAAACTGAAGTTGACTATACTATTGAAGAATTTTCCGATGGCACATTCCAATAATTTCTACCTTCAAATTGAAGACAAGAAACTAATACTCTATAATTATATTTATGTATTGATATAAGGTTCTTGCAAATATTTTTTTGTACAAATCACATGCACATTCTTACATCACATCTTTATCTCATGCTCTACAAGCGAAACTTTTTGTTTTCAATGTATTCCCGATGCATTTTCTTCGGAAATGAAAATTGTCTGTCTGTCTGATCTTGGCAAGGTGACCCATGCAGGACGTCGACTGGGTTCTCGGGTACCTGCAAATTCCTCACGGACTGCCCGTCGGCTCTGGCCGAGATATCGAGAGGTCGATTCCCTCGCGATATCTGCGGGTTCGTCGGCACCCAGTCCATAATCTGCTGCATCGACGGGGCGCCCAACACGAAACCCACGCTTGCGACCACCACCACGACCAAGAGGACCACGACGACCAAGAGGACCACCAGGACGACCAAGAAAACCACGAAAAAACCTTCGCTTGCTTCGAGAGGCAAAGTCGGAGTGAAAGCTGCGGAAAGTAATGCGATAAATAGATAAATTAATTGTGGATATGCTGAGTTTCGTCTAATCAATGGGTACTCATCAGATACAAAATAAATATATGACCTAAAAAAAACACAAAAATATTTAGGAAAGTCCAAATACGTATTTAACCATCGAGGGTCTCGATGATAATTTCTGGAGAATATATTGAAAAATACTAAGGAGTCGGTGATCCTTTTCACTTTTCAGGTCTACTGAGTTGACTCAGTTGACGAAATACCTATTTAGACTTTTCCAAATATTGCTGTGGTTTTTTGGGTTATATATTTATTTTGTATTTGAGTATTTAACCACAGTCTCCGAATTGTGAATTCAATGAGTACTCATGATTTTCTGATACTGGGTGACTGACGAAAGCACCCGAATTCATAGCACCGCTATTGAAATAATCATAACAATAATTAGAAAAATAATAATAACATAGATGTACCCACTGGTACTGTATCATGGAGATTTGCCGCTCGGTGTTTAAAAGTTTCACTCTCTTATAGATTTTTTTCATTTTCATACTGAAAAATCATTTCAATGAAGATTCATTGAAGAAAATAAATAAATGAATATGGTCATGATGGAACACAAGACTTTGGAATGAAATACAAAAACATAATGCATACTCTGGTTCGATTTATATTTCGATTAAACTGGAAGTATTTATGAGATTAGGCGCCTAATCAAAAAAAATGTATTTTCTTGGGTTTGTCGAAGAAACTATTAAGATGCTCATCCTATCCAAAATAGGTCTTGAGTATTGAAAAAAAAAAAAGAGTTTAGGTTGCTCAAGCTCGTCAAATCTTCCATTATGTACTTCTATAATAAAATAAATATATAGAAAACAGTCATAGTCGTTAGATTTGACATTGGAATAAAATTAATAATGCCACCTTGTAGTACTTGAATAGTCATTTCATTTGTTTTTCAAAGTCAGACGATAATAACAGCGCTTTATATAAGCCTATGTAATTCCTGGCAGAATTTCTTGGTGCATTTTTGGCTGTAGGCACATATATCTTATTATTTTCACCCAACCACGCTGGAAAATTTCAGATCTGCATTTTGCAAATAATGGAAGCTCTTACCACTTCAAGTTCACGCCCATATACACATGATATAATCCCATTCACGATTTTTAAGATCTGGTTTGTACGATGAACGTGTACCTAAACTAACCCGAATACTGTTATTAACAATCTGTCTCTAGGGTTGTGCTGATTTCACTGATTTTTCTTCTAGTGTGCAAGTCCTATGCCCAGTACGCCTATGAAGTTACGGAAGATCCGGGACTCTCATTTTTTTCTGATGGTCTCGTGAAAGAGCTGGTGTGCCCTTTCGAAAAGGAAGAACTCATTATCGGCGGGAGGAAAGCATCTCGAAAAGAATTTCCACACATGGTAAGCCACCCTTACGTATTCGCCTGAAATATTACTTTAATCATAGTCTATACGTTTGGCAACTCCAAATTAGCAAGTTCAAATCGAGAACTGAGATATCCAATTTGATCATGATATCCGAATTCAGAATGAACTAGGTTAGATTCAATTAGAGATAGAAAGTTTCAAATGAATTTTTCATTGGTACGGGTATCAATTAATTTTTTTTGCAGGCTCAAGTTGGGTATATCGCCGGTTCAGAAACGTCATGGGCATGTGGTGGTTCTCTCATCAGTGCAACCTTCGTTTTGACAGCAGGGCATTGTATGTCAAGCACACAATTGTAAGTAACCGTCCCCAGAACGATGTACAGAACACTGAGGAAGCTATTCTGCCTATTTGCCTATCTAATTTCTTCGACCAAAACTCTGACGTACAGCTAACTTGATTATAGCATTTTATTCGTTATAGCGGAAAATCACTCAAATGTCAGTTGTTAGATGGCGACACAAAAATGAAAACAAATCAGTATTATTGATGATTGCACAATCAGTGTTATGAAAATGTTGATACAGAAATAGTAATTCAGGTTACTCCTCAATTTTAGATCGAAGTACTTAATTACAATCTCAAAACGTCAACTATTTGTACAGAAATCTGTAAAAGTGTTACCATCTTCTGGGGAGTTTTATAACTATTATGCCATTATAGCGGAAAATGGCGTTAGCGTTTTTGACGAAACAAAACACCATCAGTGACTGCAGCAGTGTTTTGTACATCGTTGTCCCCAGAATCGCAACTTTATCGTTGCTGCATTTCAAATGTTCCATGTCATCTCACGAATCTCAAAAGGGTTAAGGGGTCGAGTGATACATCATTTTGAAGGTAATCGAAATCTCTTACCAACGCTTCCTTGTTTTTGGAATTCCATGCAGTAGTTCTCGAGAAAACACGTTTATGAAAATAATCGGCTAGTGATGGAAAGTAACGCTTTTTTCCCTTTCATCACTATTTCTCATGTTGTAGTCAGAACGATGTTCATCTCAATCCTGTCCAATCATACATTGAATAAAGAATCATTTATTTTAATATCAGTTCTTTGATCTCTCGATGAACCTTGTTTTGTTCTCATTGGGCCAACCTGTATATACCTTGATACAAATCATAAATAGAGCGCGATCGCATACGTGATAATCATAATTTTATTTGAATTGAAATATTGATTTGTAATTGCCTCTTGAGAATTTTGCAAGGAATCAGTCAATCTATACAATCCGCAGGGTTTATCTTTCTCTGTGAATTGATGATTAATATTTTGACAGCCGTGTCGTTTGAATAACTACAGATTCGAATTGGGTCAATTCCTTCGATATGCGATATTTCCCAAACTATCACTCTTAGAATAGCGCATGTTGATTCATCAACCAGCGAAATTTGTTCTCTACATATTTTTTCTAACTATTACATCAATGCATCGGCAGAGACCATTTCCGCTGCTTCGATTTTGTCCCTACTAATGTGACGTCACGAAAGCGACATAGATAGAGCACATGAGATCGAGTAGGCCCTGCTTGGATGCCTGGTTGGTATGTTTCAGTTGAAAGTTGCATATGTCTAAGACCTTTGTGATGAAACACAATTTTCTGACTGATCTCCCTTATGATAGAGCTGAGATTAGATCGTTTTAGACTTGTATGGACTCATGTTTTGTTTCAGGGGCTTACCTAAAATCATCAGGGCCGGTATTACCAACATAACGGACTTGCGAGACGCCCAAACGCGGAGAGTTAAGAATTTGTACACTCACCCTGAGTACACGGAGTACAAATACAACGATATAGGCTTGATCGAGGTCGTTTCCGACTTCGAGCTGAACACTTTCGTCCGGCCCGCTTGCATTTTCATCCAGAAGGAAATTCCCGTGAGGAACGCGATAGCTTCAGGGTGGGGTCGAATAGGATATACGGGGGACGAAAGCAAAGATCTGCTCAAGGTCGTTCTGGAGATGTTCGACACTCCCAAGTGCAACAGCAGCTACAGGAGGGACATCATTCAACCCATGTCGGTTCTGCCCAACGGCATTGTTGAGGATTTGATGATCTGTGCAGGCTCGTCTACAGAATTCAGGGATACTTGTCAAGTAGGTAGCCCATTTTTTATGCAGTAAAGCTTGGCGGAAATATACAGGGTTGGGATAAAGTATGTAACCAAGTAAATATCTTTCAAACGAAAAGAACGATATTAATGGAAATTTGCAGGTAAGTGCAATGGAAAAAAATGCACCTGATTTTTTTGTTGATAATATCCTTCCGGTTTGACCGGAGATGCCATGAACTTCTTTGATTTAAATGAGACATCCTATATATTTTCATAGATTTTGAGAGAGCTTGATATTTTGAGTACTTACATACTGAGTTTTGTGTAAAAAAATTGTAAAAACGAGAAATATAGCACTTCAATCAACCTCTTTTGAGTTTTTTGCATCAGAGCAAAAACAGCATGACCTAATTGATCTAGTCATTCATGGGGGAAATTATGATATTGATATGTTGATATGAAGTGGTTTTTCAAATTTTTTTCGTATCAAGGTTTTCAGAGGGGTGCATATAATTTATCATCAGTTGTGTAGAAAAAAATTCGGATTGCTAAAATGTAGTTAAATTCAGATCTACATCTAGAGAATGCACCAAAGACTACCACTACTATCTGTAAATTTTTCTGATGAAGAATATGAATCAACAACAAGAAATATGAATTCTCTGTATTCGTTTCTCACCAAGTTTACTCAAGAGATTGATGTGAACAACATCACCATAATCAAATCGTGATAAGGATTTTTTTACGGTATTCACTCGATACAAATAACAATTTAGAGTCCGATTCCTTGGGAACAAGTCACTACACACTGACCAAAGAAAAATGATGCATCAACATAGATCAATCATAATTTCTATGATGACTGAAGCCTTATGTGTTCTCACTAATTCCTCTTTTATTTCAACTGTTCTACAATTGGAAAATAAAATGCCTATGCAATAGTTGAGACACCGATCTCAAACGTGAATTCCCAATGATTGAATGAAATCTAGGGTTATTGTAAATGTAATTCATTGACTCACATATATTCAGCAGCGAAGGACAGTTTATACCTCGTCCAATTATTGGGAAAATATATAAGCACTGATGTGCTTACATTAGCAATAACTTTTGTTTTTGCTTCACTTCAACGATCTATTGGATGTGACCTTCTGCCAAAACTGTAGCTTTGCGGATGATAGAATACTCGAACAAACTGGAAGACGGAGACAGGTCGATAATATGAATGAAGATCTGGGAAGAATTTTCAAATGAGGATCTGAGCCTCTAGTAGATGTCAATGCAAAAAATCTACTAGCTTGTATCTTCACCAGGAAGACTGAACATGTAATGTGACCATGTGAAGTCCAGTGCTAGAATTTTTCAGAAAAATGTGGCTTTCTGTCCCGCGCAAAGAGGTCTTTACACCCCAACAGTTCCTCTTCATGATCACAAAGCGCAAATTCGACCTGGAATACTGTTCTAATTCTGGAGTTCGTCAGTAATACTATTCACTTTGACCTCTCTAGAACGTGATACCGTGCTCATCGAAAATCTCGTCTTTCATCCTACCACGATCGATTCCAGGAAGACAAACTAGGTGAGATCAGGCTGATCACTCCTGTATAGTCAGGCTCGAGACCTGTCGAACATCGCACCATGCATCATTCATCACTAGAACGGTTACCTTCCAAGAAAAAAAGGTTCAATACCTTCTTCCTTCCCATAGAAAAAATATAAATTCATCTGACAATCGAAGGATGAGAAAATAAAATAACAAATACGAGACGTCTTATTAGACGTCTTATTAGACGTCTCGTATTTGTGTTGAGAAAAATCACTGATCTGTTCAGTAACCGAATTAGGAATACATTTCGGAGTATTTCCCAAGCTGTTCGAAGTATTGTCAAGTTTCTTCTAGAAACATTGTGTATCTTCTTATTTTCATAGGGTGACTCAGGAGGCCCTCTGCAAATATACCAGGAAGTATCGAAGGACTTCGAGTGCATGTATGAAATAATTGGAGTGGCATCTTTCGGACAATACTGTGGTTTGGTCAAAAATATTCCTGGAGTTTATACCAGAGTGTCCACATACGTAGAGTGGATCGAAGATATAGTGTGGCCCAACTAACTTAATGACTTTATAATTTATTCGTTGAATAAAATTTGTAGATTGTGTCGTTTTTGGCATTTTTGACAGGGCATTCTCTGAATTGTATCTATTGTACAAACAAAGCGATAGACATTCGATACATACATATAGCAATAATATATAATTATCACGATGAAAACATACATAGGAAGGTCCAGGTTATAGTAGCAATGATTCATAAAAAATTAGTCGACATGATAATTTTTTTCCCTGAACGCTTTCGAAAGGATAAAGAGCTCTTCGCATTTCAGATTTTTCACTATACCATGTGTCATAGAAGCACGAACCATCCCACGTATAATGTATCATCACAGATTCGTCTGATGTTGGGTTTTTGAAATTGAACTTCGAAGGGCTGTACCTCCCTCAGGAAGCGTTTTGGAAAAAAATACGCAATGCATTCGACTCATTTTCCGATGGACCAACGAAAAGAGAATTATTGCTACTCCAACCTGGATCACCCTGTATAGAATGAGCTAGAGGACTTACCAAAACCTGCTTCCAATTTGTAATACATTGAAAGTATTATTTCTAAGGGTAAATTTATACGCAATGCACCTCACATCAAATTGAACTGAATTTGCTCTATGTAAAAAGTAATTTCTCCAAAATTAACATCAACAGTAGACTAGATCGTTCGTTCTGTTGAATCCACCCTGATAATATTGGAATATTGCTGATGATAGTCGATTGATGGTTTCGGAACCAGTGTGCAAACATTTTTTTCTATTATTACAGGGTGATTCGGGAGGTCCTCTGCAGATATACCACGAAGAATCGAAGGATATCAAGTGCATGTATGAGATAATCGGAGTGACATCTTTCGGGAAATCATGTGGTTTAGTCAAGAATATTCCTGGAGTTTACACCAGAGTGTCCGCTTACGTGAAGTGGATAGAAGATACAGTATGGCCCAACTAGATCAATGACTTCATAAATCATTTAGTTCATATATTTTTTAGCTTTTTTAATTGACATTTTTTGTACCCGCGCGAAAATAGTAATAAAAGAATTCGAATGATGTGTATATTAATTATCTATTTCAGGAATTACTCTGTCATGCTTTAAAATGTCGCTCAGTATAGTAGGGAATTTCTAATTGTGGTAATTTTCCTGAATTATGTGGAAATGCATTGATATACACTGGAACGGATGTTCCGAATTCGAGAAGTGGGACTATTAAATGTATTATATTTCACGCGAGTATGAAAAAAATATGTTATTTGTTGAAAGTGTAAACTTCCGTTTCATTCATATCCAAGCAGTATAGTTTCACACAATCATTTTGATATTTGTCTATACACACATAGAGATGATCCTGATCTTCTTATGGGTATTGCTATCCTATGGTATGTATAAAAACACGATCAGGCATATACATAGTATGAAAGCATTCTTCATGACAGAATGTCATGCAAAGTCAAGGCCAAATTCAAGAAATCATGCTAGCGATTTTTTCTAAACCGAGAAATCTAAAAATATTCTTTGATAATCACACTGTGGCCGAGTGAAAATCATATTGCTATCATGATAGATTACCTATTCAGCAAAAAAAGGAGCATCAAACTGGAGCTCGTGCTCAAATCACCAAATATTTTTTTCCTACCGTTGAAACTAATTTTTCTTTAAAACCTTAGTATTTTTGTTATTTTTTTCCTAATTTTCTTCAAGCTTCTATGCTTTATTTTCTAGTGATATTTTATCCTTGTACATCACATGATCAGCATTGGCAATACTTATGCCTTTGCTTCCTTATCGACAAATTATATACATTTCAGATCATGCATTACACATAGAATTATCATAAAATCATTGTTTCATCGAAATCACCACCTAATTTTCAGGTTCTGGTATGAAATCCTACGCCCAAGAGAATGCAGGCGGTCCACTTCAATTGCTCATAGACTATAACTACATGCTAACAAACCAGCAAGCTCAGATGGCCCAAACACCACCGTCCTTTAGCGTTTTTCAAACCGCAGCAATTCCACAAATAGTCAGTTCTAATGTTGCTCCAATATTAGACGAATCTCTGATGATACATTATGCATCCAGTCCTCCTATTGTTCCTGCTTCTATGACCCCCGGTATAGTAAGCCCAACTAATAATGTCACAGCGGTAGATTCAGTCGGGTCTATCCCTGAGCTAGAGCCAATTAGCACCACCGTAGAGTCTGTAGAGATAACTGTTAACTTGGAAGATACAACTCCAACTATTAGCTCAATAACAACTGGCAGTACAAATTATCCCAGTACTTTAGCTTCAATCTCTCCTAGCACAAGTTCTACCGACAGCTTTGATACTAGTAGTGCAACTGCATATTCTTCACTTCCTTCTAGTTCCTCTAGCAACTCGATACCTACCTATGGCTCCAAAACTTCTGGAGTTAATGAAACTATAACTCCTTCTCTGGATTCTACTAGTACTTTCAGTCCTGTCGATACTACTTCCATATCGAATAGAATGAATAGTTTGATTACATATCTAAACGCTAGTTTCATTGGTCCAGTGGTTGGATATGTTATTCCTGCAGAGATTAAGATAACAGTGAACGTAAACTCAGTGCCAGCTGTTTCTGTAAATAATGATCAAATGGCATCGACAACTTCGGATGATACAATCAATGTGGAAGTTTTTGAAGGGAATAACACGGCTTCCTTGAAGAACGACTATGTTGAGAGTACTAGCGAAACCATTTCAGGGACTACGATCAATATAGATTTGTCAAATCAGAATGGTGGTTCTGGACAGTTCAGTGTCACACCTCCTCAGCAATCTGTGATTTCCATTAAGACTACGTCCGTTCCTGCTATGATTTATGAGGATAGTGAGGGATTATACATGGAAATGTCGATTTTATTTTTAGTGTGGTTTGATTCCAGAATGTAACCAGTATTATGATATCGGAATGAGGAGAACTAGGACGGTACACGTTCACATTATTGGAGGAACATATACTGCACAGAAGGAATTTCCCCATATGGTGAGAATTCATCATAAAACACTCATTTTCCACAAAGGCGTCAATTTATGTCTCTCGAACTGGAAGAAAACCGTGATGTAGGTAACCAAAATATTCCAGATATGAAAAATCAAGGCTACCCAAAGGAATATAAATGATTTTCATGATTCTGTACTTCAAATCCTGAACTATTGTCAATTCATAATATCATTTCAATTAGTGCGAATAACCATTGATTATCAATCCAACAGGCTGCTTTAGGGTACGGAACAAGAAGTACCACGCAATGGTTATGCGGAGGAAGCCTCATTAGCGAAGAATACGTCATCACTGCTGCACATTGCCTATCAGCCAAAAATGTGTAAGCATTTATTTCATAACATTTATGATAGTTCAGAATAATTATAATATTGTGGTCGAGGCATCATCTAAGATTGCAAAGCACTATGCTTATGAATTTCTTTCACGATAACTTGAGAGTTACGTCAAAGAATGCAGTGCGGCCGAAAATTAGCCTATGGAGCCTAATAGCAAAGATAGTGCACAACAACGAACTCTACACACACTAGATCGGACGAAAGTTTCCTGCGATCGAACGGAAACTGTACAAAAAACAGACGTGGAAACCTGGATGAAAACATGAGCTCAGGAATTTTGGAATTCTTTGCCAGGAGTGAGACAGGCTGAGAGTTTATAAAAAACTACACTCAGCACATCACAAATGGAGTCGAAAAAGAAGTACATCTAGAATACCAGATGGACTTCTGACAGGGCATCGGATGCTCGAATAACATAGGTGTACAATAGGCTTGGAGAAGAACTGCTTCTACTGCTAGTCAGGTTCCAACAGGAAGTTGATGCAACAGCAGTATACATTACTTGTCAGAAGACTGAGTCTTCTAACACAGGAAGAGGAAAACCAAGAGCTCCCAAATATATTTAGCATCTGAGAACTTGTCTATGGCGTCTTAAAGGTAAGGCATGAGCAATATCTCTGCCTGAGGTCAGCCACATTATATCTGACATCTCACACTCGGATATTTAATCCTTTTTTTCCGAAGCAGTCTCATGGAATGTTTTCAATTTGTCAACAAACAATCGTGTGATAAGACCTCCGGTAGGCTGTAACAGATCTGTTTATCCTTGGAAAGGCTTCCTTCCTAAGAGTTGCATTCTACCAGAAAGCCGAATCTCCAGCGTGAAGTGCTTGTTTTCCAATATAATATGGAGGTTCAATGTATATTCCCATCAGATGTAGGTGTTCCCTCAGGGAACAGAGACAATAAGGCAATCTGACTCCTGATCGAACTCAGATTTTCATTATCCACTGTCTTCGACGGCGTTCAACTAATTTGTAATCCAAACCATCATCATCGAACAATCATTCCAGAGGGGACATTCAGTTCGTCAGACTGGGCACAACCTCCCTGCAAACGGAAACCTTGGAGTCCCAAGACTACGACGTGATCGCCCGCATTCCCCACCCCGACTTCGTAGCTGGCAAGCAGTACGACGACATAGCCTTGCTGAAGCTGGACCGCCCGGTCAGCTTCAACGAGTTCATGGCCCCCATTTGCCTCGCGGCTTCCAGGGACCTCGCCAACGCCAAGTTGATCGCCACCGGATGGGGCAAAATGGATTCGGGTGACGTCAGCACGGAGCTGCAGAAGGTCGACTTGGATTACGTGCCACGTGACGTGTGCCAGAGGGGGTACAATGCAGTGCCTTTGGAGGAGCTGCCTGAAGGGATCAGAGAGGATTCGCAGCTGTGTGCGGGGGCACCGCAGGGTTCCAAGGACACCTGCCAGGTAAATAGTGCGGTCGCTTGAGTCGACAACAGTGACCTCGGAATGACAGATAATAAGTTGTAAACTTGTACAAACCTTCGAATCTACATTCTGAAAGTCTTCCTATGAAATCTCTTGTCAGCGTTTCGAGATGTCTCGAGAGGAAGGTCGGAGGTTGCAAAAATCGGTTTCCATAGATATTGAAGCCAGGATTTGTTACAGGGCGATTCAGGAGGGCCCCTACAGATGCAGCAAGATGGCAGGATGTATTTGATAGGAATTACCTCTTTTGGCATAGGATGTGGTAAAGCTGAGAGTCCTGGGGTCTACACTAGAGTGTCATACTACATACCCTGGATCGTGAGCATAGTATGGGGACAATGATCAGCCATGCCTTTGTCATAGTCTGACAATTTTCTACAGTGTGATTCACCTAAGGATTCGGAATCTGCCATTATAGAATGTAAATTTTTGATATTTTTCCAAATATCATGAAATCTTTATTTTGTCATTACCATGACAACTAATCAAAATTTGAGAAAAATAGGTACATAAATTAATCGACTGGAAACACTATTGTTACTATAGGTACTTCACATTTTCTCTTTAGTCTCACTTATTTTTTGATCTCTCATTATTTCAACCTAATTTAGTATGGACGACTCATTAAATTATTCTCTACAGCTTCAGGTGAAACACCATGTATATCTGATAGAATTCAATGTGATTTCTTCGAAGAGAAATTTTCTATGTCTTCGAAATAGTGTCAATGATTTTTGTATCGATCTTTCTTCACAATACGTGGCATTTATCTGATGATTGATTTGATATGAATAAATAACATGTCTTCTACCTTCAAACATTCCAAATAAAGAAAACGCTCTATCTGCTAAAAATAATGATCATTATGAGACCGAAGATTAAATTTATCCATAAACTGGTTTTAATTGGCAGTTACAGAAGAAATTAGTGTTGCTCGACACGACGTCTAGTTGCTAGTTGATGATATCAATGTAAGTCGTATTGGAATTTTACAGCATACTTGACAACATTCAAAATAGGTATCAGAAATGGTGCCTGATATTCGTCCTCAATTCGGGATTTCGTTGCACTGTAATGATATAACTAATGAGAATAATAGAACTAAACCATTGTTTACTTTGCTTCCTATACGCTCGGTAGCAATATGCTTATCCTCCTGGAGGAATTGAAATACCTCAAGGTATTTCGATTGAGAGCCACGTGGTTGGGAAAACCAAGAAAATTATATCCTCAACTGTTTATACAAGAATATAATGTCTTCAGTAGTGTTTAATAAGAATCAGAGTACATCAAAATGTATAATAGGGAGCCCTCTTATACTTTTCTAACACTGCTTTAATACTGATATAATTACTTGTGTTCGTCTCCATTGTCATTTTATCGCTGATATTGAGGTATCTTATATTATCTGGTTGAACAGAAAGCCATACTACATTGTTGAGAAGAGCATCCTGCACTGGTGTCGGATTTCTGTAAGGAAATATACTCTTTGCATCTCCAGAAGTACGCTACACATTCTAACAAATTTGAAACAATACTGACTTGTATTTGATGAAATTCCACCATAGCTTCAATAGTAATTGTCTTGTAGTCTCTTCTCCAGGAGAGTTGGTTCCTCCCCAGAAATATTTCAGATCAGCAGCATGTGAGATTCCTGCAATCAAACATCAGCTGAATCCCGCTGGATCTTTCACATTTATTCGGTCCATATCCTCAATCTACATGAATTACAGATTGTTACCTGGAAATTTAGCATTGATGTTTTGCCCAGTAGCCAACTTATACAAGTAGACAGGTACATGCTTTGAAGTGAGCTCTGCTTGACGAATTATCGGGTGCACAAAGGCTACATCCCCTGTATACTACAAAAAGGAGAATTGGTGTCCGGTTACCACAATTCGGAACCCATCAACACTTTACTCACCCTAACCAGTGCATCAAGATTGCTTCTGAAAGTTTTCGGTACATACAAATTTTTGATCTCAGTGCCTTCCAAAGTTCTATTCTGGAGACTCACTGTCTCGTCAACCAGTAAACTGGGAGTGGCATCAATGCGATCTGCGAATTCAGGAAGTACTGTGTCGCTATCTAAAAACAAAAATGATCATCGATGATATCGACAAAGACGCGAAGAAGCTCACTGTGAGGCAAGAAGAAGATAGCTTCTTGCGAGTTGAACCCCATGAGAGCAGGTACTTGGTTGAACTTGCCCTGCATGAAAGCTTGATGCATGGGGGTGGTGATGTAAGCTTGGTCGGACATCTCAACTCCTTCTACCACTGGTCCCCAGCTGGGATTCTCCATGAAGCCCAGGAAGTGCGGGTTGGTCACCTGGAAAACTAGCACAGTTACTGATGATCATCGAACGAGTCACCAACTCACTCCCAGATCTGCAGTCCGAATTTCTTCAGCCGAAGCCTTCTTCAATGTGTCGATCAGACGGCTGGTGTTATCAGAGGTAACAGATTGATCTAGGGCTCTGCCCAAAGTTGAAGCGTAACTTTTCGCTCTGCTCATGTAAGCTGCTGGACTCAGCGGGGATCCACTTCCTTGGATCACAGCACTCACTAGACCTATTGAACACTTCTGTGAGAACTAGATATCGTTTGGGAAGTCGTGTACCTTTCGTTTTGGAACTGAGTAGATGGTATCCAGCGGCGAATGCTCCAGAACTTTGACCTCCGATTACTATATCGTCGGGATTGCCTCCGAACAAATGGATGTTGTGGTAGGTCCATTCCAGAGCCATGTGTTGATCTTTCAGAGCCATATTTCCGGAGTAATCAGTTCCTTCTATAGAGAGGAAGCCTGAAAATATCTGGAATTACTTTTTCTGCAAGAAAAAATGCTCAAAGTGTCTCGGTAATGCCTTCTATGGGCCCGAGCCATGGTGAGAGGAAGGAAAGGCTAGTGTCGGTCCCACTCATGACCGTCATGTGCAAGGCTTGATATGTGAATGCGACACCGTGTTGTCTTGTATGATCAATTTTAGGAAAGAAATACGAAAAATTTCAAAAATTCATTTGCACATATCATTCTATACATAGGCTTTGATATTACCAAAGATGTGATATTTCAAATTCTCTACTAGATAGACCATTGAAAAGAATATAAGAAAGAAGAGCTCTGAATTTTGCCAACAGTCAGCTGATTACTGCCGGTTGCCTCCCTCTCGTTTGATTGGTTGGATTCCTCCGCCTTCATCTAGGCGCGAACTAGGATCCATTTGAAATTTGTTCAACAGTATTCAATCACTCACCAATGAAATGATATATTCTGATCTTTTTTTAATCAATTTTCACTATTCAAACGACAGTAAAACTGAGTGTCTTTGTTTTAACACACTTATGGATCGATAAACTTCCCTAAACAATAGATTTAGGTGAATAATCTCACTCTATCAACTCGATTCGAATGTAAATAACTTCAAATTCAAAATTCAAATTATCTCTCTTCTAAGCTCGATCTAGTAGAGAATATATAATGTTATATCTTTGGATATTACCCATCGGTCCCAAGCGATAGTTCATGATAACTAGAACAATGTCTCCATCTATGAGATATTTTGGGTTGTGACTGACGGACGTTCCATCTCCAATAGCGAAAGCTCCACCATGGATGAAGAAATAAACTGGTAGCACCTTTGTCGATCCAGGTTTCTGGAACGTAATCATACATAAAATCGAATATTCAGAGGAGTAAAAATTGAGATTATTAAAAATCGGGAGGATGGATGAATACTCAATCAAAATTTTCTTTGACATGACACTAATTTTTTTGTTCCAGCGTTCACACTCTTTCAAGAAGAAAAATTCAGAAAAAAAATTGTAAATATCTCAATTTTATAAGATCTACTCGTACTCTGAGGGTAGAGCCTTAGTTTTGACACACTTTACCAAACACCAAACACTCCTTATTTCTGAGATATTTGATATTGCATTGACATTGACCTCCGAATAAGAACGTTATGTTCTCATTTCATTCGAGTATCTGACGAAATATTTAGTAATAACAATTAGATATCTGTACACCGCGGCGATGATTGAGATATTGTTTTACTCATGTGGTTGGACTTTGCTCTTTAGAAACCAGGATTCATTTTCATAGTGGAAATTAATTTTAAATTAATTTGAACTATATTATGCATTGAAAATAACATGGGAGATTTCCGTCCAAATTCTAACTTTCATGCTTTTCCCACAAGACATGGAAATCTACTTAGACTTTCAAAGCACTCAACAGCCCTGTTCAGAAGTGTTCATTTTTATGAGCATTGAATTTTTCAATCGACTCCTTGACTACATGAAACTGGAAACAAACAAAAATCGCTTCAGACTAAAATTGAAGAATTTCCTCATTAAATCATGTTTTTACAGCATAGATGAGTACCTGTATGGAACATAGATTTTAATAAATCTCATATATGTTCTTACATTTTTGTATTTCATGTACTCATAACTTTCTCTTATGACATGATTGTTATCATGTAATGTGATCATACAGGATTAATAAATTATTCTATTCCATTCTAATCACGATCATGAGAGAATGAATAGGACCTTCCATTCGGAAAATTGAGGTTTTTTCTTCTCTAGTAACACATTATGGGAAATTATTTGGTAATTTTGCACTTATCATGCGATAGGTTTTTTTTCGTTTTTTTTTCTTGGTACTTACGTATTTCGACCTCAGGAACCCGAATTTCACAATAAAAACGTGCGCAAACTTATATTTTTCGAGATATTCCAAGAAAAATTATGAAAATTACCCTTCTTGTTTCGGCCTGTTTTGGGTAGGCACCATAGCCATTAGAAGTTTCATTTCTCACATAAGATACTCTTTATATCTTCCTTATACATTCTAGAAGCGAAAAAGAAGGAGAAACATCCTCTAAGAAGTTTAATTCATCGTCTTTAGTATCTTCGATGAATCCTTCTGTCATATGGACGGCGCTGTCAAATGTGCATCTGTGATATTTTGACTCACAGAACTAGTGATTCTGACGTAGATTCTCATTTGACAGCGCCGTCCATATATGAAAAATGCTGGATCCACCTTCCTCTAAGCTGCTGAAGAACGTTGATTCAACAAATTCGATTATGTTTTCTTTTCTTTTAGACTTCTTGAATGTTCAAGGAAGGTATAAAAAGTATCCTGTGTGAGAAAAGAAACTCCATGCCTACCCAAAACGAGCCGAAAAAAGAAGGTTAGTTTTCATACTTGTTCCTGGAATATCTCGAGAAATATAAGTTTTCGCACGTTTTTATTGTGAAATTCGGGTTCCTGAGATCGAAATATGTAAGTACCAAGAAAAAAAAATCGAAAAAAAACCCATCGCATGATACGTGCAAAATTACCAATTATTTGATATTCAATCAATATTTCCTGTGATGATCTTCCGTATTTATTGAATTTTCTGTTGACCTCTGGAATGCCTCAAATCAATCAAGTCGATAAAACGTGTGATGAAACCCTAATCTACATCGACACAGATGCAAGTTGCAAATAGTCCAGGTTTCCATGACTGATTTCTCTTGCGATAGAGCTGACTACGTTCGTACTCACCACTGGTGTATAGACGTTGAGAAAGAGACAATCCTCTGACATAGTTATCCCATCTTCTCCCCCAATTTGCAACCACTCGGGGATGAAAGCGTGAAACTGATAACACCTCTTCTTGTTTTTTGTCGCGTCTCGTATCCCATCCCAGCCTCCATTAGGTTTCGGTGGCTGCAAGGTCAAACAGAAAAGTCTGTTCAGTGCGAAGTAGCTCTCCTCCTTCACCAGAAAATTATTCGTCGGTAGTTGACACACTCACTTTGAATCTATTTTCTCCTACAGGTGGCGCTGCGTAAGGAATTTCTTGGAATGCGTAGAATTGTTTACCTTTCGCACTCTGCAATGTGTGTCCTTGGATTTTGCCGTGGGGTCGAGCCAAATCGACGATCAAATCGTCAGTTTCCTGAAACGGAAATAATATTATGAAGATGGAAATGTTTCAATTTCATGAGAAACGATGGTAACAAGAAATCGATAATGAGATACCTCTGCTATATTCACAACTATTATTATTGTTGTGATCAGCAAGATGCCGGTGATGCTCACGGCTAGCATGATGCTTTTCTTCTGGCCATTCGAAATCATGTTGATGATTTTTTATAGTCTTCACTTCGCCTCGTGTTATTGGAGTCGATAAGCTGGAAATGTTATAGTCTCATTATCGTCGTCTAAAACACATAAAAGTGACACAGTTTTGTGTATCTCTTTAAATTACATCGTTTTTCACCATATTGGAACAGTTGACGTTATTCGTTTTGTATTCCTTTCTTATGAGCAGCTTCAATTTTTTTATTTTTGTTTCTTCACAAATACGCAGGTGAAAAAATACAACTCATCAATTATCACTTTTTTGGGTCGTTCATCAAACATTCGAGATCGATTTTTAATTATTTAAATTATTTTCTTACACACAGGGTGATATATTGATATTGGATTATCAATATCGTATGAACCGATACTTTCAGTTTTGAAAAAGAAAATAGTAGGAGCAGTTTTGGAACTAACAACTGGAACAGGTGTTCCAGATATAGGGAATGTTCAACAAAATAGATTCATTTTGTGAGTAGTTTTTGATGATATAAAATACAGGATCAAGGGCGTGGGTTTTGTGTACAACATGAAAGATATGCGTGATGTGTTGCATCAAAACTAGACTTTCACCAAATTCTTCTAGCCTGGAGAGATCGACCCTCATTTCTATCAAATACGATTTTATCACAATATCCACATGAAAGTACTCAGTATTTTCTAGTAAAATCCTAGAAGGTCGGGACTGATTTTGATCCTGTGAACTTGAGAAACACTTCATATATTCGGAAATATTTTCTAAACATGAAGCTTGACTCTAGCTATAACTTCTAAGAGCTGTTTCTCGACTCTGAATACAATGGAGGCATTTGTCGAAGTTATGGCGAATTTATGGATATGGAATAATTTTTTTAACCAGTGATATTACTTATTTGTTTTGACTTGCTGATATATGGATCATACACTACATAGAGGAAGGTTATAACGAAGGTTATTTCCTTATTGATGAGTAAAGTAATGATTAGAGATAGATAGATAAAGAATCACAGTAGGGCGTTGATATATGAGAAGTTGCTTTAACCTTTTGCTTTAACCCTTGAACGAACACTCACCTGCTTTATAGTATATTTTCGCTAAATCAATATCACCAAACTATCGAAAATATTGTGCATTATCTCGTGAACTACTTACTTCAACTACTAAACATTCCGATTATCGATAGTGCCATTTACATACTCGGTAAGTACGAACATGTATATCATTAAAGTGATAAGACATAGAAAATGGAAGATTTTCTATCGTTGAACCCATTTGAATTCACAGAATTGTAATCCGAATACATATCGATATGAAGAAAGAGATTGCGGATATTTATTTAGCAGATGCGACAAGATCATTTCAATCCTTACAGCATCTTAAACTTTCGGACTTAAGTCCCTATTCTGAAATACAATTGACGCTTTCTAAAATTTAATTATTTTTATACGAAACTCTACTAGAAAAGGTGCATAGTCCAAATGAGTGAAGATAATGAGTAAACTATTAAATTGGGGAGTATTTTTTCCCGGTTTACTTCAATAATTCCCCCAGACCTGATTCCTTGGAAACAAATTGAATATGCTGTGTTCAAATTCTTGTTGACAATATAAATTGATAATTTGTATGTACTCAGTTTGACTGTTCAGTCACAAACAAGATATTCTTGCTCCTCGAACACTTTTTGTATTCATGAATAATATTGTATATCAGTTCCTCTACTATTATTACAATAGTTTTCAGCGGATGGCATTACGCATAATATTGAAAAACAGACAGTTACAGATTCTCCAGAAAATACTCCTAGCTGGATTTTCATAATGAATTGTTTTTAGAAATATATTCATCGGTTTGACAACCTTTTTTTTTTAGCATAGCGAGTGTCATCACCAACAGCGCTCTCTCATGGGACGATCATGTGAGGTCCATTGCGAAAACTGCTTCACAAAAACTCGGTTTTCTTTTCCGTGCGAAGAGATACTTCACATCCCAGCAACTGCTTATAATCTACAAAGCACGAGTTCGACCTGTCCTGGAGTACTGTTCACATGTTTGGAGCTCAACCCCCAAACATACGCTGAAGCTCTTAGATTCAATTCAGAAGAGAGCTATTCGCCTAGTCGATGATACAACACTCACCAAATCATTGACCTCTCTAGAACATCGTAGAAAGGTCGGAGATCTTTGCCTTTTTTATAGGCACTTTCACGGTCGGTGCTCGACGGAAATATCTATTATGCCACCACGCGCGATTCCTAGTAGACAAACCAGACGAGCTCAAGCTGGTCACCCCTGCACTGTCAGGCTCGAGACCTGTCGATCATCGCTATATCAAGCATCATTCATCAATAGAACGGCAAAGTTGTGGAATTCTTTGCCTAGTGAAGTCTTTCCTGATGCTTACAACCTCCAAACTTTCAAGAAAAACTCCACTACCTTCCTTCTCTCCCTAAATTCCACCGCTGGCTAACACGATGTTCCTCGAACATTATAGGTTTCCCTTTCGTGTTGTCAACAGATAAAAAAAATCCGTATATTGAATGTCACCATTTCAATACTTTCAGAGAGATCCGAAAATTCCGAATTTTCTATAATCTTTTTAATTTTTCTCATCATTATTCGAAGGAACATATCGAAATGAATTTCATTTCATCATCTCAAAACCTATAGAATGTTGTTTCTGAGACACTAATGAATAATAAAACACCGTGTTCTCCAAACCGGACAGATTTTTATTCATGTCAGTGTATATTTATGCTATTTCAGATTAATAATGCAATGGACCTCCGAAAAATAGGTAATAGGGAGGTCTGAGATAAGGCAAAATAATATCTCTCACGTTCTCAAAATTTCTTGGATTGGTTTCTACGCTCAAAGTTTCGTTTATATTGAGGTATGTGACACTTCCTGGCTGAACTGTGGGCCATTCAACAGAATTCAGAAGTGGGTCTTCAGTGGGAGTCGGATTCCTGAAAAATACGCATACTTGAAATCATTTCATTCCATCTACGTAATCTAAATGATGATAAGGTCGATGTTATGAAAGTACGGATCATTAAATATATCGTTATCGTTTCAATAATATTCCTATCACGATTTCACTGAATTACAGTGAGTGAGTTCACTAAATTGAGTTCATCAACGCATTGAGTTCATTAACGCACGAGTTGCACACAGTTTTTTTCTACAATCGTCAAGAAATAAAATTTTAGACTGCATTTTAGGATCAAATTAAGGCAGTTGCCAAATCAAAAATGGATAGAAATCCCCACAACTAAGATAATAATGAATAAAATAAGGTGGTGTAAAATTCCGTCGCAATTTGAAAAGTCTCAATGACGGTGTACACGCCAGTCGAATTTCCAACTGAAACCATCTTTATAATCATTCGTTCTGAAAGTTAACTCACATGCTTCATTTTCGAATTCAAATTACAGCATTAGCCAAAAACTCATTCACACTAGTGACGTAATTATCCTGCTATTCTCGCTATGCTAAGACTCATGTCAGCTCTTCGTGACGCTTTTAGGCTTTAGGCAGAGTAATCATCATTTCTGTCAGAAACTATGTATATGTCATATATGTATATGTAATTCTGAATGGTTCATTTATTTCCTTAGGTGGGCGTCATCATAAGTCGACAATTTTGTACGAGTTTGCAACTTCCCCATCAATAGCCTTTCCGACATTCTCTAAAAACAGTACATCGAATGAAATAGCTTACTTGTTTTTGATGAAATTCCACCACAAAGTGAGAACAACTTCTCTTGTTGTCTCATTGACTTGCACTGGATCAGGACCAGGAGCAGCACCTGGTCCTGTAGAATCGAAAATATAATTCATCTCCCCACCATGCGAGATACCTTGAAATAAATCAATGAAGATGAGCAATCGAGTTATTATGTGGAGATTAAAAATTACCTGGATAGGTTCTTCCAGCGGTATCTCCAGCTGAAAACTGGTACAGATACACTGGAATTTTTTTGGATGCCAATTCTGCCTGACGAATAACTCCCATACTTATATCTCGGTCGCTTTTGTACTGAAAGATGATAATGAAAAAACGTTCAGGGATTTCTCGTATTTATTTGAGGTCTATCTATCATTATTTTCAATATTCAACTTATATTCACTATTTTCTTTTAACTATTATTATTTTCACTATGATCATAAGACTTTTCCTCTTATTGTTCTAATATTGAATTGATCTGTTTAGGAATATATTCTGGGCAATAGAAATGTCCTTCTACCTGGTTGAGTTGAAAAACAGCCTAGGCTGAACTTCGCCCTTCATCTATGCTTTATCAAACACCCTCAACCTTATGCAATTTGTAGTTTGTAATTTGTAATCGATGAATAAAGACCATTATTATTATTATTATCATTATTATTTTGTTCTGATTGAATTCAGCTTTTCTTTTCTCGATATTCCTTTCAATGATCTCATTCATCGTGCTTTCTTGTTCAGAGTAGCCCATTCATTTTCCGATTGATTCATGAGGTTCGTCAAAATTTGAGTGAAAACTTGAAAGGCGCTGAATTTTGTCATTCCAGATTTTCTTTTTAAGCGTGGTCGAGTGCCAAAAGTGACATATTTTGAGTGCAAATACATCGTGCTGTACCATTTTGAAGCTGTATTATCTTAAATCTGTATTTGTATTAATTAGCGATTCATTTCTTATAACTCTTGAAATTATTCCTGTAAGTGGTGTGAAATAATGTACGAGAAAAACTTCTGTATATCCTCTAACCTTTGTCTCATGGTTTATTTCAAAACTCGATAAAGTACTACTCACCCTAAGACATGCGTACAGATCTTCAGAGAACGAGTTTTTCTTCGTGTACGCTCCTCTCAGTTTCATTCCGACTAGTGTTCTATTTTCGACATTCAAAGCCTCGTCTACCAGCAAATCTAGCCTCGAGTCATAGAGGACAGCAGTCTTCGTCAGATCTGCGTCTGGAACATTGTAAAATCCTGTGAAAACTAGCCAGAGATTCGAGGGAAAACGAGTATTGTCGAATTATGTAGCTGAACCTATTTGGTATCAAACCAGTCAAAAATGTGAACTCTAGAAGAATGAGCCTACCTGTGGCCATTCCTGCTCCCTCTTCAGAGTTGAATCCAATCATGATGGGTATGTCATTGATATCACCTTCCATGTACGCTTGATGCATCGGGACAGTAACGAAAGGTTGTTCGGAATTAACATCTTCAAGAACAGGTCCGAAAGCTGTCGGCGTGGTCGTCGACAAGGGAATCTACAATTGAACACAGAAAAATTGAGGCTATGCGGAATCCAGTTCCAGTCGGTTTTGAACACGTTTTCATCTTTCGTTTTCCAGATATTCTGATACCTTGTAGAAAGCGTCTACGATATCTTCTGCAGACGCCTTTTGCAGAACGGAAACGAGGGTATTACTGTCATCGATATCGAAGGATGAGTCGAGAGCTCTTCCTAGATCCATGGCGTGTGTTCGTGGATCTTTTATGAAAGCTCCAATGCCAAGAGGCGAACCACTTTGTTGGATGAAGCCACTTATTAAACCTGGAAAGATTCGAGAACTAGTTTTGCAATCCACTGAAAGCCACAAGAAAATTTCCCAATAACCTGCAAGTTGCAATATTGAAACACTCGCATGATGTGAGCATATTTTCTGATATATGGAAAGGGAGCTCCATTCTTTCGGTTTTGATTACCGGAGCAAGGATAATATCACGAATCCTCTATGATTCGAGAACTTATATACTCAAGATCATTTTTTCAATGTCAAAAATAGAGCATACCATTTCATGCCACCAATTACAGCCAACATAATCCAATTGAGATAAAATAAATGGATTATGATATATTTGTTCATCGTGAATTTTCTCTGAATGAATGAATCCACCCGTTGATCTCACCTTTGCTTTTTGGATTGAGTAAATGGTACCCCATTGAGAATGATCCAGCACTCTGTCCTCCAACAACTATGTCTTCAGGGTTACCCCCGAACAAATGGATGTTATCACGTGCCCATTCCACAGCCCTGAGTTGATCTTTCAGTCCCATATTTCCGGAAATCACTGTGTCTCCGGTCGAGAGGAAACCTGAAAGAATGATACTATTCAGATCATAACATTCCAGATATGAGTACTGAGCAAATATGGTGACGAACGGAAATGGACATTTCTCACCCCATGGACCCAGGCGATAGTTGATGGTGATAACAATTATATTGCCGTCCATGAGGTACTTGGGACCTTGACCTTGGAATCCTCCGTCGCCTCCCGAGAAAGCTCCTCCGTGTACGAAAATGTAAACGGATAGGGAGTTATCAGATCCAGGTTTCTGAAATAATCGACAAAGTATCGTTGTAGATGATAAGGTACAATTTCCAGGGACATTTCATATGATGAAAGATGATTATTCAGCATACTGACCACTGGTGTGTAGACATTCAAGAACAAACAATCTTCAGATTCGGTCATGGTATCTACATCATTCTTCATGCGAACTGTCATATTCTTGTTTTGGGTCTGGTAACATTTCTTGGTGTTCTTTGTGGTATTCAGTATACCTTCCCAACCATTGTGGGGAACTGGAGGCTGAAGAAATCAAAGGTTTCTTTCAACTGAGAATTTGATCTCTCCTTTCTTGGTACTCACTTTGAATCGATTTTGGCCTGTTGGGGGTTCTGCGTATGGGATCTCTTGGAAGGCGTAGTACTCGATACCCTTAGCACTCGTCAAGGCCTGTCCTCTTATCTTACTTTGGGGTTGAGCTAGTTGAACAACCAAATCATCGTCCTGGCCAAAAAACACAGCTATTACTCCAGGAGAATTTACACTGAGCTAACTAACTCCCGAGGAAAATCAGTAGCTACAGATTATATAGTTAATGAAAATGAAGAGAACTGTCGTGAGAAAACCAATCAATCTCATTGTAGTTTCTCCAACTAAGAACTTGTACTCACCGTTACTGGCGCACCATAGATTCCAAGGAGAGGAATAGCAAAAACTAAGAGAGTAGCTGCAAACATTTCGCTGGCTATTTTCAGTTCTCTACAGTTCGATCTTGTGATATATCACATATTTATAGGGCTCTGATATCTGATGAAGATTAAATTTTTCACTGCATCTTGAGAATCTGTAATCGCGTAGCAGATAATATTAATTATATACCAAGGTTCCGGAGACATTATCATCAGATTTATTTTTCGAGATGCTTGCATCGAATTTTTCCTCGTGATAATAGGAATGTAGTCAAACTCTCTTTGTAGTGATTATCAATATTTCAAATTCCATATTTGATATCGACTACTAGATCAGATTAGGATCAAAAGGTACATGTCAATATATAGGTACCACTTGGATCTCTAATGAAGTGGTGGTTGAAATTTTCTCTACCAATTTGGGATAAAAGATGATGGATTTTTTTGCGCTACAAATGCTTGGATATGGAATTAGTTTCGTTTACTTCCCATTGTTCAAACCCCTACCGATGTGGATTTTTTCTAATGGTATGATGTTTCGATAAATATCATCGGTCAATTGAACGAAACGAACCACTCTTCATGTTCCTACGAACTATTTTTCCTCTTCTGCTACCTCATTTCTAGTGACAAAGAAACTAAGTTCATTAAGAAGATGCCTTTATTATAACTATGAACATGGTTATTTAAATGATACATGAATTAATCATTTTATAATCTACTACATGTTAGATTCTACTTTGCCATAGTTTCTTGTTGATGTTTTCGTCATAATGATGGTTATTTTTGGTGTGAGATTGGTCAAGTTGTGTGAGATCTTTGAGATGTGTGAATCATTATTTCAGAAAACATAGTAAGGTGGTCTCATATATTCCAATAGAACATCCCTCAAATTATCATAGTTCCTTGGATTCGTCTCTATGCTCATAGTTTTGTTCAGATTCAAGTATCTTATATGTTCTTGTTCGACTGTGGGCCACACAATATTTTGTAAAATTGGATCACTCTCAGGTGTAGGATTCCTGAAAATCATACACTTTTATTATCCAACCAAGTCTCTCGTTTCGAAAAAGCAGTCTTCACTTGTATTTGATGAAGTTCCACCACAATGTCAACATGATTTCCCTAACTTCTTCGTCAATTGGTGATGTGTCTGGTGCGAAAGGTGGCAAATCCCAGAGGTACCTCATATCCAGGAAATGTGAAATACCTAGGAAAGAATTATCATTTCTGGATCATAGTTTCTCAATTCCATCGAGCATTACCCGGGTATTTTTCATTGATGTTGTGAGCAGCAGATAATTGATACAAATAAGTGGGAGCATAATTGGATGAGAGCTCAGCCTGACGAATCGAGGCCCTGATGAAACTCGCATCACTCGTGAACTGAAACAATACCAGATAGCACCGAGAAGAGAATTCGATATTGCTTATTCTTATTATTGCTTATATATTCGATATTACTTTTATGAATGCTCGAAGATCTAACGCAAAACACGAAGCAGTATAAACTTCTCTCAGTTTTTTTCCAGCCATTGTCCTATTATCGACGTTCATAGCAGTATTAATCAACAAACTGAGGTTACCGTCATACAAGGCAGCAGCTCTTTCCAAAGCATCATCTACAATAACGAGTTCAAATAAGTCACAGAACTCGAGGACAGTCGAGAAGATAAAAGCTCTCCAATCATTCATTATTCGATACCTTGGTTTCATCGAATATTCCAGGTATCGAGGTATTCTATTCATACTATCGATACAGCAACAACTGATGTCATTGTGCGATGTAATAATGCTCACCAGAAGATATGAAGCCTAATGATTCTTCCGAATTGAACCCAATCAAACTGGGCACTCGGTTGAATCTTCCCTGCATCATCTCCCCATGCATCGGTGAAGTTACGAAAGCTTTATACTCATAATTGCTTTCCATGACTGGCTCCCAGACGATACTAGAGATAAATCCCAACGGATCGGCATGTTGGACCTAGAAAGAACAGAGATATATCGAAGGAAGTGCAGTCCATCTGGTTCCTCACCGAGTTGGATGCCTCAACGATAGCTTCAGCTGACGCCTTCCTCAACAAATTCGCTAGTTCTGTGGTGTTCTCTTGTATAGTGGCATCCAAAAATCTTCCTAGCTCGAATGCGTGAGATCTGGGATTGGCTGAATATGCAGCAACGCCTATGTGAGATCCACTCTGTTGAATGAATCCGCTCACTAAACCTGTTACTCAAGGAAAAACTTAGAGATGTATTACTGTATTGTGATTCACTTGATTTTCTACATACCCACTGTTCTCGGACTGAGTAGATGGTACCCAACAGAATATGCACCCGCACTCTCTCCACCAAGAACGATATTTTGAGGATTTCCTCCGAACAAATGGATATTTTCGTGAGTCCATTCCAAAGCGAGATGTTGATCTTTAAGACCCATGTTCCCAGATATTTCAGAGTCCCCAGTAGAAAGGAAACCTGAAAGGAACTTCATTTGTGAAGGAAACAATTGAGCTTAAGAAGACTTTCAAGAACATTTAGTTTCACGATGTCGTGTCAATTGAAGTGCAGTGTGAGATGTTTTAGTCTTTTTATAAATATGAAACCATCCAGTTACCAAAAGGCCCCAATCGGTAGTTCATAGTAACTATAACAATGTTGCCATCGATGAGATATTTTGGTCCAATGCTTTCCAAAGTGGCATCGCCAATTGCGAAAGCACCACCATGTACAAATACGTAGACTGGCAGACTGCTGTTCGATCCAGGTACCTGGAAGGAAAAACAAAAGGTTTGTAAATTTAGTGCCAATAAAGAAGATCGAGCCGGGAACTGATCGAAGCTGAACTATTATTTGTCGTTTTTAGTTTTGTTCATATCTATTTTAGTTAATGGATACAACTGAGTTGATCAGATAATTATATCGGTTAGTTCAGTAGGTGTTCATCCTGAATACACAGTAACCAGTTTTTCTTACCACTGGCGTGTAGACATTAAGGTACAGACAATCTTCAGTTTGTTCCACTGCAGTGCCTTTTGCTTTCTCTTCCAAATGTTGATCGGTTTGTTCCATTGAGTTCATCGGAAAATCGATCTGAAAACAAATCTTCGTGTTCTTTGTACAATCCATTATTCCATCCCAGTCGTCGTGGTACTCTGGAAACTACAAAAAAAAAATAAAAAAATACTGATAGCAACAAATAATTTCTTAATGTAAAAAATTTTCAGTTCCGATTGGTCTGAGATACTCACTTTAAATCTATATTCCCCAATAGGTGGCTTTCCATAAGGAATTTCTTGGAAGGCATAATATTCTCGTCCTTTTGCACTTTCCAATACGTGACCTTGAATTCTCCCTTTGGGTTTCACCAATTCCACAACCAAACCATCGATATCCTGAATGAAATAATATATTCCATGTGGATTGAGAAAGTTCATGATCTTACCTTTCCATGAGAATTCTGAATGAGAAAATAAACTGAAAAAATAGCTGAAAGTTTGGTGAACATGGTTAGAAAAACCAGATGCAGGTGACCATTGTTTACTTCACCTTTGCTGTAGTGGTGTGATCATATGTTTTTGCGATATCGAGCTTATTGATAAGATTAAATTTTATTGCATGATAATATTGTACTACAATCTTTACCTACAGCAGAGAACAGATTATTGGCAATTTTTGAATATAGAACATTTCATACTCGTTATTTGTCGTACAGTATGAAGGATGTGCAAGGCATTCGGCATTTCCGTATTATTTGCACCCCACTCACTCATCGAAAAACTGCTACAGTGGCCTAAGAAATATATCGAGATTTCCATCTAAATCAGACCATTGGGTTCCATATACCCCTCGGTATCCAGTTTGTTCAACCTCATCAAAGGAAAGAGATAACTCAAAGATTCACCAGAAACATTTATTAATCACGCATTACAAGTCGTTGAGATGGAAAACAAAAATGAGATCAAAAAAACTGCGACTGGAGGAACTTTGGTCCTACACTTCACTGCTAACAAACGCGCTAACAAACTTATCTGCAAAATTCGTATATCGTGTGATACACACTCATGGTACAAGCCCCTTCCTCCTTTGTTTCTAAAGCTTCATTTCTGAAAGTGCGAACATCAGCTGTGCTCACAAAATGGCTGTTTTTGACATATTCAGAAATTGTGTGTAGTTTGGTTGAGGAATCGTAAAGTTGAAACTAAGTTACCCCAGAAAATCCTATGATTTCTAAATGAGCGATTTGTCCTCGATTATCAAATAATGAATCACGATCTTCATTGGTCAATAGATAACTGACATGTAACAGATGTAGAATGATAGTCTTATAGTCCTCTACATGTAATGAGCTTCAGGCCAAAAATACCCTAACTCTTTATGAATCACTACAACAAAACAAACCAAGTCCGTAGCCAGTGGCAAAAACATTCTCCTAAGGCCCGCCACTGGGTTGCACATTCCTCTTGGTATCCAGTTTGTTTAACCTCATCTGGTCGTCTATCCAGTCTCTAAACTGCGCCACATCCACGTAAACCCCAGGTACATCTGCGTCTCCACACCCGACGCCCCAAGACACGATCCCAGCCTGGTAGTACCTCTCCTGGAAACCCTGCATGGGACAGACCAAGGGACTTCCCCCGTCTCCCGTACAAGCATCCTTTCCCTTCTTCCCGCCAGCGCACATGAAACTGCTGTGGAGGTTGAAGAAACGGCCCAGGCGCGTCTTCCTCAACTGCTCCTGGCAGGTGTCCCTGGGCACGAAAGGCAGGTCGATCTTCTTCAGAACGGACTGGTACTCCCCCTCGAGCTCGTCCTTGTTCTTGCCCCAGCCGGTGGAGATGCATTTACCGCGGGAGTGCGAGTGGTTTTGGGGCGGCAGGCAGATCACCTCCACGTTCTGGGCCAGCTCCACAGGTCGTTCCAGGTACAGAAAAGCTATGTCGTTGAAGAGGGCGCCAGCGTAGTACTCCTCGTGGATCTTCACCGACTGCACCGGGACTTCTTGGTGGAGAAAGGGCTCGCTGGTTTTGTTGAGGTCCCATTCGCCGACGCGGACCGTGAACTTGTCAGCATCGCTCCAGATGCAGTGCGCCGCTGTGATGACAGCTTGTGGGTGGACCAGGGCGCCCCCGCACTTGGGGATGACGTTGGAGTCGCCGTTGAAGATGGCGACCATCCAAGGGAATTCTCCGAACTTGGATTCGCCACCTTTTTTGTCGGTTATTCTCTTCATGAAGCCTGTGGAGCTTCTATAGCCGCATCCTTTCGAAAGAGCTGTCGTAGAGGGTGGTGGGGCTCTGTTGGTGGTTGTGATGTCCTCCAGTTTGCAGCACACGCGGAGTATGTCACCACAAGGTAAGCTACCCTTCCTGCGAAGAGAACACGTGTTGGACATTATTCGTAGGTACACGGATAAGGTTTCAGATTCTGGCTGGGGAGTTTATTATTAGATTCAATGCGTGATTTCGTAGTATTGGGAATCAATACACAAGACTGTCTCTTGGCTAGCTATACCACAATTCTAGGGATTCGCGATAAGAATTGATGAGACTGTGTATTCACAGATTCAGTCACCAGAATTTTGAAACAAACTTATTCAATTCACAGGTTGATGCTCCTAACTGAGCATGCAAAGATTTATACAGTGGGTTGTCGCTACCAAATGAAGTGCAACCAATTGCAATTTCAAAACAAATCAGCTCGACTTTTCAAATGGAACTAGAGGTCAAAGTCTCTTGAGCATCAAACTGTAGACAAAAAAATCATTTGTGAAAAAACTATTGCCGGGTCTTCTCATCTTTATCTTTCGAAAGACGAAGAACAAAATTGAAAGTGATAAACGAGGATATTGAAGAAGATGATGATGACTCCATCAGATTTCCAAAGTGATTCTTCTCTTTGTTGTCGATCGCGTGGTCAGATTTCCTTTTATTTTGATGATTTGTATTGATGGGGCTCATTATTACATGAAAAACAGTGCGTTAATGAGTCGATCAAGGTACCAAAACAGAGAAAGAATATTTTGAATATTACCTTGGTGTTATCAGTCCCACTCCATTGGTTTCAATACTTCCATTTTTGCATTGGTAGTACCATACGCATTCGTACTTGCATTCAGAAGTATCATGTTCTATCCCAGAATTTTGATCCAGATTGATTTTTCTACCTGTAGTCATAGAAAACTGTCTTCGAGTTTGTTTATCTGAGGAAATTGAAGAGTTTCTTTTTTTTATTTGCCCTCATGCCAAAATCGATGTTGATTGAAAAAAAGGGGAGAATATATTCTACCTGGATTTTCTCCAACCGACATTCCACCATTTCTGGATGAGTTGGGATTGATGAAAATGACATCTATCGTTTCTTTCAGATCTCCATCGTCTATTTGAGTGCTAACACTAGGTTTATGAAGAGATAGCCAAAATATATAAATTACTATGGATTTGATAGAAGTCATGATTCTGAAATGAAAAGTATTATTCAACGAATTAACATGTTTTCAATAATAAGCTCTGGGGATTTCACATGCCTCACTGAAGAATCCTGAAAAATTACGAAGAAGTACGAAAATTACATATTCCGCAATAGCTAATTCGAATCACTTTTTATCACTCTTGTACCTCCTGGCCTTATGAAAGTTAGTGATGTTATTTGCGAGTGACAGATCGAAAAACTCATCAACTTCAAGAGAATAATAACTCATTTGGGAATTCTCAGACATCAATAAATAAAAAATAGTACTCACCAGATGCTCAGCGGTTTATCTGCATCCAGAAAAATAAACTAGCTAAGAATGGATTATCTTTCGACATTTATTATTTGTGATTCACACAATCCCAGGGCGTTGCCGCTATCTGACAGGATTTCCTTTTTGATAACTTACAGGTGGTTAAGATGGAAATAATTGTTTGATAAACCCGTTTTATCAAAGAATCCTTGAGACACTTATTCTTTGAATGCTTCTCAAGACAAATATAACCAATAAAGAACTAGGTATGCAAGAAGATTGGCTGTTTGAGAAAAACATTCTAATTTTTCATTCAACAACTCTTCACAATTATTGTTTGTTCCTGAACCAATCCACCACAGAAGAAATGACGCTGTGGGAGCATTGAAAGTAGAAGGCAACAGATGTAACTGCCAGTTCAAACTGGCATTTATCCTTGATTGTCAGTTCTAACTGGCATCAAATTGCTCTTCCACTCGACCTTGAGAAAATATCTAGAGTGCAATATGGTGAAGAAAAAATAACCGAACAAAAATTAAATCGTGTTATTGTGAATGCTCGACTGATATCCAATGAAACCAGAACGTTAGTTTTTCCTTGATCTTTTGATCTGATTATATCATCCAGAATGTGCAGGAGGGAAGTTTTACAGCTGTGACTTACCCTGAACAACGATTGTGTCGATAGTAATGAAGAAAATTTACCTAATTGATTTTTCAGTTGAACTTCCATGACTCGTCTTAATATTCTGGGAAATATCGGCAATATGTTGATAGAGCGTAACGGTTTGAATTCAAAAGAATTATTTTTTTTAGAATAGAATAGAACTTTATTAATCCATAAATACGATATAAAATTACATGGTGTTGGACAAGTCAACTATGAAGTGTCATAAAAAAGATATTTTCAATAAGAGAATGCATGAAATATAGATTGAATACAATAAATATCAATATATTCGAAAGCTCATAGCTCATAGATTATCAAAGAAAAAAGAAAAAAAAGAAAATTACAGGTTGGTAATTTTGGGAAGTACTTTACAATTGCTTTACTCTCCACCAAAGGAAAAACATTCTCTATTGAGCATTAATTCACTATATGGATTATATATGTGATGATATGTGTGGATAAAACAATTCATGTTCAATCCATCGAAGCCACTTGCAGTCAACCTGTATGAATAGATATAATCAGTATCTTCATAGCCACAGATGACTGCCACAAAGATTCCCCAAGAACAACGCTCTATCTACACTTATGAACATACAATTCTGAAACATCCTTCAAGGTAAAAAAAAATCAAAGGAAAGAGATAACTCAAAGATTCACCAGAAACATTTATTAATCACGCATTACAAGTCGTTGAGATGGAAAACAAAAATGAGATCAAAAAAACTGCGACTGGAGGAACTTTGGTCCTACACTTCACTGCTAACAAACGCGCTAACAAACTTATCTGCAAAATTCGTATATCGTGTGACACACACTCATGGTACAAGCCCCTTCCTCCTTTGTTTCTAAAGCTTCATTTCTGAAATTGCGAACATCAGCTATGCTCACAAAATGGCTGTTTTTGACATATTCAGAAATTGTGTGTAGTTTGGTTGAGGAATCGTAAAGTTGAAACTAAGTTACCCCAGAAAATCCTATGATTTCTAAATGAGCGATTTGTCCTCAATTATCAAATAATGAATCACGATCTTCATTGGTCAATAGATAACTGACATGTAACAGATGTAGAATGATAGTCTTATAGTCCTCTACATGTAATGAGCTTCAGGCCAAAAATACCCTAACTCTTTATGAATCACTACAACAAAACAAACCAAGTCCGTAGCCAGTGGCAAAAACATTCTCCTAAGGCCCGCCACTGGGTTGCACATTCCTCTCGGTATCCAGTTTGTTCAACCTCATCTGGTCGTCTATCCAGTCTCTAAACTGCGCCACATCCACGTAAACCCCAGGTACATCTGCGTCTCCACACCCGACGCCCCAAGACACGATCCCAGCCTGGTAGTACCTCTCCTGGAAACCCTGCATGGGACAGACCAAGGGACTTCCCCCGTCTCCCGTACAAGCATCCTTTCCCTTCTTCCCGCCAGCGCACATGAAACTGCTGTGGAGGTTGAAGAAACGGCCCAGGCGCGTCTTCCTCAACTGCTCCTGGCAGGTGTCCCTGGGCACGAAAGGCAGGTCGATCTTCTTCAGAACGGACTGGTACTCCCCCTCGAGCTCGTCCTTGTTCTTGCCCCAGCCGGTGGAGATGCATTTTCCGCGGGAGTGCGAGTGGTTTTGGGGCGGCAGGCAGATTACCTCCACGTTCTGGGCCAGCTCCACAGGTCGTTCCAGGTACAGGAAAGCTATGTCGTTGAAGAGGGCGCCAGCGTAGTATTCCTCGTGGATCTTCACCGACTGCACCGGGACTTCTTGGTGGAGGAAGGGCTCGCTGGTTTTGTTGAGGTCCCATTCGCCGACGCGGACCGTGAACTTGTCAGCATCGCTCCAGATGCAGTGCGCCGCTGTGATGACAGCTTGTGGGTGGACCAGGGCGCCCCCGCACTTGGGGATGACGTTGGAGTCGCCGTTGAAGATGGCGACCATCCAAGGGAATTCTCCGAACTTGGATTCGCCACCTTCTCCGTCGGTTATTCTCTTCATGAAGCCTGTGGAGCTTCTATAGCCGCAACCTTTCGAAGGAGCTGTAGTAGGGGGTGGTGGGGCTCTGTTGGTGGTTGTGATGTCCTCCAGTTTGCAGCACACGTAGGTGTAGTCGCCACAAGGTAGGTTCTTCTCTCTGTGGAGATGAAATGAAGATTTGTCATGATGAATGTTCATGCGAACGGATGAGGTTTAAGATTTCAGTTGGGGAGATTGTTAGACCTTTCCGGATTCATTGTGCTGATGCCACAATTCGTGGGACTTACCTTTCATCCACCGGTTCCATTCCTACGTTCCGAACTGTGAGGTTTAAAGACAAGCTCTCAAACAAATGGACTCAAGAGGAAAAAATAATTTCCCAAACTTTTTGATCTAGGTCATGCTGTGAGTGACAGATTCAGAAGCCTGCCGCACAAGATCATCAATTTTGTATCTGCAGCATACTCCATCATCACTTCCCAACCATTTCAATCAATCTCTGACCCCAAAAACCCCCATATAGGTTTGAAACCGATTCTACTAAAAAATGGTGGATCATCAGATTTATATAATAGACTTTTCTGTGAAAATGTGACAAGCAAATTTCGAAATAATGTGTATACTTGAAGTTGAAAAAGATATCTATATCAGCCCCATGCTGTTTAATGTTTTTGGACCAGATTGTGAAAATATTGGAACTCGAAACGTTTCTAAAATATATTCAGGAAATGTGATCTTGTGGAGCCCCCATCAGAAAGAGAATAAACTCTATTATTACGATTGGTAATTATTCAGCCTTCCCCTCCTCTATGAGGCGGAGATTATTACAATTATTGCCCCCTCCTTTAGTAGTTCAGATTCTTTCAGAAGTTCATAAATTTGTCTCAATTTTACGAATATAACAGGCTTCAATTTGAAAGTATGGAACTTTGTCATGAAAACTGAGACCACTGTGTAACTTTTTCGTACAGGACAATATCACCTACCTTGGTTTCAAGATTCCCACTCCATTGGTTTCAATGATTCCATTTTTGCATTGGTAGTACAATACACATGTGTCCTTGCACTCAGAAGTATCACTTTCTATCCCAAAATTTGGATCCAAATTGATTTCTCCACCTGTATACACAAAAAACTTTCTCTTAATTTGTATTTTGAAGGAGGTGTAGTCTTTTGTGATATTTGCCTCCATTCAAAGATCTATGTCGCTAAGAAGAAAGTTGAAAATATGACAGAGACTCTACCTGATTCTTCTGAAGTCTCATCTATAGGATCGAGGTTGATCGTTGATGGCTTGAGAGTTGAATAAATTGCTTGTATACGTTCTTTCAGGTCTTCATCAACTGTAGGAATGTTAGCACCAGATAATCCTTGGAGACACATCCAAAATATACAAATTTTCATGTATATGGTAGTACTCATCATCCTGTAAGCAAAAAAAATTGATAGAATATGCATTACACTTTTTTCTATTCTGTCATGGTCAAAATCAACACAAGATATCTCTTTTAATGTGGGATTTACGTATCTTCCAATACTACAGGTTTTTAAAGATGTGTTGAAACATGACTTTCGTTCTCTATCAGCCATTTTTTCAAAATCTGAACCTTCTAGCAATAATTTCAAACAGTCAACAAAATATCATATATTATGAACGACTAATTCCTCTGAATGCCTATTTGTAACTTCGTTACAATATCATATTTTGAGAAATGAAACTTATATTCAGATTCGTATAGATTTCAAGATAGTGAAATTTTGGTGATTGTTCATGTACATACCTTGTGACAATATAGTATAATCCCTTTATATTCATATAGATTATTTCAACAATCGTGAATCTTTCACTGAACGAATAAAATCCTTATCCTTTGTCAGTTCCGTAGTCGGTATTCTATATCATCAATTAATTTAATTCAACATCACAACACGATTGCATTGAATTTGAATAAATAATCGTCAGCATGAGCAGATATTTTTCTATTTCGGTCACACGCTAATACGAAATTATAATATCAAAACCAGCTTCATACCCACCTGGACGTGTTAAACGGGCTGATCAACGTCGCAGAAACTTCAAGACTCGGAATGGAACGAGGTCTTCGAAGGAAAATTAGACGAGCACAGAATTCCATGCGAACCCCCATTCTTCACCAATTCAGGGATCCCCCAGAGATCTTTGACTTGGACGCCATTAGCGTACGTGACTAACGCAACAGAGGGAACAACAAACAATGAAAAACCGAATATATATTGGAGGAGGCAGTGGCGAAACTACTAATGAACAAATATAAGCAACGCTTTGAGGTCCAGATCCTTTCTAATCCACCCTCGAGAGTGAGGGTGGACTAGAAGTTTGAAGACCCATGCCATAAAGGTGAAGCAACAATTCTCAAACTGTTCTTCACTGCAACTGCAAATTTTTATTGGAAAATCAAGATCAAGTTGACTTTAGTGAACAAGTCATAAAACCTAGGTCTACATTCAGACTCGGAGTTAAGGTTTGATTGAACATATAACAGAGAAAGTTTGAATAGCCTGTGCTTGTCTCAAACTGTTGTACATATTCTCATAAAGGATTTTGTATCGTTCCTCAAAACTCGTGTCTGCGTTCAATCCATGGTTTGAGAAGAACCTCACCTAAACTCAATGGAATGGGTTGATTGAAATTATGTATTGATTGTGACCGTAAGCCATTTCATGAATGTGTCAAACTTCTCTCTATCACTGAACTCTGTCATCAACAAATTTCCTCGCACTAGTGAAATGTATTTAGTATTCCATTCATTGTAGGTATTTTCAATTTGATTGATTCAATATGGATTTGATCTCTTCGAATGTTCAAGGATATCAATTGATTTTCAGGTTTATCTTCTCTCCGTAGGAGAGTGTGGAAGAATTGATCAATAGACTCAACACTAAACGATTTATCATCATTATTATTATTATTCCCTCCAAAAAATTCCTACCCGTTATGCCCACCCCCTCAAAATTCCAATGACATTATTTCATATATATATTATTTCCGCCATTGCGAGGAATCTGTGATTTATTAGGAGATCTTCAGACCTAACTTTTTTATTCAATTAAAAGCTTATATTTGATTTCATCGATAAGGAAACCCAAAAAAGTAAATTCAGCTTATTTGCCAACCTCGCCCTTCTACTCGTTGATAGGGACAATATCTCCATTGATGATATAATTCGGGATTTCCTTTCTGTTTGAGTTAATCACGGTTAAGTGAATAATTGGTTGATTATTCTAGTTTATCAGAGAGGTCATGAGATATGACATATTATCTGCTTATCAAAACAGACTAAATTTCCTCAAATGTCTATATCATATTCTCACAATATTGATAATGATTTGCTCGATCGGTCTTAACAGTTCGAAGATTTGGGTTTAGTCAATGATGTGAGGTCCAAGCTGAAGTATAAATAGGAATCAATGCATTCGTAGTTCGTACAAAACGGATTGCGTGTATCCACTTGTTGACGTACCACCCAGTTCTACTTCATTTGTGTACTGTCTAATCTTGTGAATTCACACAAATTCGATCTGAGTGTCCAAGATATTTTCGATATGCTCCATTTCAAGATTTATGATTTTCTGAGAGAGTTTTCAGTTTGGAAAATATTGAATTGTTTTGTTATTGTTTTTAATTGACAAAAACTAATGGGATCGACAAACTATGCTTATAGATTAAATTACATTTTGCTATTCTAATAAGTGAGTCACTGACGTAGTGGTCAGTAAAAAATATGTTAATTGAAGGAACAGTGAGAGCAAGTTCACTGTCAGTAAATTTCCTTTTTCTTCTATTAATAATGATGATACGCCACTGTATGGAATCGATGAGTTCCACGCGATTGGTTCCAATCTGGCAAATCCAATCATTTGATTACTGTGTTTTTATGTTTTACTCATAATGATGGCAGATTCCTTATTCTCTAGTTATGCAAATCGAACAAGAAACGTTTGAAAACGAAGTATAGCATAATGATCATGCTATAATTACAAGTTGGTAGTTTCTTCGAGGTTCTTTCATGCACGATGATGTCAACTCAAAGAGTTCATTGAATGTGCCGCCCATGTTTGTCAATTTCAAATGTTTTCCATTTTATTTTTAAAAAATTATTCCGGTTCTGAAGAGGCTTGAACTTGATGGTAAGTCGCATTCAATTCGTCGTTTAATAGCTGGACTTTCTTCGACCAGTCCGCGATGAATTTTTTGCCAAATAATATTTATATCTGTGTGTTTGTGTCATTTTCTTGGTTCGGTGGTGTAGTATCTCTCGATGAAGGTAAATGAGTTTTTTCGTTAGATTCGAATTAACACACTTATTAGATATTCGTATATATTATAACAAGTTTTTCGTGACGTATGTCAATTTGTCTTGTTTCGAATCGCAACAGGGGATTTTCAGCTGCTGCGGCAATATACCGAGTAACCAAGAAAACCGGTTGGCCACATACTTCTTGTCTCAGCTCTATCACAAGGAAGATTGATCGAAGAACTTTGTTTCTTCACTAAGTTCTGGAATAAATGCAACTTGTATCTGAAAGATATCTTTCATCGATAGGAGAAATAGTGTTTTAACGTACGTTTCATCCTAGGAGTCATCACGAAGACGTTTTGAAATATATACAGCGTTAATATTGAACATATACAACTTGTGAGTTTCATCACCGAGATCAAATTGATTCATTGCCATAGTTTATCATCCAGGAAGTTTCGACAAAAAATTTCATACCGATATCACTTATCATCGATATCATTAGGTAGTTGTTTCGGTACGTCACAATATCGATTGAAGAACGTCATAGATATGTATTTCGAAACTATTGGAATAAGTACAGTCTGTAAATTTTTCGAGGAGTTTTTTTTTATCTGTGGACAACACGAAAGGTAAACCTATAATGTTCGAGGAACATCGTGTTAGCCAGCGGTGGAATTTCGGGAGAGAAGGAAGGTGTTGGAGTTTTTCTTGAATGTTTGGAGGTTGTAAGCATCAGGAACTCCACTAGGCAAAGAATTCTACAACTTCGCTTCTCTATTGATGAATGATGCTTGGTATAGCGATGTTCGACAGGTATCGAGCCTGACAGTGTAGGAGTGACCAGCCTTAGCTCGTCTGGTTTGTCTACTAGGAATCGCGCGTGGTGGCATAATAGATGATATTTCCGTTGAGCACCGACCGTGAAGTACCTATAAAAAAGGCATAGATCGCCGACCTTTCTACGATGATCTAGAGAGGTCAATGATTTGGTGAGTGTTGTATCATCGACTAGGCGAATAGCTCTCTTCTGAATTGAGTCTAAGAGCTTTAGCGTATGTTTGGGGGCTGAGCTCCAAATATGTGAACAGTATTCCAGGACAGGGGATTTTCTCTGGTCGTTTCTGAAGAAGAATAAATAATAATGATAAGAAAAAAAATCTGTCCTTAATACAAATATATTGAAATAATTTTCAATAACTCCAACTTCATTTTTTAGAAACGAGGAGAGAAAATCCCACGGAAAGGTGGAAAATGTTGGAATAAGATTTAGTTTTGAGAAGAAAAATTATTGTACTATAGAACTAGAGTGATTTATACTGTGTGTGTAATTGTATCATGTGTGTTTTTCCGAATACACCGACAAAATTCAATCGTTTCACTTCAGTATAGTTTGTGATATTATTATTCATTTCAATCAAACATCGTTGTGCAAGGATGCATAATTATTAGGCATGATTGTTGATCTCTCCCTAAATTCCACCGCTGGCTAACACGATGTTTCTCGAACATCATAGGTTTCCCTTTCGTGTTGACCACAGATAAAAAAAAATCCAAGTCATCATTCAGTATAGGTCATCTCGATTTTTCAGAATGTTCCACAAAAGGACTTTTGGGTTCATGTCAATTGATAAGCGAATGTTCCTTCGCCAAAGATTTGCTCAGAAAGGGCCAATATCCTGACAACTGCGGATTCGATGGCAGAGAACCGATAGTCTGTTGCCCCTACTATCGAAATCCGGCGAAATTTTCCACAGCCCCTCCTTTGGTCAACTTGGAACAGGAATTACCAACCACAACCAAGCAGTTTTTGAGCGAAAAAAGTAAGTTCGAACACTAGAGCGACAAAATTACCATTGAAAGTTTATTGGGTGACGTTGAAGACAAAATCAATGTGGATGAGAAACCAAGAATATATGAAATGTGTATCCGAAATTAATATAGTCGCATTTTTATCTAAAAACAGTATGAACAAGTGCAAAAAATACCTATTTTCTGTTCATGTTGCACAAAGCATTTTCCAACGCTCAAATTCATTAGATGAGTTCCTTTGAAGCATTCATTTTGTAGATGAATAACTGGATGTACATAATAGTGAGCACGCGAGGCTTGAAATAAATTCAAAATGTGCAGAAATTTGCGCAATATCAAATTGAGGTTGACGTATCCGAGCGATTTTTTTCAAATTGCTCCATAAAAATTTCACTGAATTTACACTGTTGTTCATGGATTTTAAAGAAAAAACTTCCATAAGTATATACGCAGAGCCAATTTGTATATGTTGAGTCGTATTGTGTTTCAGAATGCGAAGAGTTTTATCCCAAACCAGACTTCCATTCGTTTGTGACCGGAGGAGTCAAATCCCTAGCCAAAGAATTTCCTCATATGGTGAGATATTTCCTTATAATGAATTTAGGACATTGGGAATTTCATTTTGGACAATTGTATATACAAGGTGTCAAGGTATTTTTCAGACGAACCGTCGGCGGTGTAACTGAAATTATATCATTAATTTTTCATAGTTCATGAAAAAAAAAAGATCATGTCAATTTTAACTCAAAAAGCTTTACTGAATGAATCAGTATGATTTTTTTCCTTTTAGTAAAGCTCAGTTTTCGATTCATACAGTTCCATCAGCTGCAGAAATATCTCGAAACATATTCGTTTTCTGGCTGCAAATATGACGGAACGGAGGAAAACATCAGAAATTTTGGACTCTACGAATCATTCTGAGTACGATCACACAGATTTTTAGACGAAACACTTTTATTTATTTATCAGAAGCATTTTCATTGCATTGCATTCCAACTAGTGAGCGTTGGACTTTAGAGATATTGAAGAATTCTTCAGTTCTCGATACCTTGGTCAAATTTGAATCTAAAAATCTCGTACCGTCGGAAACCGTTGACTTGTCTAATGAATACGTGGACACATCTTGACTTGAATGTCAATAACGTTTGTTTTGGTATTATTTACTATTCGAAAACTTAAGAAGAAACAAACACTCACTCATTCCAATTGCAGGCTATTATAGGTTATGGAGATGAAAACGACATTCAATGGGGTTGTGGAGGATCTCTAATCAGTTTGAATTTCGTGATGACTGCAGGACATTGCTTGGAATCAAGTGACTTGTGAGTAAAATACTAAACGAGGTAATAAATGTTATCCTGAATATTTTCACTGTGAACATTTTTTCTTTGTCGTCGGTAGCTCCAACAATATGAGGTGATTTTCCACCCTGAATATCTCAAACGGTCTCCTCACTATTTCTTTGATTTCCATATGATAACTTTTCATGATAAAGGCCACGTTTGTTTTATGGTCGAAGAGGCCACGTTCATATACATCTCTTGGTAACCTGACTAATGACTTTATCAAAACCAAATACTCTTGGTGTGAAGCTCAGAATATCTAAACCTATAGTATAATGCCTGCCAACATGCCCTTTTCTAGAATGTATTTTATCCACTGAGTACACACTGACGGACCACAAACATGATGTAATCACTGTAATCATCTCTTTCTATTATCGGTTCGCTCAGTTCTCTATTATGTTTTTATATCTTGTATGTTTCATTTGATAGACAGTAACTCATTTCTTGATCTGAATTCAGTATCAATTTGCCTACATCGCACATGGTATGAACGTGGCCATCGCACCTACCACAGGCTTACGTTGTAATGAAAAGGATCAAGCTTCTGGTCTTATGATGAATTCCGAAATAGTGCTTTGACACATTGTTTAAAATTTTCAGTGGTTCCGCAAAGTGGGTCCGTCTAGGCGACTTGGACCTTTCAACTGAAGAAGACGTGGCAGAACCACAAGACTTTACGGTCAAACGAAGAATTCTTCATCCAGAGTACATTCCTCCATCTAGATATAACGACATAGCCTTACTAGAGCTGGACAGGAAAGTGGCGTTATCGGTATTTGTGAGCCCAGCTTGTTTGGCGACTAAAAATACTCCATCAGGTGAATCTATCGATTATTGATCATACCCAATCAATTCTGTTATTCGATCTCGAATTTTGTTTGTTATTCGCAACGTCAAATTAGCGATATATGATAGATTATTGAAAGCAGGATATTGTTCGAGTATAATAGACAAAGTGAATATTAAAACCAGAGATAAGTAAAGGATTTTTCTTGTCTAAAGAAGGCACCATATACTGAAATCTGAAAGTCTGAAATTCGGCACCAGCACCGGTTTTGTTAATATTGAATACATATTTGTATTACATAATTCAATGAACATTTAGCGAAATTTCGGTGAAATAATCGGACAGACTGGCAGAAATGTTTCGTTCATGACAGTTGACAGAAATTTGACACAATATATCGGAAAGTTTAGTAAATTCAAAAAATGCTCAAAATGTTTGTAACGCTAAATGCTTACTATCAGTGAATTTGAATGTCAGATGAATTTAAAGAGACAGCGCTTGAATATTATTTACCATAATATTCCTGAAATTTCGATGAATTCAGAGATATTTCCACTGTTTCTAACATTTCTTTCGAAATCTGCAACAGTTGTACTAATAATGAACAATATTAGCAGATTCTACAGATACCTATTCGGTGATAATGTCTAACTATCTCATAGTTTGGGAAGCGGGAGTCACAGCCATGTTTGAACTGTCTAATATTCAATACATGAATTATTTTTTCTGCTATTTGCAGTGAAGAAAATGACTGCAACCGGCTGGGGCAAAACGGAGTTCATAGGGGAGAATAGTTTCCATCTTTTGAAGGTCGATCTAGACAGGGTGGACATTGAAAAATGCAGAAAATCCTATGAAAGCATATCCAGAAGATTCTTGCCCATCGGTATACAGAACGCAAGCCAAATTTGTGCTGGTGGTGTAGTCGGAAAGGATACTTGCCAAGTAAGAAATCTCAAGTCTTTTCAGGGTGATTCAGGAGGTCCATTGCAAGTGAAAAACAAGGAGAGAACGTTTTTCGTGAACGTACACACTTTGTTCGGGGTGACTCGGTATAATATACCATTTTTCTTCTGCTTTTCAGGGTGATTCAGGAGGTCCATTGCAAGTGAAATACAAGGAGAGAACGTTTTTCGTGAACGTACACACTTTTTTCGGGGTGACTTGGTATAATATACCATTTTTCTTCTGCTTTTCAGGGTGATTCAGGAGGTCCATTGCAAGTGAAAAACAAGGAGAGAACGTTTTTCGTGAACGTACACACTTTGTTGGGGGTGACTCGGTATAATATACTATTTTTCTTCTGCTTTTCAGGGTGATTCAGGAGGTCCATTGCAAGTGAAAAACAAGGAGAGAAAGTTTTTCGTGAACGTACACACTTTGTTCGGGGTGACTCGGTATAATATACTATTTTTCTTTTGCTTTTCAGGGTGATTCAGGAGGTCCATTGCAAGTGAAAAACAAGGAGAGAACGTTTTTCGTGAACGTACACACTTTGTTGGGGGTGACTCGGTATAATATACTATTTTTCTTCTGCTTTTCAGGGTGATTCAGGAGGTCCATTGCAAGTGAAAAACAAGGAGAGAACGTTTTTCGTGAACGTACACACTTTGTTCGGGGTGACTCGGTATAATATACTATTTTTCTTCTGCTTTTCAGGGTGATTCAGGAGGTCCATTGCAAGTGAAAAACAAGGAGAGAACGTTTTTCGTGAACGTACACACTTTGTTGGGGGTGACTCGGTATAATATACTATTTTTCTTCTGCTTTTCAGGGTGATTCAGGAGGTCCATTGCAAGTGAAAAACAAGGAGAGAACGTTTTTCGTGAACGTACACACTTTGTTCGGGGTGACGTCTTTCGGGAAATCTTGTGGCCTGTCACCTACCCCAGGGGTGTACACTAGAGTTGCATTTTACGTGCCTTGGATCGAAAGCGTCGTATGGCCTAATGAAAACTGATATACCTATTTTCCAATAAAGTTTTTTATACCTGAGCACGTTTTTGTGTCTTCAATATTATCAATATATGGACCAAAGATATGATATTGCCCCTTGCTCCAGATTTAGGTATCATCAGGGTTGAATTTATAGGACTACGTGATGTGCGATTATCGTTAATAAAGGATTTCATTCCTCTGGAAATACAAAGCGAAACGCGAACTGGACTTGTATCACGCTGTGTATCCTCATATCGATTCGTCATTATCACCACATTGCTCACTTCCATCGCTATCGATATCATCCTTAACCACAACCATCTGGAAATTCGAACTTCCTTTTTTGTCAACGTCTTTCTATCTTCAACCACATGTAACCTTGCTGCGAACATATAAACATCCACACGCCAATGGGGAAACCTTCGACGATTCAAGTGGAAATCGCCTTAGTGTGTTTGTCGAGTCGCAGATGATGGATAAGATTTTGTGTCTGTGCGTGTGCCTTCAGGTGATACAAGGTGTTCCTCCCACCCAGCCGTGGGCGGTAGGTGATCGATTGTTGAACGAGTTCTCGACTGTGAGAAATACTATCGAAGTTTTGTCAGGTATAGTCGAAAATTCACTCTTCTGTTTCTTTTTGATAACTGATAACTCAGTTCTCATATGACTGCGCATGCATTTGTCGTTCACTGTGATTTTTCTTTGGTTCTCTTCAACGTTAGAGCAACGTCAAAATTCTGCAATGTTGCAAGTTGGCTGAGGGCACCACCAGAAATATTGTCCATTACACATCAGAAGGTGCAGAATAATACTGCTTTTCCTGGCGTAATTCTCAAGGAATATGTTCCAATTTTACCGTAAATATTAAATATTCGTATATAAAGTATCTATGGTAAGACAGTCCGCCAATTTGTTTCGCTCGTGTGTTGAAAGTCGTTACCAAACCTTAATGTTTATTATATTATTTCTGTTTGAATATCAGGTTCAAAAATGGCAAAACAATAAGGAACACTAAAACGAAACACATAAGGTACCTGTTTTTTGTTTCCTCTTAGTGAATTAGTGTTCGTATTCTTCTTCTTTGCTTACTCTCCTTTAACAAAATCAAAAATGGAAATTACTCTATTGGAACCTCTCTCATATGGAAAATCCGTGACCTACTAGCAATAATCCATCATTTAGTGATTTTTTAGCATTTGTGAGGATCCCATCTATTATACGTCTATTATAGCGTGTTACATCCAAAAAATAGGTCAACAGTATTTCTAATAACTCCTCTCACAGGTAGAATAAAGAAAGAAACGCAATATTGTTGATGATGAGTATACCTGGAGGGTATGTGAAAGTTATAAACTTTTTGCAATGCATATTCATTCAATGGGTACTAAATTATTGATATTATTATTGTTATTCGAATGAAAAATGCTCTCACGTGTGCTCTCATGGTTTTTGTTAAACTTTTTGATATGGAATCATTGGTTTGATTGTGTTAACACTTGAAGTCAGACAAAAAACTGAATATATTATGCATTTTGAGATCCATGCCAAGGCGAGACGGTTTTGACCATACGAAACTGAATGATGTCTCGCAAAATTTATTCCTGCTAACTAGAAGACCTTGATCAAAATACTCAAAAAAATTTGCGATGAATAATCATAGTAATTATAAAGTATTCGCGTTGTTCCCTCAGGTACGGAGATTCTTCTAAGTTCAAGTGTGAGAATTACCTCGAATTGCAGAATTGAGTTCTCCAAGGGAAAACGTATACCAGAATGTATTTTTTGATGGCACCGCAGACAAGTTTACGAAAACCGTCGTTGCGTGCTTCACTCTTTTTCTGTATATTCCTTCATATTTCGTCGAACCTTCAGAATTTTTCTCTGAATCCTTTGAATTCAGATTTCAAACCACTCCATGGCACTATCATCAAGTTTCTATAGTATGATAGAGCTAACATAAAAATTAATATTGATTTGATTGTCCACAAAGTCCACAAGGCTGATGTGATGATTGGGAAAGCTCAGGCAGATTTTGGCTTCCTCGAAATTAATTCAGTTCACTTTTCTCCCTACATTTTATTCTTACTCCTTTTTTTTGTTGTTGTTAGAAAAGTTATAAGATGATATTATCATCAATAATCAACCTGTTGTACAATTCAAGATCAATGGGAGAAATGGAACACCCTGTTCATCACCTCGTTGGAGCCGAGAATATCTTCTTCCGCATCTACATTGGCCAGCATCGACAGTAACATTCATAATCTGCAAGAAAGGGCACACGTGTGGGACACCTTCCAGCTCCACGTGTCTGCTTGGAATGAACAACTGGCGGCTCTCGACAGAAAAATGGATATTTTGAGCAAGTACTTATACATTAACCTTCCTTCGATACTGGCATTCTCGAGGATATGATGAGAGAAGATCGCGAAAACTTTGAAACTCTGTATCACAGTGAGATTTGTTCAATTTCTCTTTTTAAATATTTTTTCAATTCATAGATTCATATTTTAACGTTGCCTGTTAGATGATAATAACCAATTAATTTATAGGCAGATACATATTGTTGTTTCGATTTTACATCACAGGTACTCGTCACTTGTTACTAAATTGACGATACATGATGTAGGGAACTAATTTTTACTGAATCAAACTTCTAAAACTCACGATTCATGCCTCATTGCAGGGGATACGAAACAGTTCTATCTCTGGACAACAAAATGAACAAGCTCTTGGCAATGGAGTACAAGTTGGACAATATGGCAAGAAATTTGGAGAAAGTGACAGACACCACCAACAATTTGGATACTCTCTTCCAATCGAAATCCTTTAGAATTTCCCACGACACGTTGCTCAGTGAATTCACATCGAGAGGTGTCCTGAGTTCCATCAAAAGTGCAGAGAGAAAATTAGACAGGCTACTGATTGCCAATCAGAATGTCATACACAAAAATATCTCCAGCAATGACAAGCAACAAAGTAAGTTTCAAGTTAAATGTAACACCCCCAAAGTCGTAGAAGACATACTGAACGATATCTCTGCCAAAGTAGACGTGATGTTCGATACAATCACCAAAGACAACTCTTCTCTGGAAGACTCAACTGACCATACGGAATTCGACGGCGAATTTTTGGAATTCGCCGAGGGCAGTGGTGATGATATGCAATGGACCCCCAAGGGCAAGAAAAAACCCTCGAAGAAATCCTCTCAGACTTGTAAACAAATGAACCCAACCCTAGAAGAGATCCTGAACAGAACCGTTAGAATAGAGAACGCCACGTTGATAATTTTGGACAAAGAAGATGTTTATAACGAGAAGGGAACAAAGTTCAGTTCCGAACTTGTCGAAACTCTGGAGAGAAACAGCGCCGACTTGCAAAACACCTTAAGCAGCTACTTCGGCGAACAAAGAACCTATTTCGAAAGTGTCATACCAAGATCGTGCGAAACGAACACTCAAACTTCAACAACAGAACAAGTCACAATCTCTCCAGAGCCTACCACGGTTCCAGAAAACATTCAGCCTACTTGGAGACCCATGCTCGGCAAGTTTTCCTGCGAAGACCTGGACGGGGAGGAATATTCTAGTGGGGTCTACATCTTCGAGAAGTCGAACTTGCTGCAAGACGGTGAACAAGCTTTCAATAAGCGCTACTGTGTGATTAGAACTGACGGTGTTTGGACTGTGATACAGCGACGTGATAATTACACGCCACTGCACAATTTCAATGTGTCTTGGGACGAGTATAAGAACGGGTTCGGGAATATGCACACCGATTTTTGGATGGGCAATGATTTCTTGCACGCGTTTTCTAGAGAGAACAATTTGGTTTTGAGGATCGAGCTCGAGGATTTCGACAAGAACTTTGCGATGGCTGAATATGGAAATTTCGTGGTGGGGCCAGAGAGCGACAATTACAAGCTCAGCATCGGTCGGTACAGAGGAAACGCTACAGATTCTTTCTCAGGACATAATGGTTCTTATTTCAGCACTTATGACAGGAAACATGATCAGGCTCCTGAATGTTGTCCTTGTGCTGTCACGTACGGAGGAGGATGGTGGTTTCACAGGTATTGATTGATAAGCAATTACTTCCAAAAAAAATTTGTTTGACGACAAGATATAATCGATAAACATGACATTTCCTACCTTTTTATTAACGATATCGTATTTTTTGTTCATCTCATAGATGTTTGGAATCAAACTTGAACGGGGAATACTTCAGAAATCCCGACGAGAGCAGTTATTTCAGAGGAATAATATGGGAACAGTGGTTAGGAAATTATTCGCTTAAAAGATCGGTGATGATGGTGAGGTCAAGAGGTCGAGTTTATTCGTCGCCGGTAAGGGATGAGGAAACATCGTCATTCGAGGAAGAGCCCTGAGTGATTCGTCGCTACATATACTTCGAATGAATAAATATTGTTTTTGATATGTTTAATGTTTTTTTTAAACTCATCCCAGACCATATCTGTTTTATTGTATCATAGACCATATCTAACTATGTTGGTGAAACTGAGTGGAAATACAAATAATTAGCAGTTCTACCAAAATTTTAGTGCTACCACCTATTAGAGTAACGTCGAACATCGATTTGAAATCTCGTTCTGTGGTTGACAACTTGTCTTGTTTTGTGATCTATGCTTTTTTGATGTTGCCAGACCTATAGATTTATCAGTGGACCTGCCATCTCAGCAATCCATCACATCTTGCGGATATTTCAAAATTTAATAGTTGGATTTTCATTTCATTTTATCCATTTTTTCTTCTCAGGGATCCATTGGATTCAGATATTGAGATTGAATGCTAACTAATCTCTAGCTATATGAAACAATGACGTGAATACTGGTAAACTTCCATATACATATTCACATACAGGACCTGTCACTGATGACTTTATTATTTCAATCACGGGAAAATAGAGTTCAGAGATTTCAATCACTAGTTTCTTCATTGTAGTTGTTGTCCATCATTAATGTGCACTTATTCGAATCCATTCTAGCAGGTTTACTATATATAACAGGGTTCTGATATGAACGAATTTTTGAACAGCACGGTGATTGGGTGATGAAGATTATTGCAGATTTCCTTTTTTCGTTTCACAAATTTGATGTTGATTTTTTGGTTATCGATGTACGAAATGACAGCCATAACGCACTCGTTCAATAAACCTGATGAAATCTATAAAATATAAACAAAAATAAGTCAATGAACCTACGTTGCTGTAGATCTATGATCAATCTGCTGAGATGAGTATGGATAACTTATCTCTGGTGCTCTTGTCGTCTGTACCGTTTAAAGTTCAGTGGCTTCTATCGATTCAAAGGAATATAAACTGGCAACGCTGCTTTTAGTTCTGTCGTGTTTTCATCTTTCATCTTTCATCCACCATTGTTTTTGGCAAACAGTGAAGATTGCAGGTTGTGATTGTTTGTGTCGCCGGTTTTCCATTTTTACTGGTAATTTAATAATAGATTCACATATCGTTGGACGTATAATTGTTCAGGCAGTTATAAAATATCATATTACATTCTTCGTAGCTTGAATTGACATGGCGAGAGGTGGAATGAGAGGAAGAGGCGGCATGAATCGAGGTATTGGCGGCAGGCCGCCATACAAAGTGAAAATGTTCGTACCAAGGCACCCCTTCGATTTGGCTTTGTGCGAACTATCCTTTCCTCGCACGAAGCCCGCTCCAGACGACTCTGCATTCACTCAGGCCTTGCTGAAAAGAAACTCCGATCTATCTCCTACTCCTGCAGAACAAACAGCCATTTTAAATTTGGTTACGAAAATTCAAACTGTTCTGGATAATTTGGTGGTGGCCCCAGGGAATTTCGATGCTTGTGTAAGTCAAATCTACTTAGAGATGCTCAGTTTAATCTTACTCATCGCAAGGGTCTAGGGTATCTTCATAAGGGTGAAAAACAAACTTCCAAGCATGACAGGGAAGGTCATTAGTAGATTTCTCTACTATGTTTGAGAAGTAGTATTTGTTCATTTGGGATTTCACGCCATTTTCATGCAGTCGTTTAATCTTTGCAATTGTCAGTTCGGCAGCAAAAGTCCAGACCAGTCTCTAATGTCTTATTGATGATTTTTTTTCACCTAAAGCACTATAATTCCGCAAGTAATCGAAAATACCTATGAGCGAGCTTCTCAACTTCATTCATTTTGATTTCTCAGCAACTGGACGAGGTTCGTCAAGTCGGGTCGTTCAAGAAGGGCACCATGCTGACTGGGCGCAACGTCGCCGACATCGTGGTGATCCTGAAGACGCTGCCGACGCGCGAGGCCGTCGAGGCGCTGGGCAACAAAGTGCGTGACGACCTGCGCGCCCTCATGAAGAACGAGATCGTCGCCAAGGGAGAGCAGCTGCAGCACACGACCACCGAGCGCGGTCTCGAGGTAAAGTCGACAAATAACCAATCAGTGAAATACATGTTATGCATTTGAATTGATACATTTGAATATAAATAGAGTAGAGTCTCGATTATGCGAATGTCCCATGGAACTCAATAAGAACTAAAACATCATCATGCATCAAAAATGCATCAAAAATACCTCACAGATTGATTTCGCACAGGTGCATATCTTGAGTTGCACAGTAAATAAACACAATACCGCGTGATTTGAAATGTAGCCAGGACCAGTCTCAAAATTCTCCAATTTCACAAACAATTCAATTTTTGTATCAATTTAATATAAGTTTTTCAAATAACAAATCATACATATCCAATGAATGATCACTACATATTCAATTACTCTCAGAAAATTGCTCTTCCTAGAGCTATCATCATGCTAAAATAATGACTTCCTACAAAATACTATTTTTTGTCAATTCGAAATTGGTGTGCATGAAATGCAAAATAAATGTTACCCTACCTCCAATATGACTCCAATTCTTGAATTTTCCATAATACCTTCAGACATAAACCTTTTGAGAGGGAGTAAAAGTGGATTATATCGATTTATTGGCTTGTAATTTTCACTGAAATTCCTGTTGAAAATCACAGGAAATCTAGACACTGAATGGAATCTTCACATGATTGAGGATTTAAATTTAGGCAGTTGTTCAAAAAACGACAAATTCTGATTGAGGCAATTTCTTTGAATATGCAATATTTCCCAAACCATCATTTTTAGGATAGTAAAAAAAAATTGAGGCGATATAATAAGAGTTTCACTTCTGTTACATGAAAACTTGATACATTTCTATATTTCATATCTTTTGTTTGATGTTTCCAAGGTTTGGTATGTGGACAGAATAATATATATATACTTTGATAGGTACTGTCACTATCAATTGAATAAAAGTTATTTGAACGAAAATTCAAATCGATTTCAATTACAACTTCATTGAAAAATATAAATTCACAATGAATGCTATTGATAAAAAGCTCCTTTTAGAGACAGCTAATGTAGATGGAACTTTTATATCTATTGGAATATTATTGAATTCGCTTGTTGGAAAAAATATTCGTTTGATTTATATATTTGTTAATACTCTCATTTATGGCCCTACTCGTTTTCCATGTAAATTTGCGATTGAACGATGAACTCTATTCTATTCCATTGATTGTTCAGGTCAGTAACGCTTTTGCCGGCGTCAGAGTGATGGTGACCACTTTGCACCACAACATCCGCAAGCTGGACCCAGAGATCCATCTCGACCAGAAGATCATGCTGAGCCATCTGGCGGCAATCCGGCACAGCAGGTGGTTTGAGGAGAACGCCCACCACTCCAGTATCAAGGTTAGTCATGTTGTGTGTGGAGAGATCATTAGAGTCGTGTCAAAGAAAATTAGGAACTTTATTGGAATATTGCCTTTGTCTCAGTTCATTTCTCACACAGTTTTTTAACTTCTTGCTGGTCTGACTATGAAAGTAACTCTTTGACAGCTGAATTAATAGCAAAAAAATCATTTTGTAAATATCTGAGATTTCAATAGTTTCCATTCTAGAAACTTGACAACATCAGCAATTCTTAAGAATTTGTTCCTTCTATATAGATCTAGTTTTGGAATCAATCTTTAAACATGCATAGCATTTTGGAATTGGGTTATTGACCATTACTTCTTTTAAAGTTCTCACTTTATATGGTGTGATATTGTTACTGTATCTTTAATGCTCAAGTTCACTGACTAATGACTAATCATACTCTATAACCCTTTGATCAAACAAAACAAGTATTTTGATAAACTGATGCTGATGAAAAATGAATAAAATCTTCAATGTAGTATTGCATTCTGTTTATGAGTCGTATAGCGGTACGATTTAGTTTTCCCTCTGTAATAGCAAGGACTGTATACTTGTTTGTTGTTGAGCAACAAATTTAATTAGATTTTAGGGACTTCTCCCGTAGATCCTCAGAACACCGGGAGTTTGCGCGGAGAATAGGTCTTTGAAAATAGAGGTAATTTCTTGCATTCTGCCGACAATATCAAGGTTTCAAAATCCTGACAGAAACGAGAATGTCTATCATAGCACTGGTGCGGTTGGTTATAAACCACCAAGAATAGAAAATGAAGAATGAAAAACCCCAATCGTCATCGTCTCTTTTTGGCAATAGGTTCTGATCCGGCTGTTGCGCGACGTGCGCAGCCGCAACGAAGGCTTCGAACCGCTCACCCCGTGGATGCTCGACCTGCTGGCGCACTTCGCCATCTTGCACAACCCCAGCCGGCAGGCGCTGCCGTTGAACGTCGCCTTCCGGCGCGTATTCCAGCTGCTGGCCGCCGGGCTCTTCCTGCCCGGCTCGGCCGGCATCGCCGACCCGTGCGAGGGCGTCAGCCTGCGCGTGCACACCGCCATGACGCTCGAGCAGCAGGACGCCTGCTGCATGACGGCGCAGTCGGTTGTGCGCGTGCTGGCGCACGGCGGGTACAAGCACGTGCTGGGCCTCGAGGGCACCGCCAACATCGCGCAGGAGCTGACCGTGTGGGACGGCATCGTCGTGTCGCCGTTGGACAAGGCGTACGAGAACCCGCCGGAGAAGAAGGAGGGCGAGGAGGACGACGACGATATGGTGGACGAGGGGGAGGAGGGGATGGAGACGCAGGAGGCTTGAGGTGTTTGTGTGTGTTGATGCGAATGGTTCTCTTAGTTTAATTTAATATTTTTTTTTTAATGTCGTATATTAGGTATAAAGTATCTACATCCGATTGATAGTTTATGTGTAATGAAATTGATATGAAAAGTGATGTGATCTTTCATTTCGAATTATTTTAGTATGGAAAAACAGTACGAAAATCGTAAAAATACATCATTATACAGTACAACTTCGAATCTTGATGTTTTAATGATAAGTCTCAAATAATTATCGATCGCCATGACCCACGGCTTTTTTCTGTTCCATACAACCACAAAATATGACTGACATCTTATCAAAAGTCATTTACACTAAACTAACCATAGAACCTAAAGAAATTTTTGACAGTATACAGCACAAAACATTAGCCAGACTTGCCACCTCAATTATTTTTCGAGCTATGATACGAATCGTCACTTTTAAATTTGCTATATAGAGATAATAGGGTATTGCATTAGTGCTTACTACCATAAAAAATCCCTGTTTTTTGCCTGGTCAAAAATTCTACCATCTCATAGAACCCTCAAATATGGTATCAAGAGACAGCTCACCTGTCAAACGGATGAATTCAATTACTTTGTCTGAAATCTATTCCCAATATTGAAAAAGTTATTTACCCATTGAGTTGTTATTTGGAATAAAATCAAAAATATCGAGTATTTACGCAATTTTGAGTGTGTTGAGTAGTTTTTTTTAGTGATTCTGATGCTCGAATTCTACATTCAAAAACTGATATTATGAGAATTATTCAAAATTCAGCCCAACCGACCTCAGATTTATTTTCAGCAGGGCGGTTGGAAATTTCTAGATAAAACTCAGATAGCATCGTTTATCCATAGTAGAATTTCAATTTGACAATAAAATATATAATTTATATATAAATTATAAGGTTTGAGTTTTGAATGAAATATATATTTATATGTACATGATTAAAAATTAAGTGCCTCATTTTTACAAAAACACGAGAAAAAACCTACATGAAGTAGGAAATAATTAAAGACAAGAAAAGATGATAAACGTGTCCAACGATCGATAAAACTTTATTGTCGTCATCTAAATACATTCTATATCAAATAATATATGTATAACCTACTGACTCATCTGGAGTCCTGTTCTAACAACTGAGTAACAAATTTTTAATGTACAGTATGTCCAATTCAATAGTTCATTTGACTTGACAAACACTGATTTTTAGATGATTATTTTAAAATCAGTCATTATTCGTCCATTTTCAGTTCATCCAGATTTAGAACTCATTAAAAACACAGGTGATATTCTTGTCTTCAATCTTCATATACAAGGATTGTATTGTGGCGAGAGATCTACATGATCACAGTAAACCCTTTCCCTAGTATTGGCAACGGGAATTCTAAACAGTTTTCCCTCCGGCATGCAAACGCAAACCTTGAATTGGGAAGTGACATAGTTGTGATTGAGCTTAGCTATAGGAATCCTGTTTATATCTATGAACACCCCCTCTTGGCTGATCAAGACGATAGAACCGTTGATGCTCTTGAGGAAAATATCCTGATCCACGTTCCATCGAAGTTCTTTGGCGTTTATTTCAGTGCCTTCTGCTCCTTTTATGCTGACAGTGTCGCCATCTATATGCAAATCCTCGTCCAGAGGGCTTCGTATACGGGTGGTCTCGATGTTGTTGGATTTCAGATTGCGGGCATTTTCGAGCGACCCGTATACTGGCTCAGATATAGTGAAAATTGTCTCTTTCTGTCTGTCTTTCACCTCGAAGGAATTCAGTCCGCGGAAAACTATTTCGCTAGGGTCTATTTTCAATTTGCTCTCCCGTACTATGCTGAGGTATAGAGGGCTATTTTCGGAGGTTATTTCTAAGGGTTCTTCTTTGAAACCCTCTATCATTCCGTCTTTCTTGAAGATGTGATCGAGATCGGTCTCGCCGAAGAACTTGATGGTTTCTTCTTCCGGAATCAACTCCATACTTTCCATGCCTGAAAAGGCGAAATTACAATCAGACCATACTATCGAGAATTGATTCCAATGAAGATACTCGAAAAATATATAGGAACTGATAATAATGAAAAAACATAATCGTTATTGTCCAAAGATGAGAAATCTTGTTGACAAAGCTTCAAAAGTTAAGTGTACATATAAGAAGTACAAACTAGAACAAATGAATGTATGTTGAGTATTCACAAATTATGGAAAAATATAAAAATCAATACAGTGCAATCTTCTCACTATTGTCATGAAATTCTTAATACAATAGGGTATATTAACGAGTGCATTGTGCATTGCTGAAGTGTCTTCTATCTATACACATAGAGACTTCATTATTTTCTTTCAATAACGGAAAGAAGAAAATCCACAATAGTCCCAAGATGAAATCCCAATGTATCGTAGGTAATGGGAATTGAGTTTTCATCAGAGAAAAATCTCATTTTGGTCAAAATATATATAATATGTATAATAATAGCTTGCTCCTAATAGCTTTTTCTCATATTTGGGATAGAGTAAAAACTGGATTGACTCACCATGCCCTAGTCTCAAGACCCCAATGATGGTCACGATGAGTATCAAATTACCAATAACGAGTATAAACAATAATACCATGAGGGTCCAAAACGCTATGGTCTTCCTCCCTCTCATCCCAGGTTTAACATCCTCCATAGGCACATACCCGTTCTTGAAGTTGTTATTGTTTTCATACTTCCCAGCGATTTCCTTCAGGAGGGTCTTTTCCTTCTCGAAAATCTCGTTCGTATCCTCGGGAAAGTGTTCAGAGCTCAACGGGGAGGGTGAACGATCCATTTTCAGCATTACTAGATTTTTACGTTGATATATCTAGAACTGGGTTAGGGTTGTTTGTGCGAACGTCGATTCAGAATTTGACAGCGTAGCGGCGCATTGGGAGAGCGTCGAACTGTGAGGTTGGACGACGTCTTGCGTCGAATAAATGTAGGCAGGGCCGTAACTAGTACGGAGCAGGGATGCCAAAAAAATTGAACTTGAAGATTCATTGAAAATATATATATATATATATATATATATATATGGTATACGATATATCAACAATAACCAATACGTTCCAAGCTAACCAGCTTGATATGTAAGTGGAGTTGAAAATAATGTGGAGGTTTCAGTTTCAAATGAAATCAAGGTTTCCAGAATAACACTGTATACCAAAAATAACATTAGAATATCTATATTTAGAGATATCCGCTATTTGATTTACTCACCTCTTTAACACAAAGAGCACCCAATCTATGATATAGGAAAGTACCTATGACGTGACACTTTAAAGGTATTCAACTTATCAGTTTATGATTGAAAATATTTTGAAGAATAAGGATATTCCATCCGTTTCAACAAAGCAGTTCAGCTGATTTAATTTGAGAGAATGGTAGTACTACGGAAAGTTTAACTTTGTGCATTTGAAACATATTTCATACAGTATAATGAATAATCACCCTCCGATCTGACTTGACATGTCAGTGTCAAATATCTACTATTCAATTTGAAATTCTGATCAATTTCTATTAAATTTCCAGTTTTAATCATCGAACATTCCTACTGAAATCAACTAAAATTGTTCAATTATGTCTGAAAAATGGATAGCTTCAATCGTATGTATTTTCTTATATTCGAACTGAGTATCTCAACTATTTCAATATATTCTAGTTCACCAGGCCCAAACCCAAGAAGTCTATAGATATGATGTCCCTCAAATTCTACAAAAAATACTACTTGGTGAGTGAATTTTATATTATATTTCGAATGGTTCATAGACATTTTTCGAATTCGATTAAATTCTCCCTAAATTCAGTTCCACACAAAGAAACCTATCTATGCTGAATGGAAAAATGTGACCTAATGATTTTTTTTTGTAGTGTAGGCATTTAAAAATATCATATTCAAGGATTCCACGTTATATCAAGTGGAAACAAATGTTACTCTTTCAAATACGTCGTTTCTAACTCTATCTCATCTTGCACTTACCTTCAATATTCATTTGTGGTCTTAAGCAGAAGCAAACTTTTCTCGATTATCAATTTTTTTATTCTCATAAATAACTTAAAGAAAGATAATTTGTACATCACAATAAATACAGTTTCTTTCTTGGAATGTAATTCAATTATTTAACAATAATCACTTCCTTAGAAATTTGTCTTCCTCATAAAATACTATGTACAAAATTTCGACCTTACTAAGATTGATCCATTAGAATTGTCTCATTACATATTATGTCAATATCAATAAATTTATATAATATAGGATATGTATAACTAACTATGTATCTTAGGCCTGGTAACTACGAAAAAACTACACACAGCTATCGAATTCACTTCGTTATTAGAATAATTATTGATATTATATTACGTCCTAGTTATAGGATCAGGAAGACAACAAGGCAACTCGTCAGTTAGACAATCTTGTTTCTTGGTCGATGAAATTTTTACTTCACTGCAGCCAATACTACCGAAGATCATTCAAAAACAATAGAATTAGGGCAACAATTTTAGAAAGTCGGATTGTTTTGAATTGCCTCAAAATGAATTGCAAATCATTATCAATTTGAGCATTTAATTTTTCAATTGCCCTAATTATCTACATATTGCCTTACACTTTTTGTGGTATCTTTGGATATCATTCCTATTAAATGAGAGATTTCATTGACAGCATGTTCGCAAAAGATATTTTGTATCATCATTCTTTACATACTTTTACATAATTTTCAATAAATAACGAACCTTTGAAGCAATTCATATGGCACAAATATAAAATTTTGAAATTGCTCCAAAGGTATTTCGATCATTATTTATCACCTATCATAGAAAATGAACCATTTTTAATAAATACTGAACCTAACGAATCTTAGAAGGCAATTCATATGGCAATTTACAAATATTTTCAATTCCTTGCGTTGACCTGAGCTGTCAATAATATTTTCTCCAATTACATGAGCTTTTTTATTCAGCATAATGTTCTGGAGCTTTCGTAATATTTCTAAATTGCCAAAAAGCATTTTGGATCATTATTGACCAACAATTGAATTGAATACACAGCTATATTCAATATTCTATATTCCGAGTTATTTGAGACAATTCATAAAGTAAATCAAATAATCACTTCCTTACACCTGAGCTGCAAATTGATTTTATTACTATATCAGCATTTTGAGGCAATTAATTCTTTCAATTGCCGACAAGACAAAAAAAAAATTTTTCGTTGATCTGAGCTAATCAATCGCCCTATTACGAGCATTTTCAGGCAATTGAAATTTCAATAATTGAGTCTGGATAAGCCACAATGCACAAGTAACTCACGATGTATTCTAGCTGAGTTTGAAGTAAATTTGATTGGAATTGTTCAGGAAGCCTTAGTAAATACTTGTGAATTGACAAAACTGTTATCAACGAATATCAACTTCAACGTGTATATAGAAAATATGTTTGTATCACGTCCATTTACGAACAGCTACGACTGCATAAACATCCAACAGGCCACTTCTACGATTTCTACCACCAAAGGAAGTCATCACTACTCAATACCTACTCATCTCGAAGGGTCACGACACGCTAGGGTTCTCGTCTAGGTTTCCTAGGTTCAGATCTGCTGCTGCAGTTTAAGGCACGGTTATACAGCTACAGACACAGACCGTGCAGTGTGACCAGACTGTTATCACAGGAAGCAGTGATTAGGGCTAGATATACTAGGATTTTCATTCGTTGTAAAATGTCAGAGTGAATTGCCTTTCGAAAGTTATCAATCTACTTACAGAGCCTGGATAAAAACATGATTACTAATTTTGAATTTAGTAAGATGAAAATAACTTGATATTGTTATCTTTCAAACTGTTACTTCAAATTTTTCAATGATGAGTTTCATCTGATTGAAGGAGAGGTGTATTGAAATTTCCCTTTCTATATGAATTTGAGGAAAAGAATACTGATTTTGACGACTCGAAATACATTTTTGATGAATTTCATCTCACTTGTGAATAAACACTGGAAATAATGATTCTGAATGATTGGTTAATTGAATGCTTTTGTCAGAACATGAAATTGTTCATATGAACTTCCAAATATGAGCAACTTTAATGATTCAGGCATTCTTTCGAAAAAGTATACAAAGCATAACTCTTTACATCTTTCTAGATTTTCAATATATTGGTAGTTAGGTCAGATGTATCATTGACCCCAAATCGTATATAAATTTAACACAAAAGATTGTATTATTTTTTCGATGTTCCTGAATGATAAAACTATTTTTCGACAAATTCACAATATCCATGAATTATAGTATGTTTTTCGAGGAACATCCAAAATCTCATCAAATATTTCTAAAAGGGTTTGTGAAAGCCTCAGTTTTGAAATATATTCTCCAGATAGGCAAATCTAGAAGTTTTTCAAGTTTCAGAGTCATATCATGTTCAATATTCTGGGAAATTGAGTATTTGATAGAATGAAATATCACTTCTGGACAAAATATTCAATCTCTGTTATTTCTTGAATTTCTTCATTAATTTGGATCATTTTTTCACTAAATCTTAGATAAAAATTGTATATTGTTTTCATCCAGTAGCATATACGATAAAAAATTGATTGTTATATTCAAAAACAACTTTCAATATTAGTACTCAAGAATCTATCTAATCTAAGTTGATATACCAAGGATACCATACATTTGTTTTTAAATCTGACAAAATATAACAAACAAAAATTCTACTATAGAGAATATTCATTTTATCAAGCAACATCCAGCAAACCATCGTCACAAGAAATCATGACAGCAAATCAAAGCAAATATTTTTCAAAATACAACATGACATTAAATAATGAATTGAATAAGAATAAGTTACTGAAGGTACGATAGTGTATGTTGCATTTAAAAATCAAAGCTTCGACACATCACCATCAGTAATATCTTTGGAAATGGTTAAACCTGCGTAGCAAAATAAAATAAATTCTCCGCGTTAGTTAATAAAAAGGTCTGGCAGACTTTCTCGCCAATCGTCAAGCATATCAAGAAGGAATGATCAAGCATAAATGTCTACTTTATGAAACTACTTTATTCGTAACGGCTCTACTACAGTGCATCTGCGACACAAACTGCCGCCCTCTAAGCTACACACAGAGATACATACTACATACTCTAAAATCTAGTCGCTATGGAAAATTATACAGTACTTAAGTAGCTACAGTAACTTTAAAAATACGTACGACAAACAGCTAAACGTGAACGTCTATCTTACAAGTACGCTGGCATTTGATAACACTACAGCAGATCATCAACTTGAACCTCTATCTTACAAGTACACTGGGACTCGGAAACACTACAACAGATTTTCAACAAGGGTAGTTTTCATCCAAAAACGAGAATTGGTCATGAAATTGAAAATCTGCATGTCTTTTTTTTTCGCTAGTGCTCCAAATCTATCAGATCAACCTCAAAAAGAGATCTTTCGATTATATTCAAGTTGGAAGTTGTAGTGTTGTCAACCAGGCTGTTAGATTTCAACGCCTACTTAGTTCTTTAGTTTCGTCACATTCAAACTGACCCTCTGAAAAAACTAGGCTATTTATTTACATTTCAAGAAGTAAGGGTTCACTTACCAAGTGAAACTAAACCATTTTGTATTCGTCTTAACATTTATAATCGGTTACAAAAATAGAGGGTTCATTCTATCTCACAACGCTTATTGCTTGTCAACTTGATAAATTTACAGCTAAAGTTAAGGCCCTCGTTAGGTTGCAGCTCGAATGGGTTTGGCACTATGGAGACCAGAGTACATAAGTAATCGCCTCCCTACTCAAAAAAAATAACTCAAATGCTACTCGTCAACACAAGGTCTTTAATGAGGGACATCTCGGAAGATTTCGATTGTTGACCAGTTCGGCCGATTGGAAATTCGAGCTGCAGCTTCGGAAACGGTTTCAAGGCTGCCCAACAATTATCACAAGGCGCACCCGAAGGCTCGTTTCCTAGGGCCACCTAATTCTAAGCACTATGATATAAAAACATCAGTATGAACCTGTTTTTCGAGAAATGAGCAACACGAAACTAAGAGCAAATCAGTCAATCTCAATAATGTCAGGGAAAATCTCTCAGTATGAGCTGCTTGAACGACATTTAAAATGAGTATCACTTAACGAATCTAGCAGGTCAATAATTAGGAATAATTGAATATCTACCATCTTTTTTTTGGCGGTTTTAATTTCTCAGTTACACAGCCTAAAATATATCGTAGCTGCCTTATGTCAAAGTTAGATTCTCGACAAATTAGCTGCCAATTAATTACCAAATTCTAATACATTCTCGAAGTTTTTTTTTGTACCAATATAGGGGATATCTTAAAAAAGCACTCAAAAACTGAAATGTCACGTATTCCGTCAGAAGTCGATATGATGAAATATCGTTCAACCAGATATGGATTGTTCATGGGCTCAACGAAAGATATCATAAATTTGGAGCAGTCGGTAAGACATTAGAAAAAACTCAGGAGTCAGTTTTGGTTGGTTATTATTCTTTTATCTCTTCGTATAATAGAAGTGGGATATGTCAGCTGTTATCAACAATATATCATTCAACCATTCTGAGGTTATCGGAAGTTGTTATAAAATTGGCGCAGTCGGTAATACTCAAATTTCCTACTGTCTTGATGTGATGGTCGCCATTCATCTTAGCAGGCAGGCCCATGAACATATTCAAGTGACATTTTAAAGTGAGCTAATTCAATTATTGACTGCTTCAACTTCTGTGGTTTGTATCACTTTGTACTTACTTTCAGTTTCTTATTGGAACTAGATTTCATTTGCTATCTAGGCATTTAGCCATAAGAATTCGTTGAATAACTGTCGAAAATTCATGAGCAAACATTTGAATACTGTGAAGAATCTTCAGGAACGATAAAAGCCGCCTCAGAGGCGACGAAAAGAAACTGCTCTTAGTTTCGCTGGCCACAGACAATCCTTGGTCCACGAATCACACGTAGGTATCTAATTTTTTTTTTTTTGTTAATTAAAAGTCGATGCACAGCTTATTCATACGGAATGTGGGCAGGTCGATGTCTGTCTTTTAGTCGTCTAATGCTCGTGACGATTCGACAAATGAGAGCTAATTAGTATGTGATGACGGGGTATGTGACTAGATCTGTGGAGATGAAGTTCTTCGGCAACTTGGCTTGCTCTAACGGTTTCGTAGAAGGGCGTCCACTAGTTGGCCCGAAATATTCCACAGGCCACCTCCACGAACGAACGAGAATGGCGAAGAATTACGAAAAATTCAGTTCCGGTTGTTTCTTTTCTTCATAACTACTCTGATCAACTCGAGATAGCCGCTGTGACGTTAGACATATGACGTGTGACATCTGACAAATGACGTATGACAGATGAAGTATCCAAGTGTAACATCACACTTTTCTGCATGTTTCTAGATAGGTGGCGATTTTAAGGAAATGTGCCGAAATTTATGTAATTTTTCTTCTGATTTCGTTCGTGAGAGTTGATGCTGTAAAATATCTTAGGCAAATTTCGGAACACCTTGTATAAATATTCGAACTTGGTATAAGTAGAAATGCCAGCCGATTAATGTCGGACATTATATCATTTTCACAATTTCTTAGTGAATTCACCGCGATGAAATGTTTATCGTGAAGAATCTTCCTTTTGATCTGTCAATTAATTGTCTTAGATGAGTATTATCAATGTGAAATATTTCGAGTATGAGTAGAATCGTCCAATAAATACCCTGTATAAAATATAACATAAGTATTCAACACCTTATATGAATGTCAAAGAAAGTTGAGCATATATTTTTCGAAATTACCCTAATTTCATATCAAAACTCGAAATTGGTCCAAACTCGATTTCAAATTGTAACATAAAATAAACACCAATTTCGAGTTGTGACACAAAATTATCAAAAACTTCTAGTTGTAACACGAAATTAGCACTGATTTCGAGTTGAAGCTCAAAATTAGCACAAATTTCGAGTTCATCACATAATTTCACCAAATATTCTAGTTGTGACATGAAAATATCACTTATTTTGAGCTGTACATGAAATTGGCACCAATTTCAAGTTCTAACTAGAAATTAGGCCGAGAATTGAAATTTAAAAAAATACATAAATATCGCATGCTCGCTTTACGCCTTTGTAGCAAACAATATATACCATGTACAAATGATTATGAAAAAAAAATTAAAGAACATATGGAACTTTTTCTTCCACATGAAAAAAAAAAAAAGAATATGAAAAAATATCAAAAAATGAATATAATGTTTCCATACTTTTGGCAGCATTTCTACAAATATCACGTTATGAAATTCCTACATGCTAAAAATTCAATAACGAATGAGATCGAATAACAGAGTAATAATATCAATGAGTGATGAAAAATTAAAAAAAAAATCGATCCATAAAAAGTATCGCCTTATATCAGTCGAAAAGTCGAATACAATAAACTAAGTACTCGCTAGCTAATACCTAATAACTTAAGTACATCGAAACACAACCTCTCGAATAAGAAAAAAAATCAATGTTCATCATTTCGGGTCACAAAAGAACTTCGCCGATGATAATATCGTTATTGCCATCCAACAGGAATATCAGGATTACAATAAGGAAAATTTGAACAGCACTCGATTCGAATTAATACTGATTATTGCGAGTTATTGCCGGTATGCTGTATGAGCAGAAGAAGACGAGGAAGGAACGAAAAGATGCGAAAATCTTTAGGAGCGACAGCTCACCACATCCCTTAATTGACATTATTTCTATGGATTTATAAAACTGTCATAGTATTTCATTCATTTTCGAAGGACTTCGGGCACCTCCATGCTTCAAGAGCATCATTCAAACTTTCATCTTCATTACTGTATGGTTGGTTCAGAAATATGGGAATAGTCAAAGACTAGCGAGCTACCATCATAATTTTCAACCTCCATCCAAAAAATTGAAAATAATAGTTGTTTCTCACGACTACCTTAACGTCTATCGGGCTTCATCCTAGGACGCCCAATACTGACGAGCTCAAACTTCAAACCTCCATTGTATACAGAAAGTGATAATCAAAGTTTTCATAATTCAATATGATCGTGAAGAGATGTAGAAACTTTTATGAACAATGAAATTTTCTCAGGAATTGACAACAATGGTAGTATCTGGACTGTTGGGAAATTCAAAGACTAGCGAAGTGTCATTATAATTTCCACCCTCCTTCGTATACGGAAAAAGATTACCAAAGTATGGATAATGCAATATGATCGTGAAGAGATTTAGAAAATTTTATGAACAATGAAATTTTCTGAGGAATTGGAAACAATGATAGTAGACTGTTGGGAAATTCAAAGACTAGCGAGCTGATATTACATTTTCCAACCTTCATCGTATACAGTAAGATATAATCAAAGTTTGGATGGTACAATATGATCGTGACGAGATGCAGAGACTTTCCCGAAGAATGAAATTTTCCGAGAAATCGAGAAAGCGATCCATGTTGTCCACGGCGATCCGATAGCCTCTCGGGAGCATTCCTTCCTCGTCCTCGCGACACGGCATTCAAGGAGAAACAATTTTTTTACCCGAAGAGATAAATAAGAGGTCGCCGATACAGCGCGTCGCGACGCGAACAGATTCTTCTTATTTACAGCCCGCCGTCGGCCTCGCCTCAGACGTACATGCCGACGCCGTACATCTGGCCCCAGTCGACGCCCTGGAAGCCGGTCATGTCGGTCATGTTGGCCAGGTTGTAGCCCTGGTAGGGCGCCGCGCCGACGGGCGGCTGCATCTGCGCTGCGCCCGCCGCCTGAGCGGCCTGGCCCTGCGCCTGCGGCACGCCCGCCATCGCGTACGGCGAGTAGCGGTAGCTGGCCAGGTGGTGGGGGTACGCGCCGAACAGCTTTCCGTAGGCGGACTGCGCCTGCGCGGCGGCCGCCGACGCGGCCGCGGCGGCCTGCATGTGCGCCGCCTGCGCCTGCATCGTCGCCAGCGGGTTGACGGCCAGCGGGCCGGGGGCGGGGGCGGCCATGCGCATGCCGAGGCCGCTCAGCATGAGGCGTTTGCCCAGCAGCTGGGCGCCGGCTTGCACCACCTCTTTCGGCTGCGCCTTCTTGCACTCCACCTGTTTGTAATGACAAAGGATAGTTGAAAGGTGACAGATGACGGCTGAAAAGTGAGGTCAGGAAACGCAGAAAACTGACAGATGACAGATGAAAGGTGACTTAAATCTCAAGATCAGAAAAGCAATTCGTTCACGCTCTTCCAGATGACGATGGACAATTGAGATATGACAGATTACTTTTTGAGATGACACATGGCCGACGATGAAAAATGAAATATGTCAATTCAAAGGTGGCAGTTGACTGTTAGAAGATGACAGATGACTGTTAGAAGATGACATTTGATAGATGACAGTTGAAAGGTGACATGACGCAGTGGCCATTATGAGATTAGACAAACATATAGCGTGTCACTGAAAAATTCAGCAACCCTACAATTCAACTCTCAACTGGAAGGATAAGCGATAGGAGCAGCAGTTCCAAGCTCAGACGAACAAAGCGTGTCACCAAGGAAAGCATGAAAGATGTCAAAATCAACAGTTTTGGGCGCGACATCCGGAAAAAAACGATCACAAAGTTCAAGTGGCAACTGGAAAAGTGCGAAAGAGGTGCGAAAGAAACGTTGAAATATAACTGATGATTGCTGAAAGGTGACAATACAGCCGAGAGGTGACATATGATAGTTGAAAGGTGACAGTTGACAGTTCAAAGGTAACAGATGACAGTTGAAAGGTGACATGAGACATAAATGGTAGTTTCGAGTTCAGCTATATCTCGCAGAGACATCGAGACGATATTATCGATCCCGGCACGTACCTTCTTGTTCTTGATGGTGTGGAAATGGATCTCGCAAACCCTGTCGACGACGTCCTCGTTCTCGAAGGTCACGAAGCCGAAACCGCGATGTCTCTTCGTCTGCTGGTCCATCAGCATGACGGTCTCCTCGACCTTGCCGAATTGCCCGAAGTAGGCTTTGACCTCGTCGGCGGATGTGTCTTGGCTGACGCCGCCGACGAAGATCTTCTTGGTCTTGTTGGGCTGTTTCGGGCGGTTCTTCGGAGTCGCGTGCTTTGGGTCGATCTTTTTGCCGTCCAACGTGTGGATGGGCACTTTGAGAACTTTATCGACGCTGGTCGGTTCCGAGAATGTGATGAAGCCGAAGCCGCGGCTCCTCTGCAAAAAGAAAAGTTTCGATGAAATGAAATAAGCAGACGTGAATCAAAAATAATCAAACCAATCTAATTCATCGAATCAATCAAATCAAATCAATGTAGACGATGGCCTACCTGTGTGACGGGATCTTTCATGATCAAAACGTCGGTGACGTTGCCGAACATGCCGAAGTACTCTTTCAGCTTCTCGCTAGACGTCTGCCAGCTGAGGCCGCCCACGAAGAGCTTGCCGGGGGCGGGGTCGCCCGCGTTGTTGGGCGTGCTGCGCCCAGACGAGCCCGAATGGCTGCCGTTGATGGGGATCATGGAGCCGTGCAGCTCGTGGTGCTCGATCAGCCCGTTGCCTTCGCCCATGGCGGCGCTGTCGAAGAAAAACGGCGGTTAGGATGCGACGTATCAACTTTTCTGTTTAGCGAGGGAAGGGGGTCGAGTGACGGCTCGATTCAGATGATTTTCGATTCGAAGTTCGATTATTATGAGGGATTTGAGTTTCATGGATCAACTTTTTCATTTCGGATACAAAGGTGGCGAGCGACGTCTCGTTGGAGAGGTTTTTCGATTTTCAGCTCATGGATTATGGCTGACTTGAGTTTTATGCATTTTTATTCTTTCGTTATCAACTTTATCATTTCGGATGCAAAGATTGTGGAGTGACGTCTCATTTGAAAGGATTCTCGATTCTCAGTTCAATGGAAGTGGCAGATTTGAGTTTCATGATTTTTTTTTCGTTATCAACTTTTTCATTTCTGATGCAAAAGTGGTCGAGTAACGTCTCGACTCTGATGATTTCCGATGATCAATTCACTAGTTATTGCCAATTCGGTTTTTGACATCACTGAAATATCAGCGTTCTTGACTGAAAGAGAGTTGATTCGTATTCAAATCGTGTTTTTTTCTCATCAATCATTTCATTTCAGACTTGGCCCACCATCACCTTGGTTTTCCTGGATATGTGTTGGGTGGCGTTTTGTACAGTTCAAGGATTCATCAGGACGGACGTCGTATTGTAAGTACCATATTGAAAGAAATAACAATATTACATGATTTACGATGCAGATATTTTGAACGCCTCTGACGTTGTTACAGGACAAGAAAAAGCAGGCAGCAGGGCGAAATGACTGAACTTTTAATCAATCCCAGGAATAGAAAGGTAAGAAACAACGCAATTGAACACAAAGTGGCTGTAAATACGGCAGAGATATCAATTTTTCATTAACAAATTACTGCAACTTCTATCAAACTCTGTCAATTGCCTTCTGGAAAGGAAAACTGAATTATTTGAACGCGAAAACATTGTATCTCAGTGGCACTTAACGTGTTTCCTGTAAGGAAGATTGAATATTCATGTGTGGACTGAATACAGGGCAATATTCAACCCTTCCATCGTGATAAAATGAACGAAAAGCAGAAATATCTCTTCTTGAGTAGTTGCAAATGATCAACATTCCGAAGTTGTATCTTTGGGGTCAGCCACCTAACAAATTTCATTCTAATTTCATTTCCACGTCCATAATCATGGCTAATTGCTGAGCAAATGAACAATATTCCACTATCAGTGTATGGTATAGATAATCAATTCAAAACCTGTATATCTCCTACAAAGATCCTTCATGTTACAACACGAAAACTATTCAACCGAGTTATGCGCTTAGAGCAACAAAGTTTATATTCGCAACCAATCATCGGATCCATTTCTGCAAGATGACATGACGAAATAAAACGGATCCCCCCGTCTATCTAACCTTAGCCGCCCCAGCTTCGCGAAAACACCCCGTACGAGCCCACAGCCCCCCGCGATCAATACCCCTCCTTAGCGGACACGTGCATTAGTGATGCGGGGCGCGGCAAAAGGCGCCGCGACGCGCAACTCGCCGTCGCCATGGCGTCAGCGCGAGGGGAAGTCCGTCGGTTCTACCCCTCGCCAGCAGACAGTCGGTGCTCGAACCTCGTGACGCGACCCAGTCAGCAGGACAACCACCTAACGACCAGCCACAGCCAGCAAACGACCAGCCACAGTCACAAAACGACCAGCCACAGCCAGCCAGAGTAGGCCATCACTTTGATATTGTCCTGTCACAGCAGTACTGTTGTATTGTTACTGCTTGGGCGGGACATGCTCACAGTTTTGACCGATCACGACTCGGAAGAGATGGATTCGCCAGCGCTACGCCAAGACGGACAGTACGGTGGCTGTAAACCCCACATTATCTTTGATATCCTAGTAGTATTTAGTTACAGTAGCATAGCGACACCGTTGTTTAGCTTAGAAATGTCGTAACTAGCGTTGTGTTGCAATAAACTATATCGACAGTACGAACGTTCATAGTGGCCTATTCTGACTGCACCTAGAGCTTTCTTTGTCACCGAAACCTGCGAATTCCCTTCGTATCGAATTAGGGGAGTGACTTTCAGGCCTTCAGGTTTCAGGGAATCGATCGTCAGTTCGTAGAGAGCTCGCTTGAGGGCAGTGGGAGCGTTCAGGTTCTGCCATCTTGGGGTTGACGATGACGTACGAGGACATTGATTTTCTTCTCGATGATGCGGTGGGGGTGGAGGGGAGGAGACGGGAGGGGGTGACAGCTGTTCGCCGTCGATGAGCAGGAAGCAGGAAGGTGGGATGAATACGAGTGGTTGTGTTTCGACACTTATGATATCGATTGGTGAACTTTGTTGACTGAGAATGAAAATTCTTTGTAGCCACACGTCTAGAGTAGTGTCTTATCATTAGATAAAATAGATAAACTTCGAATAGTAGTTTAATGAGTTAGTGTAGAGTAAGAAGAATGATAGACAGAGTTGATATACGCTGCTTGAACTTTCGGAGGTAACCGAACATGGCGTAGATATCTTATTCTAACAATTGTTGTATTTTGAGTTTTATTCATTGATGCTGTGGATATGCTTCTACAGTAGAATATTATTATTAGAGTAGAGGAATGAGTGAGTGTGGAGATAGAAGAATCGTAGAGGAAATTGAAAGAAACTTTAGACAATGGATTTTAAAATTTGAAGAAAAAAATAATTAAAAAATTCAAGTGAAACGGAACAGATATATCGTTTATTCGGTGAAACATCTTGTGAATTTTGACAGAGCTTGCGAGAATTTACAGGATATTTCTTTCATATCTAAATCTGAGTTGGGTATTGCAGCGAATACATTTATTATTAACCATCTTGAGAGTGTAATGCAGAATTTCAAGAAAAATTGAATGTACGATTTAAGCTTTAGAAAAATATATAAATGATACCTACTCAAGTTATATAGTAATTTTCGTCGTTCCCAAATTCTCAAATTTTTATCACGCAAATAGAACTTTCATGTTTTCGAGCATGTATTTCCGAATAAAAGGAACAACTGCAGGGCAGCAGCCTTTATGTGAAATGCAGAATTTCATGACCAGATATAGACGGCAATATAAAATAATGACTGATGAAATTGCTGAATTTAAAGCAGTCCAATCTATCAGTTGGGATGGTTTAAACTCGCGTTTTGATAAATGACTGTAATTCCACAGACGAATGATTAATTATTCAGTAACAGTGTTTCGACATTGGATGAACGAAAATGATTGTCGTGATGGGTTTTGCCTCCCATATTCTCGTCCTAGAAACAAGAACCGTTCGGAAATCAACGGATTGACAGAACAATGAATAATCTAGACCTAGTTCGATTTCGTTGGAATTTGATTGAAATGTCCCAGTTCATCGTTTCCACAAACAAGAGTGTCTATTCATGGAGTTGATGAGAGGAAATCAATATGGCGGACCACAACTTACATGCACGGAAAAATACGAAAAAATCACGTATATCTCGGTTATTATGATAAAGTGAATGTCACTACTATTACATTATATAATTCTTTCTCTCCACGCTATTCAATTTTTTCGGTGGTAGATAAACAAGTACTTCTCTCTGGATTCAGGACATTTGCAGAAATATTTTTGATTTGAAATAACTTTTTGATAAATTATCCCATTATATTCTGATCCAGAATTTAGAAACTCACCCAACTTTTTTTTTTTTGCAAGACGAAGTATAAATGCATGTAAATTTGATTTCATACATTATCGTTTATAAATCCAGATCTTTGCTTGAATAGCCTTATGTAATAAACGTTATATCCTATTCTCTGTTTTGACTATTAATACAAAATACATTTTTTCCTCACTGAAACAATCAAGAGACACTTTTGACTGATTTCATTTCATTCATGTTTCAGTTCCTCTAAAGTTTTATGAATTGCATGGCGACAAATCATGAACTGGATATTTCCATCAGTGGCAGAGTGACTGATAATCTGCTTATATTGAACTGACGCTGATAAAAACGACAAACCAAAAATCGTGTGTCGACGAAGCTCAATAATCAACGAAAAATACCGCGTTATTAAAGCCATTCATGTATTTCTCCAACACATGCTGGATTAGAGTTCGACATTGACCCTGTATATTCAGCGCAAAAAATTGCACCCTCCAGGGTCGTTCGGTTATTGTTTCGCAAGACGAAGTGAGGGTGCGAACCGTTTGAATGGTCGGAGGTTAGTCTGAATACGAATCGATACTTGGCAGAACAGGGGGAAGCAAAGGAAATTCTGGTGGAGTTGCCGGTTATTTCATGAATTCTCCAAGTGTGCGTGGGCAGCGAATTATCCTATTATATTACAGCAGACATATTCCGTTTCTCGAAATCCGTTTGTGTCGTTCAAATCTCAGTACAATGATTATTCAATGTTACAAGCATGAATATGTTCGGTCCTCAGGCAGAAAAACTTGCTGTCTATATAGATTCTAATTTTTCCTTTACGGCCAATTGACGAATCGACGTTATTATTCAGATTCCGGGAATCGGAAGATATTCAAAACTTGACGACCAATCGGAAACTCTCGATTTGGAACGCAAATCGAATTTTAAAATGTTATCAATAAAAATTTTGCGGTGTGTATCATCAAGATAGGGTGATTGCGCCAGTAGTCGGCCACTTAAGGGAATATCGTAGGTTTGATACCTTTCCATATTTACATATTTCCATATAGAAGATTCAAAAAATTATGACGAATGGAAAAAGGTATTTGCAATACGAAAAAAAATATTACAGAATCATGAGGTTTCCACACTTTCAAGAGAAAAATGATATTCACAAAAAGTACACTTTTGCTAGTTCTCGGCCACCAAATTCCAGTTTTCGCCCTCCTTTTGCACCGATTCTCGGCCACCTACCCAGTTGTCGTCCATTGAAGCCATTTCTCGCCCATGGATCTTATGTTCCCTATCAATAAGGTCGATATTAGCGATTTTTCGAATCAATAGGTCACACATATTTATTGAGTTTAATAAAACAAAACAGTAAACAACAACAATATCAAAAAATATCAAATAATAAGAGAAATATTTGAAATAAAAACGTCAAAAAATAAAGTACTGTTTCTTAAAACAAATCAAAAAATCACAGAATGAATAAAGTAGGTACGAGTAGCGATCAGATACAATTTTCGCAAATATATTCCTTTTCTGCAGCCTCAGAATAAGGAAGAGAAGAAAGATTGGTACATCGCAGGTGGTACCACCTTATACAGCTATCGCAGCCAATATTCTTCTCTCCCTCATCCTCTATGTCGCTGATCAAAACATCTTCACACATGGAACATTTTTGCTTGGGTTCCCCACGTTTTTGTTTGGATTTCAATTTTGATTTCCTTTCAGCAATTGTGTTCCTTCTAATCACTCTCTTTTCTTGCAACTTTGCTTCTCTTTGTGCTTTCAAAGTTGCTCTGATCTTGCGTCTATTTTCAATGTCTTTGGTTTTTTTCATTTTTTCTTCCTCTTTAAGTAAAATGCTGCTGCGCCATTTCTCCGAGGAGATAGCCATTGGAAATTTCGAAGTGTCACAACGACGTTTTTTTTTTGGTTCTGTTTTGGATTCAGGAAATTTCAGATGTTTATCGAATGGATCATCAATAATCAACTGAATTGGAACCAATGGGGAACGATTTGTTTGTTTGGTTGGGAAGCACATTGTGTCAGATTTATCTAAAACTTTATCTCTTTCACTTTCGCGTGTCGATAAGTCTGAAGTTTGATGGACAACAGTGCTTTCCAAGCTATGATTTATCTTTGAACCTAAATCTGAGCCTAAATGATATTGTACACCGTTGGGTATAATTTCATCACTCTGCAACTGGTCAGTATCATTCAAGACGGCACCACTAATCGATGTCAACCTGAAATCGTTTAGGTCCTGAACTCCTTTTTGCGGATTGCAGATTGCAACAGTTTCCTCGATGGATTCTTCATTTGCAACATCATCACAAATCGATATCAATTCGAAATCTGTTTGGTCTCGGATGCGTTTTCGCAGATTACTGACAGCAACAGTTTCAACCTCGGTTTCCCCTATGGATTTTTCGTTTGTACTTTCCTGCACATGAATTTCAGCAGCTGTAACAACGTTGTTAACCCTTGCATCAACCATATTTTGAGATTGTGTATTATGCTCGAAATTTTCCTCATAGTTCAGGAGGTTGCTGAAAGAAACGATTGACACATCGTTCAATGGAACGATTGATATATCATTTAACGAAATGAAAGATCCAACATCCGGTAATGAATCGTTCACATTTTGAGTAGTTGTATATGTCGGTGCCGGGGTTGCATTAGTTGAGGGTAATGAATTAATTGATCTTGATCGACGTTTTGGAGACATATTAGATCTGGCCGATTCAATTTTATTCAAAATCAAATCAGTGTCAATACCATTATCTCTCAATTCATTTCCTATCAATAAGAGCACCTTGATGGCTGCATCAAGATCTTTAGCAGTAACTCGTTCATTAGATTTTCTCTTCAATTTTGAAAATGTATCTTTAACGCACTTGCTGTAATCTACAGCATCGGGGTTAAATGGATACAGTCCACATTTTCTGAATCCATTCATAATGGCAGTTTTCATATCCATAGTCATCGTTTCTGCAAATACTTTGCAAAAATTTATCTTCGTGATAGTACTATTGAGATTTTCTTTTCTTCTTTGCCAATTTATAACAGTGGTTTTCCACTGCTGCTTAAGTGGTTTGAAAACACTAACATCAGCTGGTTGCAGCATGTGAGTCGTATTTGGTGGCAATGCATATAAAATTATTTGGTTTTCTTCGCAAAATTGACTGAGTGGCAAAGTCATGTGTGATTTGTGCCCATCAACAAATACAATGCAAGGTTTCTTGATATTATTGCTGCCTAACCAATCGTTGAATTCATTCGCCATGTACTCATAAAAGATGCTTCCTTTCATCCAACCTGTATCGGACCTCCCTATTACCCAAGATTTTGGCACATTGTCAATAACAGCTTTGGGTGGACGTAAATAGGGAAGCACAACTAAGGGTGGGCATATTTTACCGCTGGCGTTGAATGAGACATACACAGTGATATTGTCTTTTTCATTGTTCTTTATTTCATACAAATTTTTGTACCCTCTCGGAGCCAGTACTTTACCAGATTTTGGACACAAAGAAAATCCTGTTTCGTCTCCATTGAAAATTCTATCTGGTTCGTCTAATATATCTGAAAACCCTTGCTCGTCCAGAAATTCTTTCAAATGTGTGAACCAATTTCTCACCCCTCCTTCTGTAACGACAGCTCTAGCTCTATTGATACTTTCAGCTACACGGATGCTGATTTCCTTGTGTCTTCTCGAGAAGCATCTATACCACTTTTCGCCTGGCCTTCCGTCTTTAAATGGTGTCGGTTTTCCACTGTCTTTGACAATTTGTGCGACAGTCTCCAACAAATCTCTTTTTCGAATAGGGAAGCCGCACTTCGCCATGTCAACCACCCATTTTGAAATTTTTTGTTCCCCTTCTATTCCCAGTACGGGATCAGGTCCAATTTTCCGTTTTTTCTCTACGATTCGTCCCTGAAGCCTGTCTTGGATGGTTGATCTGGGAACATTATTTAGTCGACAGGCTGCTCGAATGCCCATACCGTGCTCCTTTATATCTTCGAGGGTCTTTTTCAAGGCACCTTCATCATACTTAAACAGTTGCCTTTTTGAACTAGATCTCATTAGTTGATTTGCCTTTTTCGCTAATTTATTGACTGGTGCCATCTGAAAACAAATTTCAAAAGAATTTAAGTTGCGTATCTACCTATCGAGGCAATTTTTTAAAAATATGTTGTTGTGTACTTACAGACATATTGTGTGAAGCACCCTTTTTCTGAGTATAAAATTTGTGGAAATTCAATAAAGCGAAGTGGAAAATCGATTGTGATTACTGGTCTCATAGGCTGGCCGACAACAGGTGTTCTTGAAGCTAGTTGTCGACCGCAAATATTCTATTGAAAAATGTGCTGGCCGACAACTGGCACACATGATACCATTTCTCGGCCATATAAAAGTAAGTTATTATATTTATCATATATATGACATTTTGGTGGCCGAAAACTGGCTACAGTATCAACTTCCACAGGAACTTCAAAAAGGACAGAACGATAAATGTCCATAACATTGGGCCTTGTCATCAAAGGACCACGAATATTGAGCTCAATGATCCAGTTCTCGGCCACCATGGCCGACAAATGGAAAATAGCTGTTTTGGGATTCCAATACACCGGCCACCCCTCAATTTGAAAAAAAAATCATTTATTCATACTTTTCTCGCATTGAAATAGCAGTTCAACACCATTAGATACCCCCTACATAAGTTTTCCCTTGCAGATATAAAAATAATTGACTTGAACTTACCGTTGAACAACTTATGTCGCACTACCTTTTTTCAATGGATCAAGGCACGAACAACGTTCACTTCGACCACCATCTCTTAAACTGACTGGTAATTGATGACAGTGACAGCAGAACAGGTGGAATAAGGGGAATATGGCGGGAAAAGTATGCTTCAACTCTTGGCGGGATTTTTGAATACTTGGAGTTTGTATTTTTCTTATTATTTCATGAAAATAGCAAAAATGGCCGACAACTGGAAGTGGCCGGCAAACTGGCGCAATCACCCTACTTTTATTCTCATAGGCCTTACAGACGAAGTGATGGTTGCTATAGTGTGAAATTAACTGTTTAATTGTCTAAACATTTCAAATTATCAATTTCAACAATGGATTTAGTGACAGACGAAAACGTTGTCAGGGATGAGAACAAAAACTGGAACCGATATCACAGCCCTATAATGAAATTGGGGTGGAAATCGTCTACCTTAAAAGGGTTATACTTGATTTTCGAGATTCAAGGAGAAATCAAGCAATGAAAGAATACACTTCCACATCTCCATTTCAGATCCAAGACCTAGTGGAGTTTGCTAATATTTTTGATTTGAATAGTATGACGATGGATAATACAAAATGATGAATCAACACGACAATCTTCTTTATTTTTCACTTAGAACCAAAGAGCCGATATTTCCTAACTTCAATATCAACAAGTTCAATATCAATTTGAACTAAAAATAATTACCTGATTCTGAATCATTGAGCTTAATTTTACCCTGACATTCTGGAACATTCTATGTGGAGAAATTTAAACTTGTCGTGGTATCTTGAATGACCATAAAGTTTTATCCTTCATCAATATATAGCAAGCATTAAAAACATCACACTTCTAGACTCAATTGATTTTCTTCCTAATAAATAAAGACAAGGATAAAGGGATAACGGTTTTTGTAGATAAGTTCCGAGCATCATTTTGAGTATCTATACTAACTATACCTATAGTAACTATAAAAGTAAGTAGCTATAGTAACTATAACTTGATGACTTGAACAATATAGCGCGCAGGGTTTTCGAGCTCTGATTATTCTAATTTTCGATCGAAGAATTCCAAAACAATTCCATTAGCAAATACCATCTGATGCTGATAAAATTCCTCGTCGATACAAATGCCATGAGATAGACTCATCCATTCAAAATAATTCCATACACGTTTGCGATTCTCAAATTAATGTTTAGCACTACTAGTCATGTTTATTGGTGCATGTTGATACTGCACATGATACTTGAGATTCCTTTGGCAAATCAGTTTTGTATCACTCCGGATATCTGACTACATAACAGGCACTTCACTTTCTATACAGCGTTGCCAGAAGTGCTACATCGCACCAAAAGATATGATATTCTCTACTAGATCGAACTTGGAGGGAGAGGGGAATTGAAACGACCGTTAGAAAGAGACGGAGGGATGAATGGAAAAATCAACTATGAATGTTCATTTATCGATTCGAAAAAAAAATAATGTTTACCTCCGCAAATAGATACTCGATATTCACCTATTAACGTATATACAGGGTGAGTCAAAAATGTGTACCGAGCTTTCTGGGGGTGATAGAACATTGAAAAATAAGTGTAGTTTAATGATCAAACTCATGGCCCAAAATGCATATTAAGGGAGATATATCCTTCCGAAGTTGATGAAATTAAAATAATTTCTCCGCATAACTTCTGAACGATGAAAGCCACCCGATTGAAATTTTGTGCATGAATGTATGTTGTCAAAATACATTTTTTCGTCACACTTCCACATTTCTGATATTGTTATAAAGGGTGTTTTCAGAGGGTGAGTCATGATTTTTTTTAGAAAACTTTTTTCCCTGTATTATTTTCGGTGAAAAAACAGGAGCATTCGATGGAGCGAAGAAAATTACATGAAAAAGGTACTCTTATTCAAATACGAAAAATTGAGCCGTTCGTGAGATATTTGAGTTTTTGTAGTTACATGATATCAACAGATTGATTTTATTCATCGCGAGATTCATCGGTATAACGATATTTCAGCAGCATTTGCATTTCCGAAGCACTCGCCAAGCAGTAGAAGCATATCAGTTTGTTCAGAGAACGAATAACCTGCCATATTTCTTAAAATCTCAGTTGATAATCGCAGTGATAAACGACACAGAAAAACCACACGAACAAATCGACTACAACAATGTTGACTCGAATGTTGATGACATGAACGTCAAAATTGAGAACAAAATTATTCATCATGGCCTGCTAAAATATTGTTACCGATGAATCTCGCAATGAATAAAATCAATCTGCTGATATCATGTAACTACAAAAACTCAAATATCTCACGAACGGCTCAATTTTTCTTATTTGAATAAGAGTACCTTTTTCATGTAATTTTCTTCGCTCCATCAAATGCTCCTGTTTTTTCACCGAAAATAATACAGGAAAAAAAGTTTTCTACAAAAAATCATGACACACCCTCTGAAAACACCCCAACACAATATCAGAAATGTGGAAGTGTGACGAAAAAATGTATTTTGACAACATACATTCATGCACAAAATTTCAATCGGGTGGCTTTCATCGTTCAGAAGTTATGCGGAGAAATTATTTTAATTTTATCAACTTTGGAAGGATATATCTCCCTTAATATGCATTTTGGGCCATGAGTTTAATCATCAAACTACACTTATTTTTCAATGTTCTATCACCCCCAGAAAGCTCGGTACACATTTTTGACTCACCCTGTATATAGTTATTTATAGGGCACCATCCGAAACATTGCCAAGTCGAATCGAATTTCAGAAGTTTTCACGTCTATTTCGCCGACAGAATCTTGATGTATCGATATCGAAATGTATCACATCAACGAGATACTGAATGAAATATATATATATATATATATATATATACGCCCACGCAAAATAAATGTTAGCTTGTCATTTATGAAAACAACCAGTCGTGCATATTATATTACATCAGTTGATTGATGAGTACTTTTATATACGAACTAATCTACTTCCTTGTATAACCCCCTTCGAATACTGAACATATCATTGTTGATTCTGAAGGAATATATCTGCTGTAAAATCATTTTCAATTTTCTTCAACCTACAACTATGAACAATGGCACACAGTGAAAATTTCGTATCAGATATAGATTCAATTTCAAATGAAACGAATTACGCGTTTTAAATTTATGATGAACGTATTGAGTGAAATATTTTCCCCTGAAAAGCGAATGTATTGAAAAAATTAGAACGGTTTTATCTTGCATGCAGCACAGCCTGCAAAAAGAATCACAGAAAAACATCTGAATAAGTACAGTAAACCTACACTAAACTAAAGTAACTCGCTATACATGTGTAAATCTTCAATTCAAGCATCTCAGTACATTTCCAAAATTCACCTAGTATAGATGAGAATTCGTCAACAAGAAAAAATAGAATTACCACTAAAATTTTGTACCACCTGTATCACCTTGAATATGAAAATTATATTGAAAACATTGTCTTGTTTGTATATTTTTCTCTTACGAGTATGGAAAGCAATTAAAAAAAATCTGATATACGGACATACAAGGGATGCAAGAATTGTGTGGATGTTTTGTTTACTTCCCAATGAATTCGATATTTTGTGTAACAAATTTGAAAAAAATATATGAACAGAGTGACAGACGGATCAAAAATATTGACCTGTTAGAAAAAATACATAATATTTACGGTGATATTTCTGAAGATTTTTGAGGAGCACTGTGATATTGAATACTGACTTGTACAATATTCTCACAAACTGCAAAGAGTAGTACTTGCAATATTTTACTGCTGGATATCACAAAACTTTATAAAATATATCTATATTCTATGGACACTAAATCTTAATTACCTACATACAGTGGGCACAAAACCCCAAAAACCATGACACTCCCTTTTTCATTTGACTATTCGAAAAACAAAGAGAGTTGTTCCTAAAAAATATCTATCCTATCAACTCCACTATCATCATTACATTTTTTTAATGATATTAATACAAGCATCACCTATTTTCACTATTTGAAGAAAATTAGTTGAGAAAATATATGTAAACTAAGGATTGCCGTTTATTGTTAGTATAACTCCACAATAATCTAAGATTCAAAGTCTGTATGAATTTTTCGAATTAAAAGCTCACTGTGATTGTATACAAGGTGTTCATTTAGACAAAAATTCCACATGAACATGTGTTGCAACTTTTTGAAAAAAATGATACTTCATGAATATCTCCCACCCAATTTTGTACTAATTTGGACAGTATTTGTCGTGTTGAGAGGCTAATTTAGTTCCAGTGGCGTCCCAAGCATGTTATTTCAGTGTTTTTTTTTTCGGAAGCATCTGAAAACATAATGTTTTTGCCTCTTGATTTTTCCGTACCTTGCTTAGTTTTCCAGAAAAAAATGAACCACTCGATTTTTTTCTTTGAAATTCAACAATCTGTATCTTGAAGAGAAGGAAGGAAGGAAGAAGGGCACATGTTTCTATGAACCTTTTGTCTTGAAATCACCCAATGAATCGCCTGTTGAATTCATTTCACATACTTAACACCCGCAAAACCCGGATGTTATTCCTGAGAGGAATAATTTCAGTCAGTACAGTACAGTAAACAGAGGAACTCATTTTTCGTGGCACTATCAATATCGAACAGATACCGATTGTGCCTTCAAAGTACATACAGAGAAGGAGCTTTTTTGACGGCAACCCGTAAAATTTCAGAGAAATCAAGACGTTACACGACGATGATTTAATGAAAATATTCATCTTGGTTCCTGAGAAATCGAGACTATGCACAAAAAAGTAAGACAACCGACCGAATACTACCTACAAAGTCTGCAAAATATACATAGTGGTTCAGACTTCACGTCGAACATCGACTGGATATTCTCGTTGGCGTTCTCGTTTGGAAGATATACAGGGTAGTGCAAATTTCACCACTACCATTGGCATCTCGGAAAATACAAGCGATTTAGTGCTCGACAAAATGTCGATTAGAAACATTGTATTCTCGGAGTATTTCCGAAAAAAACTGATCACTTGCGCAAAAACAGTTTTACCAATGGAATACGTTATTAGTTTTCGACTATTTGGCGAAAAATATAAATGATCATTTTCTCCCTAGTAAATCATCGGAAATACCCGAGAGTTAAAAATCTCTTGTAGTTTCCGAAATCCCAATGAACTGGGTCGAATTTGAATCACCCCGTATAACATTCACTTTTTAAGAAAGATACAGGGATCTACATTAAATCTGAACCACCTTGTATGTGTTTGATCCATTGGTTTATGAGTTTTCTTGTAAAATCTCCATTGTTCGAGCGATTTCGACCGGATTCATTTTCAAATTGTTTAGAGCTGGATGAACTTGATTATTATGTCCAAAAAGCTTCATATATTCCAACAGAATCCAGAATCAGGAGCGAAATTTGAGTAATCCATAATTTTTCATTTTTAATATACGCTATTGGATTCACCACCTCTAAAAACGGACCAGTACCAAATTCCAATGAGAAATAATATCCATTTTTCAGTTTTTGATGGGATTTTCTCTCCTCGTTTCTAAAAAATAGAGTAGAAGTTATTAAAAATTATTGCAATATATTTGTAGTAAGGACAGATTTAGGATCTGTCCCAAAATGCCACTGCGCTTGAAATTAAACCTTTAGATACCTAAAAGAGAAATTCTCTATTGGTCAGTGACACCTTGTTTTTGAAAAAATTAGGACAGATCCTAAATCTGTCCTTACTACAAATATATTGCAATAATTTTTTTTAATAACTTCTACTCTATTTTTTAGAAACGAGGAGAGAAAATCCCATCAAAAACTGAAAAATGAATGTACCACCTCCTCGAAGAACTTACAGACAGTATTTAAGAAATAATATCAACGGAAAAAAGTAATAATGATTTCTACATTTCTATCTCATTGAAAAGTTCATTGATGTTTGTACAGTTCTGTCACTTCTGTCACTATCTGGAGTTCTTTTCATTGAATTCTGATTCTAGAATTGAATTCTACTTCCATTATAACTTCACTATTACGATGAATTGATGAACACAAAAAGTCAAGGGGTGAATCACGTGGGAAAGAAGTTTGTTGTACAGATGATAGGAATTTCTCAGGCATTCTGAGGAAGTTCGAGTAAATTTGGGAAGGAAGTTCGGTGTACATCATTCTTCGCCCCGTAGCGAAAATATGATTCATTTTGATTTGGCTACTGGTCCGTTCCAATGATGGTGGATCCGATGGTGAATCTATTAGACGTAGTAGTGTAGGCACTTTTTGATCATCGAGCTCTACAATTTATAAAAAAAAAATCCGGTCGAAATCACACAATCAATGAAGATCATACAAGGTGACTAAAAACTAAATATGCCACACTGTACACCTATTCTGAAAACTTCGACCCTACTAAGTTTGCTACAATTCATTTATCTCTCTCTCTCTATCTCGTCTCGTTACCTTCAATGGAGTGCCAATCGACTCGACCCGTGCCGAACGGAGTCGGCCATTTTGTCGTTCGGTGGTCGGCCGCCATCTTGACTCCTGCTAGCGCCTTCGCCTCGCTTGAACCACAAAAAATCGCATGAGTCTCGTGCAACATGTTTTTCTACGCAAGCCGAACTGTTTTTGGATTAGTGGTGAGGTCAGTAGAAGTGGTCAGACATGAACGTATACAGGATGTCCTTGCGGGAGCTGCGATGATCGATTCGATCGTTAGAATGCCAGTTTCACGTGATATCAATGGAGTGGCCGCAGGGACACCCTGTATGATGAGTGGCTACGCTAAAACTAAAATAGGACTGCCTCTACTATGAGTAACGCAAGATATGGCGTGAAAATAACGAAAACTATGATTACTTTTGCCACATGATTTACTTGTATTTTGTTATTTCATTACACATCGAAATCGAAAAAATTGTGCAGCTTCATGTTCAATTTGAAATATCTCGAGAAATATTGACTTTTTCGTTATTTATGTGAAAAGTATAGGAAGATCGAAAAATTGTGCTGAAATTTCTATTCCGCCAGTGGCGTAGAATTTTGGAAACGATTAACCAGTCACTTTTCCCTATCGTACGCCTCTGGTAGTAGCAAGAAACGCTTGTTAAACATAATTTGGTAGGGTGTACAGTGTCTACACTTTCAGTCAAATATTAAATGGATACGTGAAATAGGTTTGAAGCTCTGAGCACAAATCGTTTTGAAATTTTTCAAACACCCTGTAACTCAGTAAGCAGCTAAATTTTATCTAAGTGTTTTGGGTAAAATCTGCATAATTTGAAGTCAAATTTAAAGTTGAAGTTAAATTATTTCCAATTAATAATGAATCACCCTGTATACCACATCGTAAACTTGCAGATTTTCATCAATTAATGGTTTATTTGCAATAAGTTAATATGTACTTACAAAGAAAATGAAATATTGAAGAACTTTAAGACTAATAACCAACCATTCTTAAGAAGCTTTGGAAATCTTGTATATTCTTGTGAGTCTGAAATCATGAAAAATGGTGCTTATAGAGACCTGTGATTTCTAGATATTGCTTTCAATTCTAAACAAATTTCCTGCATCACATTTTTTGATATCTATGAAAATATCGATGTTACTCAATGAACAAATCATCAAAATTTCCATTTTTTGTTCTCTACTGTATACCGTCTGGAAATTCTTGTAGAATAAAATTCTCTGACAAATATATAATAAAAATTTTGTCTACTCATGTAGTGTAAACTTGTTTGACTTTTTTCTTCATGTGGCAAAACAGAAAAATCATAGTTTTGGTATATTTCATGTAGACAGAAATCGATTTTAGTTTTTCATGTCACAGCTGACTTTTGCCGCCAAAAACTACTCTATTCGATTTGGACACAGCTATATCTATGTTCTACACATAAAGGTATCCCACTTCTATTATAATCAAAAACGATACTATGACAAATTTTGTTATTGTCACTCATACGAAGAGCTAGTCCTAGAAATACACTAATTTAGTTCTAATATCGAGGACAATTTTACATTATTTTAAAAGGAAATGGTGAGAAGTATGTACAGTCTTTTCCTAAGAGTGTTATTAGAAGAATGGAAATATATTAGATATAGGTATGTAGCATTCGAATGACAACAACTTTTTCTAGTAGGCCTAAATTCTAAATTATGAAAATATCGGTATAGGAAAATATCAAATAAGCTCGAGGTGAAATCAACGGAAATTCAGAAAATGAAATAAATCACAAGATTTTACGTTTGAAATATTTCTCCAGATACTTCTAATAAGCCATCCACCGTGAATGACCCTGTACAGATGAATCATTTATAGATATAAAAAATGTTCAGCACAAGCGTTTCGAAAGACTGATGCCAATATTGAACAATGTGTCTGTCTTATCTCAAGAAAATACCGGATGCTTATCTTCCAATTGACATTTTTCCTCTGATTTATTTCTTCAGAGAAAATACCTTTCTAAACGATGCCAGTTGTAATGTTCCTTTGTTTGATTGAGATACAAATCATTATCCACAAAGGAACTATACAGTAAGCACGTAGAGGTAAAGGTTGGAATAAATACGATATTTCCCTGATACAGAGGTATACAGATTGTCGATTTCGTTTATTGATGAAGCATTTTTTTTTCAGTCATATCAAATATTTACAGGATATTGACTAATCAATTTGAAGCTATGTCGACAGTTTTATGTTGAGCGTGACATAACCCTATAAAACCTGGTAGATAACCTGGTATTTTTCAATTCGTGATGGAAATCCCAATCCAAATATGGAATGAAATAAAATGGTTTCCATTTGAAAGAACGATCCACTTTGTCTTTGACTGAATACGTATCAACTTGTATACTTCTGATGACTGCAGAATGTGTCATCAAAAATAGAATCCGAGGTCTCTTCCCAAACACTCTGTATGAGAGAAATATCGGATTAATTTCATATACTTCGCGAGAGCACTATACATGGTTGGGGTAAAGTATGGAACCAAGTGAATATCTTTTAAACGAAAAGAACGATAAAAAAAGAATGCATCTGGTGTACATTTTTTTGTTGATAATATACTTCCGGTTTAACCAGAAATGCCATCAACTCCTTTAATTCAAATGGGACACCCTACATATTTTCACAGATTTTGAAATAGCTTGTTAATTTGAATTCATACATGAGTTAAGTGTAAGAAAATTGTAAAAACGAGGATGATAGCACGTTAATCAACTTCCTTAGAGCAAAAAACTATTTAGATAAACTAATTGATGTTGTTTGTATGCATAGTAATAAATAATTCAGTACTTTTTTGTTCTCCAAGTGTCGAATTCTAATTGACTGAAATAAATTTTACAATCACCATAACCGATCATTAAAATTCCAATACGCTGGTTTTTCACTCAATCGAACCATTCTAAATTGTACAATGTGTGAATTGTACGTTTATTCATTTCTATGCATACAAAAAACATCAATTGGTTTATCTAAATAGTTTTTTTGATCTAATGCAGGAGGTTGATTAAAGTGATATATTTCTCGTTTTTACAATTTTTTTCACACTGAACTCAGTAATATTTATGAATTCAAAAATATGTAGGGTGACCCATTAAAATTAAAGAAGCTGAACGCATTTCCGGTAAAACCGGAAGTATATTACTAACAAAAAATGTACATCAGATGCATCATGTTCAATTGCACTTACCTGCAAATTTTCATGAATATCGTTCTTTTCGTTTGAAAGATATTCACTTCCACACCTTATCCCAACCCTATAGTCGATCTGAGATCAATTCTATATTCATCAGTCGATGCAAAGAAAAGTTGTATCATTCAATGCCTTGCTTTCTCAACTGGAAATTAACCACACCATGATTCTCAATAGAAAACATTCATTCCAATATCACTATTGTTAGGGAGGTAAGCACAAGTAGAGTTATTGACCTATGAAAACAAATAAGAAAAAAACTGTACACAAACAATAGATGTCTACAAGATATGAAACGTCTAAAAATATACAAGTACAAAAGGAAAATATTTAAATAATGTCACTATGTATCTATATCTAAGGGAGCATAAATTTATTCTAATACTTTAAAATATACAAGTTGTCTCAAAATAGTCCAAATTGCCTACCTAGATCAGGCATAATTCAGAGATATCGATTGATTGTATTTTAGTCCCTCTCGAACATTGGTGATCGATTCCGTATGTGTGCTTCATTAAAATTGAAGCATGTTTTCGTTCAACTTTCACAGATCACAATGCTTCGGAGCATTATTTCGGAAATTAACCGATAATGCAGATTATTCCAATACTACACAGTGTTAATTAATCACAACAGATGAATATTGAAAGAAATAAATGTTGTTGTGATATGTAAGTGTTTCTTTCAGGTTAATAAATAATACATATTCAAGATTAGTATGTCACGTGTGTCATGTTTCCTTTTCTGAAGGTGATTTGATATGTTTTCAGAGCGTTGCCAAATTGCTCTAAATTTCCGACATATCAAGAATTTATTTCTCAATCAACTCGATGATCTTGAGAAAATATGATGATGGGCTATTATATTTGCTGCTCTGCAAAATAACGAAATGAGTAAATTACTTTCTTCGTCTTCTGAAAGAGCTTTCCTTTCACGACACAACCATACGTGACTTGAATACTTGAAAATATCATCATCAAAACTATGTATTTTTTTTTCTGTTGGACCTACTAATCTGCCACCTGTGAAAGATGTTTTCTAGGACCGAGGTTAATATCAAATTCAAACCTTTTCTGATATCTCGGAAACTGCAGACAATTTGGCAACTATGTATAGACACCATAAATTACATTCAGCAAGGGCAACTTTCCTCCCTGCCATTGGACACTTGAAAGAACCACCGTGACCAACGAAAAACTTTTCCCTCTAGCTTTCCAAATGTTACGCCAATGTCATTTCTTATATAGCTACAAGTTCGGATATATCGGAAGCATCAACTACTGGGCGATGACTAAAAACTTCCATTCAATTTCAACTCTCGTATTGAGCTGTTTACGTCGAATTTATGGATAGTAGAGTAGCCATAAACGAATCCTTATGGTTTCGGTTAGACAAGTTCGACAAATGTTTACAAGATTCTGGTCATTCGTATATCTACGTCGGTTTCGATGTTTTACAATAGTTTTCCGCCAGCAACAAAACAACACTCGTTAAATTTGAATTATGGTAATGAAAAAGTGATTATCGAAGTGTAAACCTGTAAACTTTCCTCGATTGAATTGTGAACGAATACAACACGTGATTATCCATATAACCATGATGGGTTCACGATGAGAAGATGCCTTTGATGGCCCCCCTCCCCTTATCTTTTTTGTTTGCGAACATATGACAATAAGGTGAAATTTAAAGTTGTACGAATTAACTTCAAATTTTGATATTGGTATACTTTTTGGTATACAGGATCTTTTATTTTTCAGGAACTTCAATGATTCGTCAATAATTCAATGATTTTAAATCCAATTTGCATCTTGTTTGGTATCAATGGAATCGACCTGTAAAAAAATATTCATGAGTATTTGGAAAACAAAACTTGTCCGGAAATGTCCATTTTTGAAGAATATAAGATCATGTATTATCTTTTCATCCAAATTCAAGTTATTTCATCCAACTTCTATATGCACCATTTTCTCATATATGTTCATAAACAAAAGATTCATGAGGGATTCAATTTTGAGAAGTGTACCTATACAGGGTCAGTTACTAAATTTTTAACCCCACTTAACTAATTCAGAGCCGACTTCAGAGCTACAAAAAAATAGAAAGAAGATTTTGTTTCAAAAATACAAAAAAAAAATCAGCAAATACTTTCATCGGTCACGTGAAAAATGAATAAAAGTATATATCGATATATATATATAGGGTAGTCCATCGAAAAAAATATTTTCAGTCGTTCATCACGTGAATCATGGAAGCAGTTTTTTTTTTCATAGCATTTCGAATCGCTTCCTAATAACCAAGTTACAGGGGGAGATATAGGGAATCACGCTGCGCATCGAGTTTGCAGCGTTGCCACATCATCCTCTAACTATTCGAATGAACTAACACCTGATGCCGTTTTTTGTTTTCAGTTTTTGACGTTTACGCAAACTTTTCCGCCCCAACCCGACCTGTATCAGACCTACGAGGACATGAAATGCGAAGAGGAAAAGAGAAAAGCTGAATGCGAAAACAAATGAAAAGTTAGCGAGGAAAATGCCGTGTTGCCAAATCATTTATATCTGCCAGCGTGGATAGTACTTGGATTAATCGAATTGATGTAGATGATTCTGTGTACTTTTTCAATATTCAACCTGATATTTGATGTGTCAGTCATATTAAAAGTGAAGACTTTTAAAGGAAGCTTGCAAAATTGCGACATTTCTGATTGATGATTTTTCCAAAGATTTGCGAGTTTTAGCTAGATTTGGAGGGACTTCGTTTTACGAACTATTCCGAAAATCGAAATAATTCCAATTTCAATAGAATCAACAAGAAATCGAACAGATTCATAGACATATTTCACAGAGAGGTTTGAGGAGACTGGTAAGACATGCAAGATTCGTAACGGGCTCATCAGAAAATTTACTACACACTTTCGGACACACTATATAGTTGCGATCAAATGAATTCAGTAAGACGATAGCAGGTATATACATGACGTAAAGTGAGCTTTATAATGGAAATGGAACATAACCTTCTAAGCGAAGCCTCAGAAAAATGTAACTGTATATGGAATCCTTATGGGATCACGAGCGTTTCCCGTGGAAATTCGATGAGCTGCTAGTTAATTGAGTTAGGACTGATATCCTGTTAAGAGATAAAACGATAAGGCGGAATATAATACCCACTTCATCAACAATTCATTTCGATACGAAATATCAAGGCAATTTGCAAAGTATACTCAAAGTATAATCAAATCAGATTCGAGGGACCCCAAAAAGTTTCGAGAAATCTTAGATAGGCCTTAGATCAATCCCCCCAAACCCGTCCAGTTGGCCCGAAGAATAATAGGGGTAACCCTGCCATAAATTTCCAGTAAGCTGAAAATTGACAAGAACTTTAGAAGAAACACCATTGTAACCACATTAGGAAAAGTCAATGGCGTTCCTAATGTTGAAATTGATCTTTCTGGGAATTTATGCAAGGGCGGAAGTCTGCTTGCGGTTTACGGATCGCAAGGGTGGTAGGTTTGGCAACGCCGCCCACAGCCATCTGTTCTCCACTTCGATTTCAGACAAAGAACTTCTGCCTGCCTGGTGTTCACAAAGAGCGCAAGTAATTTAGGATTGCAGCTGTCGAAGAGGCAGACTAGAAACTTGCTAAACCGTATTATATACCTACCTATTCGTACATTCGGTTAAGGTTCGGGAATCAGGGTTTACGGCTCCCGCAACGAGAGGAAATTACCTGGGCCCTTCCGAGTGCCAGAGGCGTAGCTGAGGGGCTCGGCACCCCCGAAAATTATTTTCATCATCAGAAAAGAAGAAATGTTTCAAATCAACCACCAGCATGGATTAGTTGGGAGAGAGGTTATGGATACAGGGTGTGCCTAAACGGCCTTCACAGAAAACTAAGTTAGTTACAATTTTCAAATTGTTTTTTCACCTCAACTTTGAGACTATTGGCTCATTGAGCTATTTTACCTACTATCTAGAGCCATTTACAACTATTTACTAGGAGCAAAAACATACCAGCACGTGTCTAGGGCTAAAATAACCCTGGAGTTTAGTGCCTAGGTAGGAAGCTAGGTACGCCTCTGCTCGTACAGTAATGCCAAAAGACATGGCTAATATTTTAGAGAATTGAATACCTTTCGTCGAAGGTTTACCTTTACAGGTACCTATTTATTGATGTGAAAGAATCCAACGATTTCGCAAAGGAACTTTTGGGTCGAGAACAACATTGTCATGAAGATCTATACAGTGTTGTCAGCTCAATTTAGAAATATTTTTTTTATTCAATTTACTTTGGGCGAATTTAGGTACACGAAATTGATCGTCTGCTATGCACGAAGCAAAAAACTACCAATAACAACGTAGTTATGCTTTCTACACACATAATATTTACATATAATACACCTACCCCTAACCTAACCATGCACATTCATTTCACGAATATGCAACGGCAAAAGTGTCCCTCGAGAATAAATATGCAGTGTTGCCGGATTTTTCAGTTATCATAAAATCAAGAGAAATCGTAGTTCATCATGAATCAGGATTCTCAGCAAAGGACACCTTCAATATAGGGTCAAATTCACCTTCAATTCTTTCGAGTTTGGATGCGAACTCTACGAAATTCTATTTAGGTACTTGGTCCTCCAACGACCTCCCAAGAAACGATAAATATGTTTTATATATAAATTATGTTTTCGCAAATCACAAGTATACTTGAATTGTTTTTGTTTCTTCAACCTGTAAACATTGCCAAGCGTTGTCCCTCCAAGGAGACAAAAAGAAAAAATCCTCGAAGTTGAATCCACGTTTTTCAACATCCTGAAGGATGAATTCACCTTTATTCATACTGTTCTGAGTTCTGGCAGTCAAAATGTCACAAATTCTCATTTGACAGCGCCTTATATCTGAAATAAGGTGAACACAGTCATGGAGTCATGGATATTGAACGCCGATTGGTTATGATGTCTATTAGAAACGGACCCAAGGTGAAATATTGTTGTGTTTTGAGATTTCCAGCCTTTGCCATTGTGAAATTTGTTTTCCTGAGGTCGAAATACGTATGTGTCATTTTTGCAAAAAAAATTACCGTGAAAGGCACTCAACATTTTGGTCTAGATATTAACTATACTCAAGTTTATTATTACTCTATAAGATAAACTAGCACGTGATGCAGTTGACATATAAAAAAATATACAACACCTCTCGAAGTAAAGTCTACCGTACAGTCCTCAAAAGTAATGATTTCCCCTGTAGGAACTCGACATGTGTATCTACTACATAACAATGCGACATACGCTAGGTAAACCTACTAATTGTCCTCATTCTCCAATCAATTATAATTTCGCACCCCAGAAACAAATTCAAACCGAATACAAAAATTTCTGTACACCAGGGGGCCGGCCTTTAGATCCGGCAACACTGCCCCCGAGAAAGGTTATGGTCGCCGGTCGGCTTCGGAGCAAAACAGCCCGAAAAAGACACCGAACCGAAGACGCAAACTTACCCTACGATAGGGGGAGGCTGGAGGACGGAAACGGGCGGCGGCACGTTGTAGGGCGAGTACAATTTGCCGGGAGGATTCTCGAACAACATCGCGGGACTCGTTCGGAACACGGAACGACTGAGGAGCGAGAGCACGGAACAATCCAACCCCTGCGACGGACGAAGAGCGACTGACTGACTAGAAGCTCGAACGAACGGAACTGATCGAAATTCGAATCGGGCCGATGCAGCTGCGACTTTTCGAGCCCTTCTCGGGTTGGGATTGCCGCTCGCCACATGGCCGGACGTCGGTCAATTCCACCCACTCGATTTTCTACGCCAATTTTTCGACCGAGAAGATGCGTTTTTTTTTTCAATTGGTATACCATCGGAACCATCACCAAAAAAATGTGAACTTTTTGATTATCGATCTGACAGGAGTTCCTCATAACGTCAAATAAAATATTACTAACGATTGTTTCGAAAGCTTTGTGCGAATATCCAATGATCAAAATGTACTAATGAAAAAAACAGCGTGAAGTATTCGTGGATTACTGGTCTTTTGAACCCTTGCTATATTTCGAGCACCACGCGCGTGTTTCAGAGATCTTAATATCCACTCATACTTTAATAAACTAGTAATGTTGATCAATTCTCTTGAATTCTTCACTTTTTTCATAATTTCAGTTCAATTTTCGTAATTTTGCATTCATCATGAGACACTTTTCATTACACATTCAAAAAGACAGAAAGAAGGAAAGACATCGAAGAAGTTGAATCAACGATTTTAAGCATCTTTGAGGAAGGTAGATTCAGCCATTTTCATATACAGTGTGTATACGCCGGTGTTTCTTGAATAATTCAAAAATCATATCGAAGATTTTTGAAAATCATTTTGTAGGTCCTTCAATAGCGCAACTTGTTTCCCATTCAACCAAATTTATATCTCTTATATTTTCCGAGATACCCATACTGGCCTTCCTTATCTTGGACACAAGGTGAAAGGCGCTGTCAAATGAGAATCTCGTCGGAACAACTAGTTCTGTGAATCAAAATATCACAGACTCTCATTTGACAGATCGAAAGGAACTTGGAATTCACTCCATAACTTCAGTAGTTAGATGGATCAATGCTGGTGTTCCACAAGGATCTGTCTTGGTACCAACTTTGTTTCTGCTCTGCTAGTTTCCTCAAATGGAAATTTATGCACGAAATATAAAAATTCTGTTCACCCGATGAATATTGGGGGAATTAGCAATATCCCCAAGTAGACCAAGGTGGTCTCTGAAAGGTGAGTACCCTTAACGAGTGGCCGAAAAAGAGGTACCAACAGTCCCCATGTCGTATGATATTATTACTTCCCCCTGTCCAAGATACACTCATAAAATGCACAAGGTGTACATTTTAGGGTAACCCCGATCTCCGGTATCATTTGGGGGGGGGGGGGGGGAGGGGAATCGAAGGAAACAAATACATTAACTAAGTCGTAGTTCTTCAGAGAGAAAGAGAAAAATATGCTTTATTGTTTGAGAAAAACATTCATTATCGATAAAGCATGTCAGAACAATCGTATACCAATTAGATTAAAAAAATAAGCAGACAAATACACCAAACAATCTTAACAACAAATTAACATAATTCATGGTTGGCAATTTTGCAAATGAAAACAAAATAGTTATGAAATGAAAATGTAATCTCTTGTCAAGTTTCATTGCCAAATTCTTGGAAATTGTATAGGCTATTTAAATTAGAATGTTTTGAAAAATTTTTCATTCCTAAATGAAGCAAATAAATAAGTCTTTCTTACTTTCATAGATCGAAAAATCTATCATCAATGTCATAATTATAAAATACGAAGATATACCCATTTATTCATGTCTTATTTGTTTATTTCGACTACCTTTGCAGTTCTTAACTTCGCTGCGCTTTCTTGAAACACTCTGTACGAATGAAAGTTGAACATTGAAAACATTCAATGAAACACAACAACTTATGCATTCAATATTTTTTTTTGTAATATGTGAAATGAAGAAGTTACTGGGGAAGGGTGGACAATTTTGGTTCTCACTGTATAAAAATCCATTACCGTGTTTTGTACGCCTAAACACAGGGGTGGTTTAGGAGAAATGGAAACTAGGATAGACACGAAGAAACTGCTGAATACTTTCAATAGATGGCGTTCGTGTCCAGGGTTGCCAAATGGTGTCCACCGATCGGTTTTGAGAACAGATTCGGCTGAAGCAAATTATCGTTCACGAGAGTCCATTCCTATCGAGGTGAACCATACGCAATGAGTTCACCAGGTCTATCTAGTTTCCTTCACGATTTTCCACGCCAAACGAGAGTATCGTCACCCGCGAAAATTGTACGATTTCGATGAATCGAGATGGATCGCGGCCACCTTTGCTGCGCCGTGTTTTTGTAAACAAAACAAAGGACTTTCTCGCAGCTCGTCTGGTTGTAGGAGATGCGGCAGAGTTGAAGGTCATTGTCAATAGACTCCCACTGGCGGTCGGCGTTGCCGATTCCTCGCCCGCCAGCCAGGAGGTATACAGGGTGCGCTCGAACTTGAATCGATTACATAGAAGTTGCAGAACGATTGCAGTCGATGAAAATTAGGAATTGTCTTGCTCGACGTCCCCATGAGTGCCTACGATTTGAACTTTTTCTTTTTCAAATAATTTTTTATTGCGTCGTTTGACAACTTTCATGTGAAACGTTTATAGTAAAATGATTTTCCCTCAAGGAGTTCTACAAGCTGTTAAAATAGATGACTCAACTTTGAGAAGAAAAATAAATAGAGCGCGGCCCAAAAAGAATCACAAGGACCTCGTTGAATCAATCGACGAATCGATTAGGCCACAAGCAATCGAAATAGGTACATATCATAGTCTAGTTTATGATGTAGAAAAACTCGATGAAATTATCTATCTTACTTTGAGACCCACTTCAATTTCCTAAAGCCTCAATTTCTTCAAAGAAAGAGATCAGGAACTCAATCTTCTGAATTTCTTCATATCATGCTTCATCATGGGTAATCTCAAGAAAGATAAGTCGCTGTCAAATTTCAAGATATGTCACTGACAAATTCACATTATTTCCTGCATCTCCGCCATGGATGACAAAAAAAACTTTCCAAATAGTCACACAGACTCGTTGTGATTCACTCCATTCACCAATTGACTATGGAACTTTCCTCATGAATCACCCCATATGACATATGACATTGACATACACGCGTGATTCCCAACTTCAACAAGATCGAAATATTTTCAGTGGGTTCAATAAACTTCTAGATTCCACTTGAACATCTTGGAATCTATAGACAATATTTTAGACAATCTCCTTAGATGCGGGACACCCTGTATATGAGTTACGGATTTCTGCGGATTTTCGTGAACAACACTGTCAGAGGATGGCATGGCGAGCATTTGGACCGCAGACGTTTATTAATATGGTTGTTTGGGTTGAGAAAATACGTGACATCGGAGCGAATATCAAATATATAACTAGTGGAAATCGTCGTATGATTCACAGCCGTGTCTGTAGTATAGCACGTTTAAAGATGGGTAGAATTTCAAGGTTACCAATTGAATAACCGATTTTGGAGAATGGAAATTGAATATCAAGGGTTTGAGGTATTGGCAAAGCTATTGACGCTAAGCGTAGAAGCATTCTTCAGATTAGCAAGAAAGACTTGCTCCACTGATGTGGCTGTAACGAGCTGATTTTTGCAAATCTCTTGTTATAGTAGATATTATTTACTCATCCTATAAGTACGAGGAACTTCAACAATAGATAGATTTGAAACAATATTTTTTCCATGGAATATTTTAAATCAGATATTGAATGATAGAAATAGACTATACAGGTTGTCCCATAAATAAGCCTGCCAAGCTGAAGATGGTATCTATATAACCCAAAGTTTCTATGCTCAGTGCAGTATGGAATGAATAATTCCGAGATTTCGTTCGAGAGTACGTCAAATATCACTCTCACTTTCTTGTATGAAGATTTTCCGACGATTTAGTATCGGATTATGAATATTCAGATTGTTTAACGTAAGAATGGTGCTCTTGTTGCATTTCGATCAGATTCGTCAATTTCGAGTGAAATCGATTCAAAATTAATGTTACTTCCCACAAATTATGGACAGCATTACCGATTGCATTTTTGGACGTTGGATAATGTTTATGTAACTACACACTGCAGAGACGCGTAACAGACAAAAAAATGTTTGAAAAATCTGTATCTTTCACTGAAATGGTTGTTGTTCTCTAGTTATTCTCAACCTTCTGTTACGATCAGAGACTTTGGACTCAGAATAAGAAATATTTGTGCACTTTCAGTTCCCACCGACTTTATCGAGAAAACGTTTCACCTTGAATGTACCAATATACCAAAAAAATATTGCAACGGAGCAGTTTATTTTTGACCGTACCTGGTCCGTCTCAAGGTCACCATCGGCTATCAATAATTCGACATCCGAAGTGATCGAGAAGTTATCATCTCTCCCATCGGGTCACTAAGAGACCAAGTATTTCTCTCAGCACTAGCCTATACAGGGTAACCCATAACTAGCCTGTCAATCTTCCAGAAAAAGACGTCACGAACGTGGTTGGTTCGATCTATGGGCAATTTTGAACCGCACAGTGGACAGTGAATATGATGGTATTCGTCATTTCCGAAAAAAAATCAATAAGAGATAAGTACAAGCAAAGTATGCAGAAACATACGCTTGGATGGATAGATCGTTGTTGTCGTAGAAAAAATATAGTGTACAAGCAGGGAATTTCACACCGGGAAAAAAGATTGTTCAAGCTTTGGCCTGATGGAGACGAATAATGGAACACCTTGTATGAATAACGATGAGCAATTTCGATCCACTGCTTGAAGCAATGGAATGATTTTTATTGGAGCGAGTTGAAAATGCATCATTGTTTATCAACACATCCTGGTCATTGTCTATCGACTCGATAAACAAATATTTGATTGGCCTATTATAGTGCTTTGTGTACTCTTGCGATAAAAAAGGTAATTACAGAGAAAGGTAGGAAGATTTACATACACGGTACGATAATATAACACGGAGCAAACGAACTCCTTCACTCATCTAAAATATACAGGATGAATAAAAGAATTTCCACTGACTTTTTGGATGACCACAAAATAATTTTCTGAATAAATATCCGAGAGAAAATGTTATATAAACTGGAAGGATATGAGGGATTCAGATACAACCTGATGAAATTTATTTCCGACCAGCTTTCCTCACAGAGACATGGACCCCTAAAGGACAACCTCTTTAATAAATGATAACTTTTATGATAGAATCGTGGAAAAAATAAATTTGGGTAGGTGAACCTTGGACTAAGAAAAGTCTTGTTGATTCTCGACGGAGAAAATCGTCTTCCAGAAATAAAAATCATGGTCCCTTTTATTTGAAATAACACATTGATTTTTTCATTATTCTTTTCTTTGAGAACGGTTCATTTTATGTCCTTTGAGTGCCCATGTCTCCGTGTGGAAAGCTTGCAGAAAAAAAAATGTAGGAATTTTTTCAGGTTCTATCTGAATCCGAAAGATTTCCCACATTTTCCAGGACACCCTGTACACAAGCGGTACAGTGTACCGATATAAACTAGTGTATGTGAAGGAAGCATAGTCGGTCCGGGATACTTATAACTGGTATAGAAGAGAATCACCCTCCTCATAATTTTTTTACTTATATTTTTCCGTTAGCCGTTCTAATACGTTGCCGGTAATCCTGAAGGGTTGATTTTTCTTGGACCGTACTTGACGGTATTCATTCCATTGAGTGAAGCTGGGCCATTTGTTTGGGGAATAAAAGGCAATCTAGAATAGATCCAAACGGTCCCTAGGGGAATTATCTTCAACCAAGACGTCCTCGGGTTAATTTTCACAGAATGCCCTTTTTTATCGATAGAATTAATTCACGTTTTAGGAGCAGTTCATTCATTTTCTCTTCTTATTGAACACATTGTGTTGAGATTCATCATACCCAACATATACCGGGTGTCCCAGAGCCAGCAGATATTTCAGTTATTTGCAGATAATAAAATTGGAAAAAATACGTGTCGTAGAGGACCATGAGCTCGTTAATGTAGCATATCAAAATCCACCACCTGGCAAACAACCTCCGAGAAACCACCCGTGACTTTTGTTTTTTTGTTTTGTTTCAACTTACAGTGCATTTCATTATTCATTCATACATCATAATATTTAGTTTTCAAAATAGTTAATTGAGAAAATTGAAGTCGTTGGTGAGTAAATTGGAAATAGTGGACCTCTTCGATGGCCTGCACGTTCTCCAGATCTCACGCCACTCGACTTTTCCCTAAGGGGATATTTGAAACGAAACTCAACCAATAAATTTTGAAGATTCCACCCAGAAAATTTCGGAGGCTTGTAAATCCGGAACTTGATGAATGTGTGGCAAGTGCTGGACAACATTTCGCACAGTTTTTGTAGTACAATATATTATTCGAAATACAGATGAACTAATAAATAAATATTCCATTTGTATTATTATTTGCCATGATTCTGCATGTCATTCTAGCTACCATGATACATCATTGAATGAGAAATGAAACACGCTGTAAGTTGAACCAAAACAAACATGGTGTTGCAATTTGAAAAACAAAAGTTAGGGGTGGTTCATCGGGGGTTGTTTGTCAGTGGGCCGATACTGATATGCTGCATGTATTCATTTTCAATTTTCGTTTATGCAAATGCTGAAATATCTGCTGGCCTAAAAGCTCTGGGACACCCGATATACAGGGTGATAGCAATAATTAATTAAAGACATAATACTTGATAGGCAATAGACAATAGTCTGCTTGGAGGTAGAAACAACGCGGTGGCTGACATTCGAGATTATTCAATACTAGAAAAAAATTATATCACGCCACTGTCATAATACTCAGACCGGATGTTGACGCACTAATAAATTAACCTCAAGAAAGAATTCCCATCAGACATATGGATATAATGGCACCGAAAACTAAACTTTCAGAGCAATTTCTCGGTCTGATCGTTTACATTTTCAGTTGAATTTGTTTATTACATCGCATCCTAAAGTGCCATAAACTTTCCTATCTCACGGATAACACCTGAAAACGTGAGCAAGCATATATACAGTGTGAATTACTGCCACGGAATAGGTATCGAGAAATTTTCAATTTGCATCCACTCTTCTATATAGACAATGTAAGAATATACTCAGAATGGAACGAGTGGAATGAGAGAGGTTGAGTTGACCCGCCACAATCACAATATTTTTCAGCGTCAAACTATATAGACATATATTATTGGTGAAAGAATTCAGAATACAGTGTGCTCAAGATAAGGACCTCAAGCTAAGGTTCTCGAAAACGGAGTTTATATAAATTATATTATATAAATATAAATTGGGAGTTCAGAAAGCCATGCCAACAATTTTTCAGTGATGGAAAAAGTAAATTTTCGAGGAAACTATTTAAATTTTTTCAACGTGATATCATTGGAAATAAACTGAAAATATTTCTTCATAGCAACTTACAATATCATTCAACATGGTGATATTGATTTCTCCCTCCGACATTTCGTATTAGTGAAACCACCATGAGTTTTTTCGAATACGTTGAATAATATCGCAAGTTGCTATGAAGAAGTATTTTCAGTGTTTCTCTATTCTACAGGGTGTCCTTAAAAGGTCTTTACAAAAAGCTACCACATATTCTTCAGACCACAAGCAAACTTACCTCAGTAAAAAGTTGCTTAGTTTGGGCGCTAGACGGCTCTGAAGTTGAAATTTTCAAATCGATTTTGCTTCATAACTTTTGAACGGCTCATGAGATTTTTTTCAAATTTGGTACGTTGGCATAGACTCATCGGGCAATGAAACTCATATCATAATCATAATGAATATCATTCCATGGGCGTAGAACTTGATTTTTTCAGTAAATAAACATCTAAAACTCCTACGCCAATGGAAAAAAATTAGTTTCAATATGAAATCTAAATTATTCAACTCATTCACTACAAAAAAGGTACTCTTGACTCTTGTAAGTCGATTCCTCTCATGGTTTCGACAAAATTTTAATTTTAGTGATTTAGAGCATAATTAATAATAAAACGATTAACAGATATTTCATAAAAATTGTTCAAAATGTTCACCATTTTCACGTATACAAAGATTTATACGACGCAAAAAGTTGAAATGTACTCTTTGCATAACTTCTTCATCGCCTGTAAGATTATTCGTCGCCTGTTGGATACGTTGCCATAATTGTTCTACAGTATTCACAGGGGTCTTGTAAACCGTAGACTTGAGATAACCCCATACAAAATAATCCATCGGTGTTAAGTCTGGAGAACGAGGTGGCCAATTCACGGGTGCATCATTACCTCTACCTATCCATCTGTCTGGGTACTGTTGGTTTAAAAAATTCCTAACATCCACCGAAAAATGTGGTGGAGCTCCATCGTGCATAAACCACATATCTACCCGATGTTGGAGTGGTAAATCTTCCAACAAATTTGGCAACGTATTTCGTAGATGTTGTAAATACATGTCTCCTGTTAATCTTTGTGGAAGTATGACAGGACCAATTATAAAATTTCCTATTATTCCAGCCCAAACGTTGATTTTGAATTAGTGTTGAAAATGGTTTATTTTAATGGAATGAGGATTTTCAATTGCATAAACGTGTTCATTATGAAAATTAGTTATTCCTCTTCTCGTGAAACAGAATACCAATAACATATCGGTGTATTCTTCATTGGTGTATTGTACGGCCATGATAAATCAGAAAAGTCCGATATCAACAATCAACGTCAATAAAACTCGACAAATCAACACAGATGAAACTATGGAAACCAAGAATGTGAATATCACTGTTTTCGAGCAGATAATAATAGTCTTCAGAAAAAAAAACCATTGCTACTTATTTTCAATAGAAATAACCTATGCAAAAAGTACATCTCAACTTTTTGCGTCGTATAAATCTTTGTATACGTGAAAATGGTGAACATTTTGAACAATTTTTATGAAATATCTGTTAATCGATTTATCATGCTAATTATGCTCTAAATCACTAAAATTAAAATTTTGTCGAAACCATGAGAGGAATCGACTTTTGTCAAGAGTACCTTTTTTGTAGTGAAACTAATTTTTTTCCATTGGCGTAGGAGTTTTAGATGTTTATTTACTGAAAAAATCAAGTTCTACGCCCATGGAATGATATTCATTATGATTATGATATGAGTTTCATTGCCCGATGAGTCTATGCCAACGTACCAAATTTGAAAAAAATCTCATGAGCCGTTCAAAAGTTATGAAGCAAAATCGATTTGAAAATTTCAACTTCAGAGCCGTCTAGCGCCCAAACTAAGCAACTTTTTACTGAGGTAAGTTTGCTTGTATCGAATTGTTTTGGTCTGAAGAATATGTGGTAGCTTTTTGTAAAGACCTTTCAAGGACACCCTGTATATTGTGTACGCCACTGTTCTTGTATGACACAGAGACGCCTATTCAAACATCCAGACTATTTTTCCTCTTAGTGTCCCATTTTGGCTTGAATTAAACCCACTATACTCGCTACGCTGATGCTTGCAAGCCTCTCTTTTGAAACACATTTCAAAGGATTCATCTCCTTTTCATATGCACCCTACGTATACGAAAATACTACCAGTGCGATCGCATTTTATGATATTCCTGAAACTTGTTTGAGCTGTGAATATCAACGGTCAACAAACCTGTACTATTTATTGATTTATTGCTGCCCCTCATCGTCAGTTTAGAAGATTGAATGAAGATCTACACTGTATTCATAAAGATACTGACTTTTTTTTTCTTGCTTCAATGGTACTTCAGGGACTACATGTTGGCACGACTGGATAAATTTGATAATGTTAGATATTTCGTAGCAGAATCCCTTTGACTAAAAGCTCTAGCGAACTATTTTTTGGCTTTTACTCGAAAAAAATTAAATATCATATGATGGTTACTGGCAAATTTTATTTTCGAGGTTATTCGCGAAGTTTGTCAATATTTCAACAACGATTTCACGTATAATAAAACAGATCATACGCAGAAATTTAATGAAAAAGAAGTTACCGATGCTCTCAAACTGATCAAATCTAAACCTACAGATTTTTCCAAGGCATTCGATAAACTGGATCATGACTGTTTATTGAAGGAACTGTCTGAAATTGGAATTTCTTCATATTCGATATAATTATTTCTTTAGTACCAACTTTCAAAACAGCAATTCTTTCTGGAGTCCCTCAAGGTTCATATCTGGATCCTCTATTACTCAACATATTTATAAATGTTATACTCGATGGCATCAACGTTAGTGGCATATTATATGCTGATGATGTGAAAATATTTGACAAGAACAGATTGACAGATTGTCAGATTTGAAGAGAAATTTTTGGATTTTCAAAATTGGGAATGTCGGAAAATTTTAGAGGTTTTTGTTTTACACGCCCTGTGAAACGTTTCGGCACGGCCTTCAGAAATTTCCCATAATTTTTTTCAGAAAAATATTCAACTAAATCTGCAGTACCTACTCAATAGTTCTCACCAGATTAGAAAACTATTATGAGATTTCTGAAGATTTCCATGTATTTTCCGAGAATTCATCAATATCGCGAGGTTGATCAAGAATTGAGGGATATTCAATATTTGTGAGATTTTTCGAAGATTCGTGGGATTTTTGGATGGTTTGCAAGAGTCATCAAGGTTTAATGGATTTTTTGGGTTTGTGAAGATTTTGAACGATTTGCAAGATTGTCTAGATTTCTTGACATATCCCAGATTTTAGAGATTTATCAACAAAAGATTCACGAAATTTCCAAATCGCGCTTTGATCGTCATGATTTAAAGAGATATTTTAAGATTTCCAATATTGGGGTTGGATTTGTGAAATTTTCAAATTTTCGAGCAGGGTTTTAATGAAGTGTAAACAAGACAGTGAGCTCGGAAATGTCATCTTCACAAGGCCTGTCGGCAGATTTCAGAAGTTTTAGTTTTACCCGCGACACCGTGTACAGCAGTTCGTGAACGACCTTCACGAAATCCCCCATAATGGTTCTTCCGCGTTCGGCTGCTAGGGGCGAGTGGGTTAAGAGAGGGGGAGAGGGGGAAAATCGGTGCTGACCGGCGACGGCCCGAAATTTATACCGCAACGACGTCGCCGGCAGCAGCGTCCCGACGCTCGGGCGACGTCACGCGAATCGACGATCATCACGCTACCGAATTCCACGGGCATTTCGATGCGGAAAACGGCTATTTTTTTTCGACTTGTCACCGTGAGGAAAAAGGATGCGAGTCTCTATTCATGACTAGGGGTGGGCGATAACAGTTTTGAAATATCGATTATCGATAATCATAATGTATCGATAATATCGATAATATCGATATTATTGATATCGAAATTATCGATATTATCGATATTATTGATATTATCAATATTATTGATATCATCGAAATTATCGATATTATAGGAATTATCAATATTATCGATATTGTCAAAATAATCGATCTTATCGATATTTCGATGATGTCGATAACTGCTGATAGTTTTGATAATCTCAATATCACTGATGTTGATTTTCGTCGACTAAGTATTACTTCGACCCATGGCATTGCCCAGCTATTGTAAATCTTCCTTCGATTACAATTTCGGTAATATCGAAAATATTGATGATTTCCAAGATTATCGATGATTATCGATAAAATCGGTGAAACTGGAAGTGGAAAAGAATTCGTTTGTATGTCAAAACACGTGACGTTTATCAACTTTATGAGTCATTCCAAATTTCAATCATTCAACTCTCGAACTGAAGAAAAAAAAGGGGATGTACCATGATCCTGTTACACCCGGTATTAGATTAGACTAGCACTTTTGTTTTGACCCTGTTTTTAGGAACTATCGGAATGAAATTTGATAGGTTTGGTAGCCTGTTCAAAAAGAATATTTAGACAGCAATTGTTTCAGTATTTCTGGCTTCACCGGCTGACTAATCTTCCACATTCAAAATGGAACACTGATATCTCTGATAATATCGATAATATCAATAATTCCGATTATATCGATAATATCGAAAATGTCGATAATTTCCAAGATTATCGATATTATCGATAACATAATATAATATAATATCGATCAATCGATAATTTTTTCCCAAATTATTATCGATATTATCGATAAATTTTCCCACCCCTATTCATGACTATGATGATCTTCTTGTATTTTCTTCACGTCTTTCTTTATTTCCCACGCTGTATATGATTGGAGACTGGAAACAGCTGCACAAATCCACCATGATTTGAACATTTCCCACCACGAATGATCCTGTTCAAACGGAATTTCCAATGGAGTCCCAATATTTATGAGTTAAAAGTGCAAGCCATGATTATTTGCCTATGCAACCGTGGGCATTATTCATCATTAATCAATATTCTCATGAACGCAGTTGATATACAAAGCAATAATTTCGCACACGATTTGTATTATATTGAATACAAATATTCCCAACATCCATGGAAGAATGTGTTTTCAGCGAGTTTGGATAACGAAAGGAAAAATGAACGGAATATATTTCCTGATATCCGAACAGTTGTGATTCCATTCAAAATGATTCGTTTCAAGTATAGATACGAACTGTTTACCGTGCAAAGTTCAATGAAAACACTGGAAATAAATCATCATAGGACTGACACACGAAATATATTGACCGAACATTTCATTTATTCAGATTGTGAGAATTATTTTCGGAAATGGTCCGACTGAACCTCTGCCAAATCGTTGAAACATTGAGGATCGATTTCTGTCTATAAGATTACTGAAATGTAGGAAACACGAAACGACAACTGAACATTTTCTGCCTCCAAAGGAAATGAGTCCTCTGTTAGAAAAACTCTTTTATTACAGAGAAGACGCTTTTTTACATGCCAAAATTGTTCTTTACGACTCCGCAAGGATTCTGTGAAACTTTTGGGAATTTCATTACGATTAGAAATAAATGTTTTCCATTCTACAAGCAGAATTGATCTCGACTCACTCTCTTCTCCTATTTCATTTTCCCCAGCTCCAAATTATGAAGAGGACGTAAAATTATTCCGTCGACCAGAAGAAAAAAACAAACCTTCTACTAATCTCGTAGTACAGAAATTTGAGAATTCACTGATCCTATGATAAATAAATTTTATTTGGAATAAACTCTTTCAAAAATGACAATAGTCTTTGAGAACTTCAGCTTTGGTACAATATATTCGGTATTGACCATCAAGTTCAACAATTCCTTTATGTCTGATTCTGTCTTTGATATCGACAGAGCCTTCGAACGCACGCATGCATTCCACAAAATTATGAAATATTCAACAGAAAATGATTGTCTGTGCTATTTCTACATCTGATATCGTATGCTTTTCATTCGGAGTTTATGTTTTTCTCTTGAGCAAGCGTTCCAAAGTATACAATGATGGAATCCGTCAGTTTTATCCCGCCTCCACGCAGGAAGAAGAGGATATTAAATTCCGTGGGCATCATTCAAGTGTTATGATATTCCTCCACGACATAGAGAACGAATGCCTGAAACGAGAAAATTAGAAGAATTCAATTCGAGCAGGAGTTTTGTCGAGGATTGCTCGGAACATTTCATTATGAAAAAATTAATGAGACGATATTCGCGACACTTACAGGGCTGCATTAGCCTTATTCATCTTACGATTTTCCTTTAGTTACATATGCTTTCGCAGAGCGAATATTTGATTTTTAGTACATAATTTATACTACTCATTTATATCATGCACGGTATACCTCTGGAGATACGATTTCAGTATTTTAGTTTATTTCATGATGTGTATATTTCGGTGAAATTCAATATGATGGAGATTTTGGTTTTTGAAAATAGATATGAACTTGTGAGGTAATTTCATCTAGAAGGAGATAGTAGAAATACAGGATACAGCGTTGCACTCAATCGTCAAATGAAATCGTTTGAAATTCTGCAATCGATCGGTGGGTCGATGGAGTCCGTGGGATCGACCATTCCGGAAAAAAAACGCAATTGAGAGCGCGATTACTCCGTTAACGAGACGACTTCAACAATTTCGATCTCAGATTCGTTTCCTACGGGTCCGAATTAGTTATTGTGAATTTTTTCTGAATTTTCAAGTGATAAATAGAAATTTCGAATTTCCCAAGCTATGATTATGCGATAAATATGTACCTTGGACTTTCTGACATTGAAGAAATTCCGCATTTTCTGAATGAATCGTTTGAATCTAGATGAAAATCGAACGAGGAATCGATTGGTGGGTCGAAAACCTCCGTGGGACCGACCGTTCCGGAGATATAGGGCGTCCAAGTGGAAATAGTAAGCTTTTTGAAAAAAAAAACGCAATTAGGAGCGAGATTACTCCGTTATCAAGACGAATTCATCAATTTCGATGTCAGATTCTTTTCCTACGGGTCTGAATCAGTGGTTGTCAATTTTTTCAGAATTTTAAAGTGGTGAATAAAAATTTCGAATTTTCCAAGCTACGATTGTCCGATAAATATGTACTTTGGACTTTCTGACATAAACGAAATTTTGCATTTTCGAAATGTATCGTTTGAAATTTTGTGATCTAGATGAAAATTGAACGAGGAATCGATCGGTGAATCGATCGACTCCGTGGGACTGACCGTTCCGGAGATATAGGGCGTCCAAGTGGAAATAGTGGGCTTTTTGGCAAAAAACACACCAGGCTATAAGTTTTTCGTATCTCTCTTTCAATGTTGGCTGTAGTATTTCAACTACCAAATCTCAGCATTGACTTTATCAGTTGAAAGTATTTCGATTGTGTTATCATGTTTGAGATTATAGAGTGTGTGTTTTCACTCTCGTGTAATGTTTGGTGTTATTTTATGTTATTCTCTCGATAAATATTTGTTCCTGATTCTATATCCGTCAGAAAATTCTTCAGAAAGATTTGGTGCAGTTCATTCCATTATTATTATCCTTAAAGACACTTTTCTCACTCTCGGTGTGGTTCTTTTCATGAGTCAGTTAATATTTGGCGGGACCGCGGATACTAATCGTCGATAAATTGGCGGATGCGAAGCTACACTCCACCATTTGATCATCAAACTCATTCGATTCAACACAGTAGGTGTGCGTTTTTGTTTATTTCCACGTTTACTTCGATTACTTCTCTTCGTTCGTATGACCCCATTCTGTTTGTGGATTACCCACTCGAACGAAAACACCATTACGTATGCACAGTCATCGATGAGCTTGTTGCTAAGTGAAACAAACAAGCGTTTATCTCGACAAACAATGTTTCGATGCATGGCTCGAATCGTTTGTACATCCAGTTTAAATCAATCAAACATTAAGTAATTGATAAGGAAAGAGGAAATTCATGTTCTGGTACAGTAGGATATTTCTGAAGAGCAGTCGAGTCAATCTTGTAGTTCTTGAGAATTTCTCAAAGAATCCCTAGAATTGCAGAGAACAACTCTCGACAACTCGAGAAAAACTGCACTACAAGGAAATGTTACCATACAGAAAATCAGCGAAAACAGATTGGTATTGGGAATCTTCAGACATTTTCCGATGAATTTAAAATGTTTTGTTCGGTTGAATGAGGGTTGATACGACTCACATAAACGAAATTTTGTATTTTCCAAATGAATCGTTCGAAATTCTGTGATCTAGATGAAAATCGAATGAGGAATCGATCTGTGGGTCGGTCGACTCCGTGGGACCGACCGTTCCAGAGATATAGGGCGTCCAAGTGGAAATAGTGCGCTTTTTGGCAAAGAACGCAACTAGGAGCGAGATTACTCCGTTATCGAGACGAATTGATCAATTTCGACCTCAGATTCGTTGTCTACGGGTCCGAATCAGTGGTTGTGAATTTTTTCAGATTTTTAAATTGATAAATAGAAATTTCGAATTTTCCAAGCTGTGATTATCCGATAAATATGTACCTTGGACTTTCTGACATCAACGAAATATCGCATTTCCTGAACGAATATTTCGAAATTCTGTGATCTAGATGAAAATCGAACGAGGAATCGATCTGTGGGTTGGTCGAATCCGTGGGACCAACCGTTCCGGAGATATAGGGCGTCCAAGTGGAAATAGTGCGCTTTTTGGCAAAGAACGCAATTAGGAGCGAGATTACTCCGTTATCGAGACGAATTGATCAATTTCGACCTCAGATTCGTTGTCTACGGGTCCGAATCAGTGGTTGTGAATTTTTTCAGATTTTTAAATTGATAAATAGAAATTTAGAATTTTCCAAGTTGTGATTATCCGATAAATATGTACCTTGGACTTTCTGACATCAACGAAATATCGCATTTCCTGAACGAATATTTCGAAATTCTGTGATCTAGATGAAAATCGAACGAGGAATCGATCTGTGGGTTGGTCGACTCCGTGGGACCAACCGTTCCGGAGATATAGGGCGTCCAAGTGGAAATAGTGCGCTTTTTGGCAAAGAACGCAATTAGGAGCGAGATTACTCCGTTATCGAGACGAATTGATCAATTTCGACCTCAGATTCGTTGTCTACGGGTCCGAATCAGTGGTTGTGAATTCTTTCAGAATTTTAAAGTGATAAATAGAAATTTCGAATTTTCCAAGCTATGATTATCCGATAAATATGTACCTTGGACTTTCTGACATCAACGAAATTCCGCATTTCCTGAACGAATCTTTCGAAATTCTGTGATCTAGATGAAAATCGAACGAGGAATCGATCGGTAGGTCGATCGACTCCGTTGGACCGACCGTTTCGGAGATATAGGGCGTCCAAGTGGCAAAAAACACACTAGGCTATAAGTGTTTCGTATCTCTCTTTCAATGTTTGCTGTAGTATACGACTCAAATTATTCTCGACAGGGATATATCGCGAAATGCGATAGAGAAGGTCGAAAAAAAAAATCGAGGCGATGTAATAAAAGTTCCACTTCAATAACCCGAGATGCAAGAGGGAATAAACCCGGTGGAATTTGACTTTGGAAGCCACTTTGCGAACACCGTCCCCACGCAAATCCGAGCACAAACGGCGAAGGTTAATTGCATCAAAATGCGAAACCGCCACACATATCTGGCCGTCGTCCATTTCGCTCTCGGTTCTCTGAATTAGCTCGGCTTGTTCCGGTTTCCGGTGCATACACCCGGACGACAAATTATTTATATTAACCGGAGTGCCGGCGTACGAATGTCAAACCTTATCCATAGTCAGGGATCCGTGGGGATTTGATGAGAAATTACTGAAAAATATGATTAGATATTTCCCTCATCATTTCATGAAATCTTTGAACTTTCAAACGTTCATTAATTTATTAAATAACAAAAGTTTATAATCTCATCCCCCACCATTCCAATGAAGAGGAAATGTTTGGAGCTCAGCCCCCAAACATACGCTAAAGCTCTTAGATTCAATTCAGAAGATTCGCCTAGTCGATGATACAACTCTCGCCAAATCATTGACCTCTCTAGATCATCGTAGAAAGGTCGGCGATCTCTGCCTTTTTAGGTACTTTCACGGACGGTGCTCAACGGAAATATCATCTATAATGCCACAACGTGCGATTCCTAGAAGACAAACCAGACGAGCTCAAGATGGTCACCCCTACACTGTCAGGCTCGAGACCTGTCGAACATCGCTATACCGAGCATCATTCATCAATAGAACGGCAAAGTTGTGGAATTCTTCGCCTAGTGAAGTCTTTCCTGATGCTTACAACTTCCAAACATTCAAGAAAAATTCCAACATTTTCCTTCTTTCTCAAAATTCCACGGCTGGCTAGCACGATGTTCCTCGAACATCATAGTTCAGGTTGTTGACCATTGAAGTCACTTGTTTTGAATAAGGGAAATTTTCTTTCATTTTCATATTATTATTGTTATTACGATGAAAATAATATAGACGTTTATCAATATTATTATTGTCTACACCATGTGTGAATGAACATTCACACTTATTCTGACAAAAAATCTGAGTGACAAAAATTCTGTCACTCAGATTATTTTCGACCAGTAAAGAACGGTTTCAGCATCGAGTATATCGAGAAATCAAATAAACTAGCCAACTGCGAAAACATCAGACACAATCGAATCCATGTGCACAGGCCCGAAAAAAATATGAGTAGATTCAGGTAATTTTTATGATCACGTTTACGTTATTGCCATAAACGCAAAACCCATTTCGAGTCTAAACATCGTTAATAAATACATGCAATGTACCTACATTCAGAATGGATTACCAGAGCCATAAAAATCCATGCCCTCCATTTTAATAATTTTCAAGCTCAACCGAGCATACAAATTGTGTGTTCTAATTTTGTTCGTGTTTTGTTTCCTAATTACAAACCAGCGCATCAAAATTGACTCATCAGCTGACGCGACGTCAACAGTCGATAATAAATTACATAAACTCACGACTTCGATCAATATAGGGAGTTTTATAATGGAAGGGAAATGAAAAAATACACTGATATTCGGCATTCAACCAATGGCATTTTCATAGCTTGTTCAACTCGCTGATACATTTATCAATCATTTTCCATATGATTCATTCTAAGTTTCACTCTATGTATTTATTTATTCTGAACGCTCATTGTGTTTATGTGAGAATTTACATTGTTATCTTTCATTCTCATTGTCTTTATTATGTATTTATAAACAAGTACAATTCATCTATTTATTGTACGTGTGGTGAACTGGTTTTGTAAGTGATTTTGGAGGTACCTATTTAATATTAAATATTTAATTAATTTTTAAACTCATTTTCAATTTTCTTGTCCAATAAACACATTTTTATCATTATTATAGGATGAGTATTGAGAATGGGCTTCATCTCTGGATTACTGACAGTAAAAACCAAAGTATGAAGATTCAGCCTGACATGACTTATTACTTTTTCGGGAGATACGTGAGTGTTCAAGGGGGAAATTTCTCAATAACTTCATGAGTTTCTGTTTTTGTGTATTTCGCTCTCGAAAAGATTTGTGATTTACACATACATTTTCGAAAGTTGCATTAGCCACCGATGTTGAGTTATTTATTTTCAATTTTGAGTTCGATAACGAATCACCATGAATACACCCTGTATCTCCTAACCAGCAACATTTTTTTCACGCATGTTGGGCTGAATATTTTAATATTTTCGTATTCACTAATAGTAGATCAGAGATTGCCCAATGAATCGCCGTGTATACCGGGTGACACAGATCATAGGACACGCCATATTCTTCTTCGTTTCGATAGTTACATTTTTGAAATTTGGAATATCAAAAATGCTCACTAGGAGGCACTTCTTGACATATTCAGAATTTTTCTGAACCGGTTTTTCCGAAAATTACATCAAATTCCAAATAGATTACCCTGTTTGTTATTAGACTCTCGAAAAATCAGAAGATATGGATTGCCCATCGATTGTACTTTCGAAAGAGTCCAGAGTACCATTTGGAAAAATGAAGTTTTGAGTGAAAAAACGATTTGGTGTACTTTTTTGGCTCTTACTTCTGACCATTTTGAAAAATTTCAGTGGTTTCCAGACTATCAAGATCGAAAAATAAAGATAAAGAATATAAACTATCTGGTATCACTAGATTCACAAAATTATGGAAATTTCAGAAATATAATGATACACAGGGTGTTCCATTTGAAAATCTAAAGTTGATGTAATTTCCGGAAAAATATTTCTGAATACCATGTCAAATAATGTCATCGAGTGAACATTTTTTTTCTTCTATCTGTTGACAACACGAAAGAGAAACCTAGGAACATCGAGGAACATCGTGTTAGCCATCGGTGGAATTTTGGGAAAGAAGGAAGGTGTTGGAATTTTTCTTGAAAGTTTAGAGATTATAGGCATCAGGAAAGACTTCACTAGGCAAAGAATTCCACAACTTTGCCGTTCTATTGATGAATGATGACTGAAGTGTATAAGTTCCGAATTTCAGAAATGCAGCTGTAAAAACAAAACATAGAAATGGTGTGAATTCAATCACAGACAGGCGAAATTAACTGTTGGCGAACAATTATCTATTGGAAACACGTCGCGTGGAATTTTTCCTCCGCATTTTCCACGGTCCAAATACATCATTGGAAATGCAAACACAATCGAGAAAGTTTCCACGAGATGCCGTCGAGTTGGAAATGGATGTTGCAAAGTCAGCGAATCGGTTAGAAATTTGGTATTATGCGAGAGAAGTTCGAGAAGTATTTTGTGCAACGAAAAGCATACGAGAGCGTCAGATAGTCAGTTTCCTGCGAGTGTAATTCCTGGCACGATGGAGGAACTACTAATACAGAGTGTCCCGAAATTAGTGTCTAATCAGTGTGCATTTATTTAGAGTTCTCTGTCTAGCCCCGTCTTTGAAGTTTGAAATTCGATATTCATAATTTGAATTATAAAAAGGAGTTTGCTTAATTCAATGAATTTTCCCAAATGATCTAGGTTTTTTTGCTATCAAGTCAGATTAATGTCTGGGGTACCTGTAGAAAGGAACTTTTCGAAATGTTTTTCGGTTTACAAAAAAGTGCAGTCAGATATACCTGCAAACCGAGATTTAGAGATTATAGGAGACCATTGTTTGCTCCTCAAGGTATTGTTACTCTCACCTTACTTTTCATCATATAACTAGTCACTCTTTCAAATTTCATTCATTCATATTCATTCACCTGTATTTTAGTAGTCTTGTACATGTCCTATGACCTCAAATCATTATTCCATATAGGTATATGTGTGTGATATTGTAAGACTGTTTGTTATACAGTTTTTTCAAATGTGTGGCAAACTTTTTCACCACGTCTTTGTCTACAAGGGTTCGATTTTTATTCGACAATAAAGACTATTCTGGTTCCGATATTCTGAATTTCAGTAAAATTTCAGTTTCACTAGTTTATCAAACCTGCATCAACTGAAATTTTATTGTTTCCCATTTGAATGTAGTGACAATATCTATTCACGCTTATTCCGTACCATCTATTTAGCTAGCTACCAACCTATATAACAATATATTATTCAGACAGAGAAATTGTTCAGAAAGCGCGATGGAATGTGCCTTTTGTTTTCGCACTGAGCACATTGAGAACTGGAGCGACAAAAGAACAACATATTAACGAGATTACATTGTTCGCGAGAAATGGAACAATGATCCCGCATCGGATATTGCATTCACAATTTTCGATGTACACTGTATATTCCTTTTTTCATCGCGCGAATCTACATAAACCGTAGAACAAACAAACGAAACTGAATTATTATCACAGCTCACTTCATAATCTTGAACGGTGAGTTGGATTTGATGTAAATCAACCTGTGCATCCACGCGTGTCTGAAAAATATTGAAATTCGGTGAAAGATCTCTGATGAGAACGAGAGTCGCAGTAAATTAATTACTTGCTAAGGAGAGTGACTAAATAATTCAACTTCCAACCGTGGCATGAATTTTCTTCATGCCATTATATTGACATCAACGGAATACGAAGCTAAGATTATTTTCAACATCAAAGGAATTGGAAGTTAAGTTATTTCGACAGCAATGAATCAGAAAACTAAGATATTTACGACATCAACGAAAAAGATAGTTGGCTTGAACATAATTTGACATCGGAACAGGAAGACGAGTTATATCGACATTCACAGGCAAAGCTAATAAAATATATCGACATCAAGCAAAAGGAAAGAGTTACAATTGATATCAACGGAACAGGTCTCTGAGTTATTATCGACATCAACAAAACAGTTAATCTAGACATCAACGGAAAATATAGCCAATTTTGCCATATTGAGTTGAATCGACATCAAAGGAATAGAAAACTGAGTGATATGACATTTACAGAGCAAGTTATAATCGACATTAACGGAAGAGATGGCTGAGAGCTGAGTAATTTGCTACATCGATGGGAGAGAAGCTGAGTTGATTGATAATAGCGGAACACGAAGCTCGGTTGTTTTTTACCTAAACGGACAAAGCTGAGTTATATCGACAGTAACGAAAACGGATGCTAGGTTACATTGACATCAACGAGTTTTTTTCGACATCAACGAGTTATTTTCGACATCAACGAGTTATTTTCGACATCAACGAGTTATTTTCGACATCAACGAGTTATTTTCGACATCAACGGAACTAAAGCTCGAATCTATCGAGCAGTGATAATGGAATGAGTCTGGATAGCAAGATGCATCCGAACAAACACTCTCTGGAACAATTTCCTTGGCAATCTAGGCCAAAGGAACAGAAAAGAACGGTTGGAACACTAACCGAAAATGGCGGCGTGGTAATTAGAGTACTCTCGAATACCGAATTTGACCACCAAGGACGTGACTTTGACGAACACTCCGTAGCGGAATTATCTCGAGGCTGATCTGATTAGTACGAATTTCTGACACAGCCTCGTATGAATAATTCAGACGATGGACCCACGCACCAAAGTTTGGATCGCTACCGGTTTCTAGATAGTATCACATCAGGGTTCATAGTAATGAATGATTATCGATGCTAATTAGATGTTGAAATGTTGTATTTAATTCGATTATACAAGGCAATCTATGATACTATGCTATGCTTATAAGGTTACGAGAGGATGAATGTAATTTTATGAGGATTTATCAGCGAGTTTCAAACATTTTTCACGATATCGGAAACTCTTCAATTATCTTTTCTCTTGAACTTATTTGCAATGCATCGATTTCTATCAAAAATAAAATTTTCTGATGAATGGATAATAAAAAAAATTCACAATTTCAACAATGAGCTTACTAATTCCACGTTAGAATTTTGGATTTCTTCCAAAATCGAACATTATATGGTTTATTGTATGAATGAATGAAAATATACTTCAAATGAAAATGGAGGATAGTGTGAATAAACATATATATTGTCATTACAGTAAAATAGAATATATATAAAGAAAAGACTGACTGAAAAATATTTAGACTTTTCATGTATACATTTTGTTTTGTTTTGCTTATAAGGTTACGAGAGGATGAATGTAATTTTATGAGGATTTATCAGCGAGTTTCAAACATTTTTCACGATATCGGAAACTCTTCAATTATCTTTTCTCTTGAAGTTATTTGCAATGCATCGATTTCTATCAGAAATAAAATTTTCTGATGAATGGATAATAAAAAAAATTCACAATTCCAACAATGAGCTTACTAATTCCACGTTAGAATTTTGGATTTCTTCCAAAATTGAACATTATATGGTTTATTGTATGAAAATATACTTCAAATGAAAATGGAGGATAGTGTGAATAAATATATATATTGTCATTACAGTAAAATAGAATATATATGAAGAAAAGACTGACTGAAAAATATTAAGACTTTTCATGTATACATTTTGTTTTGAGACAACCTGTATATAGTATAACCCTGATCATTTCATTTTTCGTACAATTTTATAGTCATTTTATATAACAGGTGTCCCAATATCTCAGTCATATAAGAAAAATGAGAATTCAAAATCTCCAAGATTCGATAGAAATGCAATTCGATTTTATTCAGACGTTTCGAAAATATTCATTAATAATATTTTTCAAGACATCCAACACCCCGTACACGAAGAATTTCAGGACCCACATTTAGGAAAATTTCTCAACCTTGATCACACAAGTGAAAATATCACACTCTAATTCCGTTCATCGGATAGTATGAGGATTTGAATTTCCTTTTCCAGAAATGGCTGAGATAATTCTGGGACACCCGGTATATCACAAGATACAATGTAAACAGTCAACATTACAATACAATTCAACTAAGAAGTGTGAAGGTGATGAGTTAAGTACAGGAAATAAAATAAATCTATTTCTATCGCCTAAGTGGTTAGTTACAAGATCTGTTGAAAAACAGTTACAATATTTTAAGATGAACCTACCCCAACTACCCCTAAAATAAGGTGCTATATCTAAACTAATTCAAATATAACAGTTCATAAAAGTGCCTATATATTATGTCCCTACTACCCAAATATCAACTGTGGTATCGGTATGGAATTCGATTAAATAGCATGCCCAAATGATGTACTGAGTGTTAAAAATACCTATACTCAAGAAAGCTGAAATGATAATCTCCACGTCATCGAATGATATTCATATTTTTCTTCGCGAGAAATCTCACAATCCACACCAAAGTGATGGAAAACTATGTTTCCCTTGTATTCATCTTTTTTGTCCGTTACTCTGTCGGTCAGTTTCGGAAATTTCCAACTCCAATTACGGATATACAGCGTCTCGCTCGAAATGAAACCCAACTCACAACTCCCAGTTCAGAGAGTTTCCATTTATCCGAGGAACTCTCTGTCGGTGATTTATTATTCATCAGAACAAGAATTTCGTGAAGATGAAATATCAGCATGAAGGCATACACAGTGACTCATTCTTGTGACACTCGTTTTCAAAAGATAACGATATTTTTTTCAAGATTTCAAGAATTATTTGGAGAGTTTTTCATCAATCTCCTATACCGTGGAACTTAAAGAAGTCTTGTCTTCTGATTACTATTTTTCGTGAATGTCTTTAGAATTCATAAGAAAATCAAAGCAAGAAGTGAATTTACACCCACGAAAATGTAGGTAAAAAAGTTGAAAAAGTATAGAAAGTGTAGGAAAAAAATATCTGTGTTATAGAAAATTCAGAACTGTTAATTTTTAGTTTAGAATGAAGTCAAAATTCATAAACTTCATCTATAACTAAAAAAAATATATGATAAAGTTTATACCGTGCTATAAATTCTCAATTGCCAGAAATAAAATATTAAATATCAAAAAATAAATTATTCAATATCAAAATTTTCATTGTGGAAATTGAATAAATAATACAACCTATATTTTTTTTTGACATTCACGAATTGAAAATACTTTCGGGCTTCATTTTTATCGATGTAGATGTATGTGAATTTGATGAGTTTTTAATTGAAGAACATCATAGAAATATGAAAATAAAATTGAAATTTCACACATTTTGAATATTTCAATAAATCGAAGTGAATATACTAGGTGCCCCAGCATACGTGTTCTGAGCTGAATAGATGAAGTAACTTTAACTTTCGTATTTCAAATACCATCTTTCACATTTTTGTCACTTTTCGAATTCTACCTAATAGTAACTTTTTCCAACGATGTATAACACTCTGTATTTTACATATGAGATGACAGAGAAAACGTCACTTGAAATTTCAAATTGAAAGAATTGCAATTTAGTGTGAACATGATTTTCCATATTAACGACGATAATGATAGAATAATAAAAAAAATTTTATTTGTCATGAACTCTTAGTAATATTATAGTGAACTCTTAGTAATATTGAAAATGAAGATATTCATCATTATTATAAGTATTATTTTCGTATTGATTATTCAGTAGTTATTCATGAGTTCTGTATTGAAGGTTGATTTTGAAGTGATGATGTCAAAATCTTCGTAGTCTTCACTGCAATTCTTTTGATTTGAACTTCAAGTGTCACCTGTCATCTCAGATGTAAAATACAGATTGTTTTGTTACAGACATTTTGTACATCGTTGGAAAAGTAATTTTGAGCAGACTTCAAAAAATGAAAAAAATATACATTCGACATAAGAAAATTAGGGTCACTTCCGGTTAAACCAGAAGTTAATCTCTATTGGTCCTACTTAGTTCATTTTGATATTCCGAATAGTTTCTTTTGAAATGGCTGGAGATATTACGGAACTGATGAACTGGAACAACCGGTATACTACTACTAATAACCCATGATCATGTTCATAATGATTTGCCAATTAAAGTTCGAGTGTTTTTTTTTCATCTGAATCGCCATTTATATATTATAATGAATAGTTAAATGACGGTACGAATCAATGAATGAAATTCGAAATGAGAATCGAATTCATTCCACGACTCGTAGGAGAGACACTTAATAATCAGGTCGAAGATAGCATACATTATGATGTGCTCTGAAGCTAGTAGTAGAAAAAATACAGTACCCAACCCCGCATCTTGTCTGACTAATAGCCTCTCAGAGCTAACAGCCTCATTTCGAGCAAGACGCTTCACGGATAGCTATTGTAACGAGAAATCCGTCGCGCGACCATGATGTATGGAAGCAACGAACTTTGTACAACTCAACTAAGACTAATGTCCCCATAGCGAATACTCACCAATCTAGTTTGACGTTCGGGTAAACGCTCACTGCCATCTGAAGAACGGAATTCTAGCTTCGACCCTGAAATGGAAAATTGTACGACGGTGAGTGAGAAAATTGTCGGTCAGAATACAATATGCAGATCTACCAAAGATATGATACTATCATATCCTCTACTAGATCGAGCTCTTAGAGAGAAAGAGCAATTCAAACGATCATAAGATAGAGACGATGGAAAATGACCACGTGACTGTTGGCATTGTCAAAACATTGCGATGTGTCATGCCATTGTATGAGAAATACGACATAAGATTATTTGCTCAAACCTATTGTTTAGCAAAGTTTATTGATACGTGAGTGCATTAAAACAAAGGGATTCAGTTCGACTAGGCAAATAATCCTAGTTGGTTCAACCCATCAAGTCAAGGAAGGATTTTAAAAATTTGCTCGAGATGGTGTTCTCCTGTTAAGCCTATTGCTGTGATAATAGATTAAAAAAAGATCAGAATATATTATTTTATATGTAATGATCAACTGACTGTTGGCAAAATTGTACCTTTTTTGTTGCACATCCAGAGTCTATTTCTCATGTTTGTTTCAATGCTCCTCATAAGAAGGATGCATCTAGAAGAGAATACATAATATCATATCTTCGAGATGTACCCACATCATCCACACTGATACTGCCAGAGTATTGCCACTGCATCTTTTCCAATAAATTTCGAAGAAGTTGTAACGTGAAAATTACCCAAGCTGATGCGTTCAGCTCGAGTATCACCCTGTATACACCCACTCATAATTATTGTCCAGGAAACTAGTGCATGTGTCATGATTTACGTAGTTCTACTCGATCTAACGATCCATCATTAGTAACGGCAATAAAACTTATCATAAAAATATATTTTATTTTCGGACGAAGCGATCTAATATTAGCCGCACTCATACAGGTTTTCATCTATGACCGGCGATGTTTTGGTCATTAATAATGTCGGTTTCTCGATCAGACCACTTCATATTACGCTATTCGCATTATTCATTCCTAAAAAACACTAGAAATTCCATCGGAATGAGCGAATCGCTACGTTCACCTCAAGACTTCAATTATCAACGACTCATCACGAAGAGTGAATGAATTCATACATATACAGGGTGTTGATAAAGTTTGTACAATGAATTAAACGATTCTTCGAGTGATTTTACTTGCTTTGTTTCCATGATTTAGCTCAAACTCGGTTGAATTTACCAAGTCCAGTGGCGTCCCTAGCGTCACCTAACCTGTATTTTTTCGATAAGACATCTGACCATACAACTTTCTTGTTTCAATTTTTTTTGTCTTTCTTAGTTTCATGATAGAAGAATGAAATCAAGCAATAAATGTGCAAATGTGCAATCGAGTGGATTTTTTTTCTCAAAAAATAAACAGGCTGCGAAAAAACTTCAAGAGACAAAAAATTCGACGAGACGAATTATTTGATCTCTTCAGAACATGCTTATATTTCGAAAATGGATAAGGGAAATGAACCACTTTCCACCAACGTAGCTCTTTCCAGATATCAGAGAATATAATACTCTCCCTTCAGTTGGCCTGCGAGTCAACAAAGAGCAACAAGGGATGATAAAACTGTTTTCTAGAAATTAACATTCTATCAAATACTGTCTGTAAGTTTTTCGAGGAGGTGGTACATTCATTTTCCAGCTTTTAATGGGATTTTCTCTCCTCGTTTCTAAAAAATAGAGTAGAATTTATTAAAAATTATTGCAATATATTTGAACGTGATTTTTCTTTACTATTTTTACTTTTCATTCAGGAAGTCTGCGATCAATTATGTAGGTATTTTATCTATATTCTATCTATAGATTCATGCCTTACATGTTTGTTAGTAATTTTTATTTGTTTTATTTAGCACTTGGTTTCTTTGTTTTTTTTTCTTTTATATATATTTCAACATTTTTACGAATTTGTTTTTGTAACAATATGCGTGTATATTTTACGACGTTGTAACTCAAGGGTTTTCCCATCTATACCAAATAAATAAATGAAATACGTGTGGTTTTCTATTGAAGAGAAGTCAACAACATGTCAAAAAATGACATCTGCCTGCTGCAATGATTTACAATTTTCGAGTACAGATCCTGACAATTCGGAAAAAATATCCAACTTCATAACCATCATTTTAGGTGGGATGCAGAAAATTTCGGGAAAACCCTGTGCGAACACGAAACGCGAGACACCCTGTAGATCTATCGATGACGCAAAGCAACACTGCCACGTTATTCAGCGAATCACACAGGACGGTTCAGCCCAACACGGTTTATCTAATGACAGCTGGCCAAAAGCGGAACACTGAGTGACAGTATACATGGGAAATGCGAAGTAAATCTCTCATGAGGATGTCACAATCGGCAGCAGCTGAAATCCACCAAATCCACTGGGGATAGCAGGGAATAATATTAGGCACAATTAGGAACCCATCACTGACTAAATATTCTTGATGCTATGCCTCAGTGAGACTTTTTGTTTATTCGTTGGAGTCTCGGCTGCATTTGATGTGATAAATATGCGAAAAAAATTATGAGAGTAAATGATAGTATATCATATACCTACGGCGAGAAGTGAGCTATTATATAGCAAACACTTTTATAGCATTTCTATAACGTACCAGCTATATAATAGCATTTTCACCCGAGGTATATAATATATATATATGAGTATACAGGGTGAGTCAAAAATGTTTACCTAGCTTTCTGGGGGTGATAGACCATTGAAAAATAAGTGTAGTTTGATGATTAAGATCATGGCCCAAAATGCATATTAAGGGAGATATTATATCCTTCCAAAGTTGATAAAATTTAAATAATTTCTCCGCATAACTTCTGAACGATGAAAGCCACCCGATTGAAATTTTTTTGTGCATGAATGTATGTTGTCAATTTTTTTTGTTATAAAGGGTGTTTTCAGAGGGTGAGTCATGATAAAACAAAAAATTGAGCCGCTCGTGAGATATTTGAGTTTTTGTAGTTACATGATATCAGCAGATCGATTTTATTCATCGCGAGATTCATCGGTAACAATATTTTAGCAGGCCATGATGAATAATTTTGTTCTCAATTTTGACGTTCATGTCATCAACATTCGAGTCAACATTGTTGTAGTCGATTTGTTCGTGTGGTTTTTCTGTGTCATTTATCACTGCGATTATCAACTGAGATTTTAAGAAATATGGCAGGTTATTCGTTCTCTGAACAAACTGATATGCTTCTAATGCTTGGCGAGTGCTTCGGAAATGCAAATGCTGCTGAAATATCGTTATACCGATGAATCTCGCGATGAATAAAATCAATCTGCTGATATCATGTAACTACAAAAACTCAAATATCTCACGAACGGCTCAATTTTTTGTATTTGAATAAGAGTACCTGTTTCATGTAATTTTCTTCGCTCCATCGGCTGCTCCTGTTTTTTCACCAAAAATAATACAGGGAAAAAATTCTCTACAAAAAATCATGACTCACCCTCTGAAAACACCCTTTATAACAATATCAGAAATGTGGAGGTGTGACGAAAAAATGTATTTTGACAACATACATTCATGCACAAAATTTCAATCGGGTGGCTTTCATCGTTCAGAAGTTATGCGGAGAAATTATTTTAATTTTATCAACTTTGGAAGGATATATCTCCCTTAATATGCATTTTGGGCCATGAGTTTAATCATCAAACTACACTTATTTTCCAATGTTCTATCACCCCCAGAAAGCTCGGTACACATTTTTGACTCACCCTATATATATATATATATATATATATATATATATATATATATATATATATATATATTCCGATTTCAATCTCCACTGGAGGAGAAATGCCATTCAGTATATTACTAAAACATAGACTAGTAAATATCTTTTGAACGGAAAGAACGATATTTATGAACATTTGCAGGTAAGTGCAATGGAACGGAATGCATCTGATGTATATTTTTTTTGTTAATAATATACTTCCGGTTTAACCGGAAATGCCATCAACTTCTTTAATTCAAATGGGACACCCTATATATTTTAACAGATTTCGAAAGAGCTTGTTATTTTAAATTCATACATACTGAGTTTAGTGCGTAAGAAAATTTGTAAAAACGAGGACTATAGCACTTTGATCAACCTCCTTTGAGTTTTTTGCATTAGAGCAAAAAACTATTGAGATGAACTAATTGATGTTGTTTGTATGCAAATGCTATCGTCGAACTGATGTACGTGATGGGTAATTCGTATCTGTAATTAGCATATGACAGTGACACCTCAGCTCAAGTACGATTGGTGGCATTTTCAGAATTGATAATTATTCATAATTCAGAACATTTTTTTATGATTGCAGAAATCGCTTCGTGCTGAAGTGAATTTCGCAGTCGGTATCTACTTGTGCCCTACTACATATCATTGACCCTATAAACAGTTCATTATTCACCTAGGTGAAATTTTTTTATCATTATTACTTTAATTCAGAAGAGTGTTACTTCTCATTAGAGGAATTTCCTTGAATAATAGCGATTTCTCAGGTTAGTAGTGGAAAAAAATTATTATTTTCAATATCAATATTACTCAGACGACTGTCACCTAAATGGGACAGGATCAGGATCAAAGCGGAGGGGTGTTCCAAGAGAACGAAAGACGTTCAATGACATGTTATATCATGTTTCGCAGAAAAAAATCCTGTCTGTTCCCTTCCATGTCAAAGTTCTCATTGGAATGAATAAACTCAGTGGATCGAGATCAACAAAGATGTTTGTTTTACTCACGAAGAAGGTCAACCTGTTCGTGGCGTTACCTTACCTGGAGTCCTCGTCTTTTCAACAACCATTGAGTATTTAAACACTTCCAGACTGATTATATTCCTCGAATTGGTAATGTATCGTATATAAGAATTCATTGACAGGTATTGTGAATTCGAGCATTAATCAGCAAATCGATGACAAATTCATTAATAAAGTGAAAAAGTGTGTGGGTAGACCAACGCGGTATAAGAATGATTGAAACCAAAGCAATGATATTATACAGGGTGGCTCAATGAAAAACGAAACGAGATATACATTTTTCTGAGAGATCAAGGAATTGACATTGGATGAATGATCCTTTATGTAATGTTGGATATGGCAGGATTCAAAAAAAACACATAAGGCACTTCTTAGATAAGCATCGTCCTAACTACAAAATGAGAAATAGTGATGAAAGGGAAAAAAGCGTTACTTTCCATCACTAGCCGATTATATTTATAAACGTGTTTTCTCGAGAACTACTGCATTGAATTCCAAAAACAAGGAAGCGTTGGTAAGAGAATTCGATTACCTTCAATATGATGTATCACTTGACCCCTTATCCCATTTGAGATTCAAGGGTTGCAGCTCATCCCTCCGAGGGCTTTGAAGTGAAAAAGTTGAAAACATGCGCAAAATATTTCCCCCTCAGAATAAAAATCGACCGGTTCGAGCGTTTTTTTTCTGAAAACGATAACTATGTCAAATTGGCCTTGTTTCGTTTTCATTGGGCCACCTAGTATATTCTCTACTAGATGCACCTTTACATATAAGAAAAAAAGGCGCTATCGATTCGATAGCACGAATAAAGCGACAGCGATTCTGACATCGATCGAAAAATACTGTTGAACTGTTGGTGCCTCACCCTGTATATGTAGATCGTTACGAAGACTAAACACATGAAAGCCAAGAGAATGAACTTGGTTGAGACAAGTGCAGAAGGTTGAAATGAAGATCAACATTGCCATCATTGAGTACTAGCCTTGGGATTCTCGAGAGGAAAAATTCGAAATCCGAATAAAATATCGAATAACCAAGTATCATTGTCATAACAACCGCAAATCGGTAACTAAACCAGTTTCATGTATTATTTGTGCCATTACCATGTCCATAAAAAGAACCGCCATTGACCTTGTCTCTTTTGTCAGTCTATACAATTAAATATAGGTATATTGGGTTCACATCGTGATGAAGGTTGAGGAAAATTAAAAGCGCACATGGGACCGTGTATTTAGTTAACGCCATGCATGTCACTTAAATAATCGTTGTGAGTTACAGGGTCCAACGATAATAGGAATTGGGCAAGCAGATTTGATCGGCATATTTGTTTCTCTGACAGAATTCGCTGCTGATTCAATCGGAATGACCAGCCAGGGTTTCAAAGTCAAGAGATTGTTGTGCTCCTAATCTGTTACTAGGTTTGTTACCTTCGTCAGGCTTTGCAGGCAGTCCCAGACCAGTCTTGATCTGATTTTGGTCGCTGCTCAATATGGACCACATCTTCATTACTCATATCTAATAGAGTGACAAAAAGACGCCAATACACTCAGTGATTATTATATTGTTTTAGTCATCCTTCTGTAGATAACCGAATTCACTAACATTCTATTATTCACCAAGTACCAAGAGATACTTCGGACGATAATGTGCAGTCAGTAATAAGACTGGCCACCCCCCAGTCCAATATCAACTATTCATGCACAGCAAAAGTACGAAGGGGCCAAGCACAGACCCTTGCGGAACACCATCGGCTAATTCAGTCTCTGTGAATGAAAAGTAGCGGTAGAGAAATTGAAGGATAATGCACAATTCCTTCGCGTTTTTTGACGTATAATTCTTCTTGGAAGGAAGTGACTAGAGTAAAAACTTCTGTAAAAACAGAGTGCTTCCGACAGACATTCTGAGGATTATCACTACGTGTCTGTGCCGAAATCAGCCCGCCATAAATTAAGCGCTATTCAGAGGGCCTCGTAAAAAATAAATTAACCCGTGTTGGTCGGCTAAGCCCCGGGTCATGATGAATTGCCGTTGCCTAACCGAGAAAAAACGTTTCTACGGGGTGGCCAAAGCGGAAAATGTGATTTTCCGAATAGGTACTTCTGAAGGAGCAGATCGAAAATTGTTATCCCTAGGAAGAATAAGGAAGGACTAAATCCGAGAAGAGTTTTTATTCGGAGCAATCAATTTGGACATCCTGCTTGAACTAGTTGGAATTCTAAAGAAACTAAATGATCAGTAACAGAGATGGGGAAGAAAGTCTCAAGGTTTTTTCGCAATAAATCGCAATTGATCATGAAGAAAATGACCTATGAATATCAAGAATATCGATTCGCTGCGATTCAAAATATTTTTCTGATAACCTCCACAAATTCGACGATCATTTGAGAAAGTTTCTTCCTCTGTAAAAGCCAGACGCAGCATTTTGTCATGCAGGTCAGTTGAACGCAGATATCTATAGGATCTGGAACACCCTGTACAGAATTGCTGGGAACGTCTACAGTGGCGTCCGTAAGAATAATTAAAAAATATCATCATGCAACGCACCTAATCGAAATCAGCACTCGTGCCAAAATGGCACCTTGAAATTCGAAATCAATTAGAACAAATTATTATTTCTCGCAGCGTGAGATCGTAAATTCTCCAGCCAAGCGGAGTGTGGGCTTATTAGAAACGAGTAGTTAGCAATTCACATTCCAACGAACACTCGTCCTTTATAGTTTCCCAATCGATCTAATTTATTGGCATACATTTAATTGGGGACTTCAATCGTAGTTGGCCCTGTGACTCGGAAAATCCGTTAATTAGACCGAACGACTTTCATTGCTTCTATATGAAGTTTCATAGACATTTGAATTATCTATAGAAATAGCAGAAAAACACATCAAGATTTGATAAAGCTACTTTGTTTGGCTTGACAAACAACTTTGTTAATTTTTTTAGATTCTTATCTAACCGAAAGGCATAAGAGAGTTCGACAACACGGGCTTGAGTCTGTCGATGTAAAATCAATTTCTAGTGTACCTCAAGGATCTATACTGTGCCCCTCACGATTTATCATATTCATAAATGACATTTCATATAGGTTGCCTGGGCATACGACTACGAAATCAATCTATATGCAGATGATTTTGATATGTTTCCGCAGGTTTCACTTCTAAACACTAGAGAGTGTAATTCAGTCACTTGGAATCAGAATAACTAAATTCATAAATAAAATAGCTATTCTTGTAACCAGCCAGGAAACATCTGATAAATCGTACTAGAAAAGATCTTCTACAGACTTTTCCACGAAAAGAAATGAACTATAGTAAATATTCTCGACTCCAAATGATTCACTAAAACCCTAAGTTCCTACTGGAAACTGCCTATCCGTGCAAAAAAAAAACTCAAACTAACCCCGAACGAATTTAATCTGGGGCCCATAGCTAGCCAGATCACTTCATCAGGGTATCACATCAAGCTTCCTAATAATAGGCGGCTCTGGCTGGGCCATCAACAGACCCATCCGCATTTTTTCAGTCGAACAAAAACCGTCCCTCGCTCAGTGATGGATCATTACGAAACCGCAAGTTTTTTCCTCGTATCCAATCGAACGATTGACGAACGTTTCGACCCCCGGATCCTCCGACAAATTGAATCGAATCCCCCCCACAGCCAGCTAGATCTTTAGCACCCCTAGTTCCTGATTAGTTTTACGTGATTTTCACGAGATATCGGTGATTTGCTTTATTGCGAATGAGCTTTTCTCTCTCTTCCGGTGGCAGAATGAGAGCTGATGACGTTTCTCAGTGACATTTTTTCCGAGAGAATGTTGAGGGAGGTACGAGTGTCTCCTATCAAGATCATGACTGACGGAGGTATTAATTGATTGATGCTGTACATTTTGTATTGTTTACTTGTGTGACCTTGTGAAGCTTGTCGTTGAACACTGGCAGATCGATTGGCCGCAAAAAGGGTTTGATTTTTTTTATGGAAGATCCACACCTTTACCTTTCTATTGATGAATGATGTTTGGTAGGGAGAAGTTCAACAGGTCTGAAGCCTGAGACCTTAGTTTATTATTATCATTATTTTCATGACACATAATTATTGCGAAGTCTTCAAAAAATATACAATTTGGTCATGAATGATAGCACTTGTGACGTCACCAAAACCACTCACTATGCTCTGTCCGAATGAATACTAAAGAGCATATTCCTCTTGCCTTCGAAACTATAAATATTGCCAAAATTTCTCCGATGATGTAACATTCCAGTCCATCTTCCTATTCATGTAAATGCTCCCGAAAATCTATGCCCATAAATTCCGAACGGCTGGAGTCATAAATCACGAAGAATGATCACAAGAGACGTAGAGGAAATATATCAGTTTCGGTCGAATGCCGTAATTGATGTTTTCCTTTTCCTGACCCGGATTACGATGTAGCAAATTGAAAGAACTTTGTTTCTTGTTTCCAACATCATCACTGAATGCAGAACGATGTGGTCCATTAAAAATGGCTACTCGTGCACTATGATATGTCTGCGTTATGTTTCTCCATCAGTCAGATCATAAATCATGAGGTTAACATCCGTTGAATCTGATAGTTCGAGCCCATGAACAAACCCAAGACTCTCATCTCAATAGCTTATTTATGAAAGCATGGTTTCCGCATTCATCGAATTTATGATCACGAAGCTTTTCGATATGAATTCGAGGAAATTGTAGGCATTTCCTTGGAAGGGAGAGCGATATTTCGAAATTCAGCTCCATATTTTTGTTCAAAACAAAGTTGGAGGGTGACAGAGATATCTTGAGAAACTGAAATTTCTCTAGGAATCTCCATAGACGATTGATATTTTCACGTCGGTGGAGAAAAGTAGGTCAGTATTAAAAAATGTTCATGACAAAAATGCCCCTTATTATTTGTAAAATAATCAACGATATCTCCTTAGTCTTACGACATATACCTTCATCCCTGAATATTGGTTCCGTCGACATTCCTAGCTGAATATGGAATAGAATACAGTGGTTTTCATTTGGAAAACTTTCTTTTCACAAGAGTCAATTTGTGTTTCTTGATTTGATACTTAGTTACCAATGTTTTACGGTGTTCCTAATGTGTTTTCTGGGTTAACACTCGTTGAAACATCTGACACTGTCGACACAAACAATAAATCCGGAAAGGGTGGAACGATTATTTTGTTCTCAGTGAGCCTGAAATGGAATTGGACTAATGGTTTCTATGTTTACCCTTCCATAATCCTGAACTGTTTGCTTTCCAGAAGATCTACTCTGAAATCAAGTCGGATTCGAAGACACTGTGTTTTTCCTGTATATTCCACATCCAATCACACAGGCAATTTTGAATGATACCACAAAATAACGGATACCAGAGTTGTATATTATTTACGGATCATCTGGATTCTTGATTGCAAAAGTGTTTCGGTGAATGTTGAGTATCGAAATGTTGTCGTTTTTCAGTTTCAGATACGGACATTCATACAGTTAGTAACACCTCGTATAATCGTGAGATCACAAATTAACACCATCGTGCAGAGGCGAATGGTCTCTAATAATCTCTAGAGAAAACCAAACCAACTAACTCTCTTCAAATATTAAACCGGGTAATGTAATATTAGGTTAGTTTATTACCGTCGAGACAATAACATAACGAACACCGAGAGACGTTCACAGATAACCGCACAACTGAATGTTCGTGTTTCAGTTCCATTACTTTGCGTCTGTTATGATAGACACAATGCTTTTGTTGTACGTCGAAACTTTCAGACATTATCCGCTCGACACAGATACAAATGTCTCACCCATTGTTATTTGTGAGCAAACAGGCCGGGCGATAGACCACAAATGATGCAAAATTCTGAACGATTTTTTTTCCAATCTTGCATGCGTTTTATTCACAGATATGAAGCTTGAAGCAGTAACAATTGGAATAATTCGTACTGCCACTGATCCTGACCACACTGAGACAGACAAGGTACATATTCACCTCATAATCGTGTCATCCAAATTTCGAAATTCCTAATTTTCCCTCCTAATTGCTTTTTTCGCCAGAAAGCGCACTCTTTCCACTTCGACGCCCTATATCTCCGGAACGGTTGGTCCCACATAGTCGACCGACCCACAGATCCATTTCTCGTTCGATTTTCATCTAGATCACAGAATTTCGAAAGATTCGTTCGGGAAATGCGGAATTTCGGTGATGTCAAAGAATCCAAGGTACATATTTATCGGATAATCATAGCTTGGAAAATTCGAAATTTCTATTTATCACTTTAAAAATCTGAAAAAATTCACAACCACTAATTCGCACCCGTAGACAACGAATCTGAGATCGAAATTGATGAATTCGTCTCGATAACAGAGTAATCTCGCTCCTAATTGCGTTTTTTGACAAAAAGCGCACTATTTCCACTTGGACGCCCTATATCTCCGGAACGGTTGGTCCCACGGAGTCGATCGACCCACAGATCGATTCCTCGTTCGATTTTCATCTAGATCACAGAATTTCAAACGATTCATTTGGAAAATGCAAAATTTCGTTCATGTCAGAAAGTCCAAGGTACATATTTATCGGATAATCATAGCTTGGAAAATTCGAAATTTCTATTTATCACTTTAAAAATCTGAAAAAATTCACAACCACTAATTCGCACCCGTAGACAACGAATCAGAGATCGAAATTGATGAATTCGTCTCGATAAGAGAGTAATCTCGCTCCTAATTGCGTTTTTTTTTACAAAAAGCGCACTATTTCCACTTGGACGCACTATATCTCCGGAACGGTCGGTCCCACGGAGGTTTTCGACCCACCAATCGATTCCTCGTTCGATTTTCATTCAGATCACAGAATCTCATGGAATTCCATTGCATGGCTCCTCATATGATCTTTTTCTCACATTTGGACCCAAGAAATGTAACCTTGACTTTTCGTGCAAAATTCATGAAACACCTCCCTGTATAACGATATCTCAGTACAAATTTCAATTCACCGTTAATGACATAAAAAAACATTTTGCTACAAAATGCTCTGCTCTGTTACCGAATCTCGAATCCGAATTCCGATTGAAAACAAATCGAGCGATCCCAAAATCTACACGAAAAACACTACAGAATGCAGAGAATCCCTTCGGAATCAACTGAAATTTGACGGTAATGCGATCGACACCGCCGTCTGCGAAATATCTCGGAGGAAAATGACAGGGTCGGGAAACACGGAGTGGAGAAATTAATTAGATGCCACGGATGCGTTATCTCGATAGAGCGCCATTGTTTTGATCGAATAGGATTCGAATATAAAATAAGTCGATAGGAGATGATTGCTGATTTTATCGTTAACGGCTCTAAAGAGATGTATTTTGTCGAAGAAATGCGAAATAAACAAAAATTAAATTTTTTCTTCGGCCATAGTTGAAGAATTCAAGGTTAATTCATTGTTTTTTCAGCTTTTTTCCGCTTTTTTATTGCTCATTTATTCCAAGCGAAAAACTCGGGTTTTGCTGATCAGTAAAGTCAGCAAAACCCGTCAAAGTGAACAATCTCAAAAATTTAAATTCCAAATTTTTTAAATATTAATTATTGTTCAACCAATTATTGAATTTCAAAGCACTAACGAAATTGGTCAAATTGTCGATGCTTGTGTTTGTTGTGTTGTTATTCCTCAAATTATTCTGCCGAATTATACTCGATGTTCGAATTGATATCAGGTAAATTTGTGTTGTTGAAATTTTAAACTGTTTCTTGAGCAACCCAAACCCAATAGAACTCTTTAGAAATTATTATTATCATTATTATTATTGATAACATTAAAACACTGATCTAAATATCCTCTGAACGTGAAAATTAGATCATTACATGATGCATGAATCGATAAACCGTTTATGGATACAAAACATTAACAAAGAGAAATTCGTAGTGGGCCGCGTATTAATCTCCCAGCCCACATTGGTCTCGAATAATAATCTGTAATTATTTCACGTTGAACTAAAGGAATTAATTACTACATTGCTACTTGTCAACATTATTAGTACATTGTCCATAACGCGTATAAAAAAATGTCATGGTCAAACAATGGCGTGGTTTTAGAAGGGGAAAATATCCTTTTCTATGAGAAATTTCCACGAAATGGATGAATCCTTCCAGAAAACATAAGCTGGCTAAACATAAACATGGCTTGTTGAAATTTTGATATGATTTTCGATAGATTCCGAAATGGCAGTAGTGTTCATTCTTATTGAAGAAATTTAGACTGAAACTCTATCATTATTTGCAGGTGATTGCTATCTTGTAGTTGCCATTTTGAAATCCGAACCCATGACACAACAAAAAGCGACAATCTCCGTTGATGGAAACCACAAAGAGATGGAAAATAAAGACCGTTTGTTAGGTATATCTTGTAGTAGGCAGCGATGAATTCGATAACAATAAAACTGAACGAAAACTTCACATTCATGCCAACTATACTCAGGAAATCTCCAAAGCTCACTAGGTTCGCGTTTGCATTGTGCAAACTCTTCCATTAATATGAAACTTCCACAAATCCGATGCCAAGGCACAATACAGGTCCTCACAATTCTTCTCAAGCCGTCTTTTTTAGTTCCTTTTGGGTTTATAGTTCGATGAGGTTTTCCACTGGATTTGCTTGTTACTGCACAAAGTTCGAACGACTAAGTCGGGCTACTTATGCAGTTGAGAAGTCTCATAAATAAGTATTATCACCGAAGTTCACTACATATTATAAGACTAATCAGCTCTGAAACCAGCGGCGAACTTTCAGTGCTTCTTTGAACTGTGTCATGTTTGAACCGATTCAAACATATTCAGCGAACTCACAAAGATCTGTGTAAGCACCAACTTTGATTTTGCTATACATGAACGATCTGTTTTGGAATTCATACCATCTTATCCTCAAGAGCCTCTATATCATCCCATACTGTGTGGCCCAACGAAAACGAAACAAGGCCGATTCGACATAGTTATCGTTCTTCGATTTTCATTTCGAGAGGAAAATATTTTGGGCATGTTTTCAACTTTTTCACTTCAAACCACTCGGAGGGATGAGCTCCAACCCTTGAATCTCAAATGGGATTAGGGGTGAAGTGATACATCATTTTGAAGGTAATCGAAATCTCTTACCAACGTTTCCTTCTTTTTGAAATTCAATGCAGTAGTTCTCGAGAAAACACGTTCTCATTTCTCATTTCGTAGTTAGAACGATGTTCATCTAAGAAGTGTCTCATGTGATTTTTTTTAAATCCTGTCCTATCCAACATTACATAGAGAATCATGTATTTTAATGTCAGTTAATCTTGGTGAAATCGCAGTTGATTTAGTTGACATAAAATATATCCTGGAGTATAATATATTTCCTGTTGTAAAATTGGATGTTTATTTCAGATTACAGAATACATAGAAACATTTTCTAGAAATAACAATTGAACGAATTATCGGCCAGTAGTTTAGTTCCTGCAAATTTTGATTCGAAATTGGTTTTTTAATAGTTTTTGAGTTTTCTTTTTCGGAACTCGATTTTTTATTATTCGGAATATGCTGGATGAAAAACGAAATCCGATTGTCTACACAAATTGAACGTAATTCCTGCGTGTCAACCGAGGTGTCAATTAAACCCACTGCGATCTTTGAAAATCTCTTCGCTCAGAGTGAGTTCTGGATTCATAATCTATATGGAGTTGCAAGAATCCACCCAAAAATAAAACAAATTCTCATTATAAAAAAAAATATGTAGCTACTCATATTTTTTTCGAGCACCCTGTCTTTTCAGCAACTTAAAAATTCTACACAAGTTCATTTTCTCGACCTTTTTTTTAAAATATATGTTCAAGTGATCTTGATTCAGACAATCCTATTATTTTTCCCGGTGCGGTTCGAAATGGCGCATACACTGTAAATACAGGGTGTTCAATTCAGTGGTGTCTGATCTATCGGAATTATAGCCATCTAAATTCGGTCTGTAGTTACAAGAATTCCGTCAACAAAATGATTAACTGGAAACAGGTGGACAAACACCGCTCGAACGGAACCAGATCCGATTTGTGCCAATTGATAATTGTTCCAGTTTCGAGCCTGTGACGACACGTATTTACGTAGATCACTTCGATTATAATTATGAATACCTCATATTAATTACATAACTCACAAGCGTCATGATGTTATGCGCCGAGCTACAGAACGATTCCCGTGAGTCGAATCAGAAAATGAATAACACATTGTCAAGGCACTATTTTGACTAGATTTTTTTTTTAATTTTCTCACTTACTTTCGACATTATCCGACGTTTCGTTTTCATCTCGAATCCTGTAAGGATCTGATTTCAGAAATCCATACACAGAAAAGCTCACTTTGAGTTCGTCTTCATGTTTTGTTTGAATTGAACTGACAAATGTTCAATTCATTTGTCATTATATGTATAAATATTTATTTTCAAAGGAATGTTTTGAATTAAATTCACTCATTTTGAGGGTTAACTTCGCCAGAGTTCCTTCAGAGTCGAAATTAGATCACCCTCAATCAGTACTCATCGGCTACCATATACAGGATGTTATCGTTTTCGTTCAACCTTGAAGTTGAACGCAGTGAAAGTGGATTTTTCATGAATACATTTTTGTGTGGAAGTTATTTATCTCGATTTGCAAGAACATAATATATTTAGAATATGGCGCAACGCATATAATAACTACCCACATAATGAGAAATTGGTGAAAACGCGTCATTTATATCCTGCACTCGTTAGCAATATGGAATAGAGGTCACTATGTTGAATCACCTCGTAAAAATGTGTAAATCGCCCCTATAACGTCTGTTGGGTAAATGTTCCTGATGATATGAAAGTGAAATTCGCATATAGATGCACTCTTTCGTCTGAGAAGAAAAATATTTTTTCAGGCGACTGACATTTGACTGAAAATTGACTTTTCTGTCAGAAATACTTCACATCCCATTTACTTCACCTGCATTTTTTTTATCCTTCTACCACACGAAAGAAAATGATGATAATAATCGAGAAATGTATTTTTTCATGAAAAATACAATACATTTTTTTGGCAAATCCAGAAATGTTTTGCATATGCTGACTAATTTTCTAATGAAAGGTACTTTTTTCCCAATAATTCTGTCAATGTGACAGAACTATCTGCGAAATCGATCAAGAACCCTAGAACTCTAACCTAGACCTAAAAAAAGAATATCTGATATTATATTGAAAAAAAACGACGCTGCTTGAAGTTTGCGGTTGTTTTTACAATTTGAATCCATCATTGACCAGAGCTATCTAATATTTCAGTCAGGAACTCTAGAACTCGAAACTCCGGAAAAAAAAAAGTTGTTGCCAACTTCACATGACTCACTGTGTCGTCCTTGGATAGGCTAACAACCCAAGAAATAATGTGAATAAACGCAGAATCTCGATTCGACCGTATAAAATCAAAGTCACGATCATCGAAAGTAAAAGGTTTCCGTTTTATATGGCCTCCACTCGGCCTCCTAGGATCTACGGCAATCGGAAAATATCGTTGCTTAGGACCACAAAATGTTTTATGGGGATCCGGGACCTTCGAATAGCAGTTTCGGCACATAAAATCCGGGAGATGACGGCAAAACCGATGGGTATTAAAAAAAAATGTTGATGATGGTGAACGTCATTACGAAACGTTGTATTTTCTATATGTCCACGATATATCAGAAAGGCAGCATCATTTTGTGGAAAAAACTTTCATCAATAATTCATTTCTGAATTCAGCTCGAGGAGAATTAAGAATTGTTTAAACAAACTTGTATAGTGAGACAAAGATAATGGCGTGATTATTTCTTGAAATAATGTTGGTTCAACCTCATCGCAAGCCACGAGCATAAAATATTAGAATCACAGATGCTTCGAGATATATTACTTCTCAAAAAGGTTTTCTAGAGAAATAGAAATGAAAAACAAAATTGACTTTCCATGAAAATCTGATACATGAATCACCCTGTAGACGCTCTTGTGGGTTGAGTATTTTTCTTGATTTCTGCACGCCACCGGATTGAATCTATAATGACCAGCTATGACTTTGCGGCACTTGAAAAAAAAGTAAGTAACGATTGGGTTCAGAGCCTGAAGTAACGTCTGCTCAACCAACCAGGAAGATATTCAGTCAACCATAATTATAATCTAGTCTAGAGAACGAGTCCTAGAAACAAGAACTATCAACCATTATAGACCAGACAACAAAATTCCACAAAATCTTCGCTATACCCAGATTCCGTGATACTTCGGTTGGAATTTGGTTGGCATTGTCAAAATTCGAACTTTGGGATGCTATACATTGGTAATTCTCAAGAATAACGCAAAATGACAGTGCACAAAACAGGTAGGTATAGAATTAATGAAAACCAATGTTTGTTAGGTATACCATTGACACTTGACTTGTCCCTGAATGAACTTAGGTACTTTTCAGTAGTGCGCTATTCATTAAAAAAATACCTATAGTTCCTCAAAATGGCAGTTCGGTCTCTATAACATACTATGTAACTGTCTGATGTCATTGATAATATAATTCGATTATCTCGGTGTAGTAGAAAAAGTATAGTGTGTCACTCACGTACGAACTCTAGAACCTCGTTCATTAAACACTCGTTCACAAGTCCTAAATTACTTAACGTAACTGAAATACCATTCGCAATACTGGTTACATTCAGCATAATACCTATTTTCACACTTGTCAGATAATATACTGTATTATACAGATGCTAATTCATATCAGCGAAGGCTACAGGTGAGTGAAAATGATTCTCAACGTAGATAACATTGTAAATCCATGATGAATAACAATAATATTTACCATCATAGTTGATATTTACAAAAGATATGTAGCTTAATGTCTAACATACCTACTCTTGATAAACCTCTATATGGTCACAGACAGATACAGTGTGAACCAGCCAAATGGCATGAATTCGATATTTCCTCAGAGTGTGCGGAAAATCCTCGGACACGTCGATTTCGATTCACCTAATTCGCACTGTAGGTACGTAATAATTGATTTCTCATTATTATGATGTCGTCACTCGTCAGCACTGTGAATGAATTTGAGGTGACAGTCGAGGTGACTGATAACAGTTATACCAAAGTTCGAAGAATATTCTGTTAACTTTGGTGATACCTACCTACTATTAGTTTTTTGAACGAATGAAGTCTTCTCAACTTTGTATCCATGCGATTTTTCAAAACAATAAAACGAATGAAAAAAAACTTCAGACATAGGAAGGCTTCAGCGAGTCGTTCAGGTTTTGTTCAGGTTTGCTCTGTAAAATATTTGTCTTTATTGGACATCAAAATATTTGATTACCTGTTGGTTTTTGGTAGGTATTTTGAAACGTCTAGGGGGTAGCAAGAAACCGATTGGGTACTTTTAAAGACCCTACAAAACTTCTTGAAACATTTTGAGACCAATTAACTACCTACCTAGTCACTTCCTAACAAATCTGATTGTCAAGCTAGTTTGTCAAGTAGGTCTTTGGATGATTCCATTGATTATACAAAATAAGTATACAGAAGTTGTCCCCGACACATGATATAACTACCTAGGTATGAATAAATCAAATACGTTAGTAATAGGTACGTACCTACCTACCTTATCGTATCGAAAGCAATAAATAAAATCAGCCTGGGGCTAAGTAAGTACCTATTAGTGGTATCCTTGAATTCGATATTTTTCTGGTGAACAGACAATCAAACCATGAACAAAAAAACAAAACTTACCGGTAGGTATCTCGTGTTCACAGCACTACTCCAAAAATCCCCACAAGTCACTGGTAACACAATTCAGTCAATCGATCACTTTTAAACCGATATTTGTGCATACAGATACCCCATTTCATTCAATACCTCCACAACAGCAGAAGAATAACAGAAAATTCTTCTCCGGTCGTGTGTTCTGTCGCTGAGGCGACGTTGCCACACGTGAGCAGGAGCAAAGCGCACGGAGCAGCGAAATTGTAACAACCGAACGAGCGACTGATGACGAGTGATCCGGTTGCTGGCCCTGCTAGAGGCTGTCCTGACACCGACGTTGCCAGCAGCAGGAATATTTCCTATTCCCCAGGAATATCTGCCGCGAACAAAGAAAAACATGATGAGAAGCGGAGAGGTTCGTCAGAATAATTGAGAAACAGACAGCATAATGACGAATTTTCAACTTGTGAACAATAGGGTAGCGTTTTGAACCGATTATTTTCGTATGGAAATACCTATCCATAATCATGATTTTCAAATGACATTCTCGCTGATCGGTGTTTACCGCTGGGAACCAGCAGCAACAAAGCATGTCCTTTGACCTTCGACTAAATTACATCAATTTCCCGAAAATTCATCGAACCTCATGGCATGGATATTTGTTTCAAGAAACAATTCTAGTTTTTTGGCAACAGCGCTGCAGGCGATCGTGAGAGATTGCGCTATGGGCTGTTCCGCGCGCTTATGTCAGGTTGAAAGAACCGAAGAATTTTCAGCTCGAGATGACTTCAATCTTCAAGTGGCTAAATGTTCACCAGTGGGCAAACAAACTTTTGCAATATGGAATCATTGAACTACCTATGTTATTTAGGTTAATTCAATCATCCTCATTTCTCTCGGACACACCTTCCAAGACACATCTGGATGATTTGAACAGATTCACTTCTAATGTTATTATGTTAAGTTTATTGATAAAATTATTCGAACTTTCATCAAAATGCGTGGAATTTTCTTCGCAAATAATATTCACTTAGAAAAAGAATCTTTTTGATAGAATCTTGAAAATCCTCACATCCACAACTAGCATATCGGTTTCAAATTACTAATCGCATCAATCTGCAGCGACCAAAGATACACCGAGCAGCTTGATCTGTTCTTACTCTCTGCTTGATCTTACAAATCGCAACAGTATCACCTGACACTGAAACACCATTCCACTTCATGTAAACGAAGATGGGGATCCCATTCGGCTGCTCCAAGAAACTGGCTCAGTTTTCCTTCCTCACACATATCCAGTTAGTTAGATAGAGTTATCGCAGATAATCTATACAGATCACTCAGGAAAATATTTCAAAGAACTCACATTTCTCCTTTCGTTTCACTTATAAATGAGATGAGACCGTTTCAAGTCGTAGCTTGCAGGATAATTACATTTAATCAGAGATCATCGTACTCTTCATGAACAGAATGAGCTGTGAGAACGATGAAAAGTACGTACTAACTACTTATTACTATTATAGATAATCTGTATCTAATAGGATATCCGATATGAACTCGCAACGTTATTCTCTTCGACTGAGAGTTTGCGGATCTTATTAGCCTAGCTCTAATTACTACGATACATTGCCATTGAACAAAAGTATAATATGTGTATAATTATTTCGAGTCGAGTTGAAAACAAATTGTATAGCTTGCATCACACGTGCCTCAGGTAAATCTCATAAATATCTCTATCATACATAGATTCTTATGTAAATCAAAATGTATCAATTTCGTTCCTTCAGCCACACCATTGTCTATCAATGATGTATCTTTCAGCTGACTTAGTATATTTTCTCTTTTCCATTCTTCATCTCTTGTCGTGTTAGCTTCGTCTGATTTCGTCCCGTCTAAATGGGATGAAATATAAATGAAGGTAGGCTTCGCAATTCGATGAACAACTCTGAGCTCCTATATTGAAAGAGTTGATCCTACTCTACGTCAAAAGATGGTCCATTTCGATTATTCGGATTGATTGACTGACTGGAAATCTAAATTTCCGAGATTCTGCTGGATACATTCAGTGCTGAAAGTACGGCAGTGTTTCGCAGGATATTATTTCCCGATGCGACTGTAGTTTCTTTATTGTCGTTGTGTTCACGGTAGATTAAATTTTCTCTGTCAGATTATATGAATTCCGCGCTGATACATATTACCAATGGAATATGAGTGTTCCCGGAAATTCTAGGAGCTTTCTGAATCACTCATACGGTATTTTATACAGCCTACAGATTACGTATCAACGTACCTATTGTCGCGTACACTTCCACTGACTGTTGTTGAGTATACAGAGTGTTCCATAATTGCCCTACCAAACCAGTCACCAGCAGCTTCTTTGAGCGAAAATAAACAGAAAAGTTCTTGTGAACATCCCTCTGTGACTGACTCCTAACGGAGCTACGAACCCTTCGAGGGAGGCTCCTGAAGATAGTGTTTCAGAATATATGTATATTCTTAACGCTTAGATTAACTCTTAAATTTGGTACACGATCTGAACTTCATGAATCCAACAAAGCGGAACAACATATTTTTGGAATATCAATTTGGGCGTATATTGAACAACAAATCAGTTTTTGAATATGAAAATGTTTACATTATCGAAGAAAAAAGTATAATTTTAGATTCATATCGATCATTGTCACCAAAATATGCAAATCCTATTGAATTTTTCGTTAGAAAAGGTGCAAGTTATGTTTGGCAGGCTAATTGTGGTCATCCTGTTCATCTTCCTCCACTTGACTAGGTCGCAGACAGGATCACAAAGATCTTTTTTTCAGAATATTTTCGCTGCCGTCACGTGTACATCATTCGAAAAATTGGTGCCAGAATAAAACTATTAGGGGGTAAATACACACCGAACTCCATATCCAAAGAGATAGGGATGATATAATCGAGTATGTACAATACTGTATTGGCTTTAATGAATTTCCTGGAGGCCTGCAGTCTTCATCTTTTCCAGACACTTCTGGATTTATAAGCTCCCCTGCAAATTCAATTATTCTCGAGAAACGAATAAGAAAATCATCTACATATTTGTAAAGCGCCTGGGTCGCAGATGTTCCCACGCTGAGATCCGTTGTTTCGCCTTATCCTTCACCGCAACAAATTACGCCAATTTGTTAGCCAAACTGAATTAAACAATCTCAGAGACGGATACGAATGCCCCGGAAAGAGATGGACAAAGGGCAAAGTATAGTCTTTGTGTAAGAGAGAACCGGCTGATACGAATTCTGTGGAAGGATTTCGACCGGAATCCTTTTAATCTGGGTATATTTTGTTAGAGGATTCCAGATTTCCTCTTTGTTTTAATGAGGTGAATTGCGAAATACCACAGGTCTGTTCGTCCTCTACAGAATGAAGTATATTATGCGGGAAATATTAATATGATTTAGGTTTACTATAGGTCAAATAATGATGGAAAAAATTTTATTTTCAACAAGTGATGAAAATATATCTTTCTTTTTCAAAGGAGTAGACCACGATTGACGCTTAAGGCGCCTCAAGGTATCAATCACAATTACTACGTTGCCAACTGACAGTGTATTAATATTAAACATTAAAATACTCACCAAAAACAAAAATCATGAAAGTTTCTTCAATTCACCCAGAGGTTTTACGCCACCGACTCATCGTAGCTTGAGCCATTTCCATGATAATATAGTGACATATGACATGTCAATTTGCGATTCACGTCGCGCATTTCCGTTAAATTGACGTTGAGTCAGGTTTGAATGTGTAGTTTCTTCTTTCAATTTTTTTGTGTGAAAAATGTGTTACAAAGTGTATACTCCAAATTTGACAGGTTAGTGGAGATTTTTCTGAAAGCAGTATCGAAATTTTTACACCTGAATGTTTGTTAATTGAGTTGAATTGGTGCAAATTTGCGAGGCCATAACCTGAAAACATTTTCGATAGGTCTTCCTTTCAATGATTAGAATTTGTTTCATGCTCTGCATGCCAGGTGTATATGATAATAGTTATGTTGAAATCTCGACTAGATTCCAGGAGTTCTGATGCAAATATGAGCCGAGCGATTTGTTTAAGCCTTTGAGTAAATTAATCGCATTGGCATTTCTGTTTGACTGTGAAGATTTCATCGTTTTCATTGAGATATTAATCCGGGTAGGTATCACACAAGGATATCAAAGTCAGGTAGGTACTGTATTCCTATGTCTATATTAATAAGTGAATACATAGCATAACTTCGCTTTACGACGGTCCTTATTTCAATAATTAATCGGATTTGTTTTCATGTCAGCCCCACATCAAAAGCATGAGCGTATTTGAAATAGTATACCTACCTGAGTGAAATAACATTATGGCTGACGGAATTTGCAATTGAAATTGCAGTTTTTCTGATAAAGAATTCCGGAGAATCTGACTATTTCAGAGTAACTGAATGAAATATTAACAGATAGGTATCATTGAAAATTATCAACTACTCGATCAACTATAGCAAATCTTCGAAACTTTTTCGTTCCTGATAATTTTCGTATACTGGCTTATATTACTTATAAGAATTAATGTTAATTCTATCATTTTTATGACATGAATATGACAGAGGCACCAGACTATGTTGGCAACTTTCTCCCACCACGACTTGGGAGATACAGAAGTCTGTGCCTTCTCAGATTTTTCCTGATTTTTCGCCCAAAAACCCTATAAATTCCCTTAGTGTTTGTCGAGGTAACGAGGTGGAAAAGATTATGCCTTGAGAGATGAGAGAAACGCACTTCGTGTTTTCCATAAAGCTGATTCGATTTGGGAAGATTATCATCTTACGTTCTGAACGAGATTCTTGATAATCACGGCTGACGAAGTCAGGAAACCATGGCAGAATGGAATCTCAACGCGTACAGGGTGTTGTCACCGCTCTGAATGTTCATAAATCATTCATTCAGTTAAATAATTGATTATCAGTTATGGAGTATGAGATCAGAATGTAAAATAGGTCAACAAGCGTTATACAGGGTGAGTCAAAAATGTGTACCGAGCTTTCTGGGGGTGATAGAACATTGAAAAATAAGTGTAGTTTGATGATTAAACTCATGGCCCAAAATGCATATTAAGGGAGATATATCCTTCCAAAGTTGATAAAATTAAAATAATTTCTCCGCATAACTTCTGAACGATGAAAGCCACCCGATTGAAATTTTGTGCATGAATGTATGTTGTCAAAATACATTTTTTCGTCACACTTCCACATTTCTTATATTGTTATAAAGGGTGTTTTCAGAGGGTGAGTCATGATTTTTTGTAGAAAACTTTTTTTCCTGTATTATTTTCGGTGAAAAAACAGGAGCATTCGATGGAGCGAAGAAAATTACATGAAAAAGGTACTCCTATTCAAATACAAAAAATTGAGCCGTTCGTGAGATATTTGAGTTCTTGTAGTTACATGATGTCAGCAGATTAATTTTGTTCATCGCGAGATTCATCGGTAACAATATTTTAGCAGGCCATGATGAATAATTTTGTTCTCAATTTTGACGTTCATATCATCACCATCGAGTCAACATTGTTGTAGTCAATTTGTTCGTGTGGTTTTCTGTGTCATTTATCACTGATACAAACTGATATGCTTCTAATGCTTGGCGAGTGCTTCGGAAATGCAAATGCTGCTGAAATATCGTTATACCGGTGAATCTCGCGATGAATAAAATCAATCTGTTGATATCATGTAACTACAAAAACTCAAATATCTCACGAACGGCTCAATTTTTTGTATTTGAAGAAGAGTACCTTTTTCATGTAATTTTCTTCGCTCCATCGAATGCTCCTGTTATTTCACCGAAAATAATACAGGGAAAAAAGTTTTATACAAAAAATCATGACTCACCCTCTGAAAACACCCTTTATAACAATATCAGAAATGTGGAAGTGTGACGAAAAAATGTATTTTGACAACATACATTCATGCACAAAATTTCAATCAGGTGGCTTTCATCGTTCAGAAGTTATGCGGAGAAATTATTTTAATTTTATCAACTTTGGAAGGATATATCTCCCTCAATATGCATTTTGGGCCATGAGTTCAATCATCAAACTACACTTATTTTTCAATGTTCTATCACCCCCAGAAAGCTCGGTACACATTTTTGACTCACCCTGTATATTTGTTTCCGAAATTCATTAGACAAAAAAGATTTTTTTCAAATTGAACTGAACTGAACTCGTATTGAAGGGGGCTATACATGGTGTTTCATTACTAATAATATACTAAAGATTCCAACTATATAATCCGGAACTCAAAATATTAACCAATATAGAATGTGCCTTCCGAGTTACAGCTGGTGTTTCTTAAAAAGTTCTAGTGTGTGGAACACTTGGTATATTCAGGTCATATATTGAATTGAGACATCCCACGCCACTATGTTAGGTATTGATCATAAATTAACAGCAAAGGAGACAATAATGCAACTGGGGCTCTTTGGAATTGATAATGATTGTATCTGGTTAGGTGATTGGGTGTCTGCTTCATCGAGACTGGTGCCCTGTATATCTTTATTGTATCATTTATTTTATATCATAAACAAATATATATTACTGGGTTGCCGAAAGATTAAACAGTGTGTAAAAGTCAAATGGAATAAATTCATTATTTCGGTTACTGCGTATATGTTTATAAAAAATCCTGAATCACGTCAAATTTCAATAATAAATTGACATTGTTCGACGTGCGAAATGCGATAGCTACCTTCAAGGTACCCTTCGAATGACAAGTACAAACCCAATTTTCCAAATGGGAATTATAGGCTGGTGATTAATCGTTTGAAAGGTCTCTTCTCTATTCAAAAATTAATCAAAAAAATCGTTGTCAAGCATATAGCAACAATTAGGATGTGATGAAGTAAAATCATATGGTCGCCGAAATAAATTCGCTACAATACAATCAAAAACTGAAATGTAATGCAAAACGTAGTAAAATGTAAAACACTAATAAGGACTATGAATGTCACCGCGAACGTCTTGGCAACATCCTAATCTTAATAAAACTGTATTCTATTATTATTCAACATATAAGGCATGGTCGACCTAATCGCAAGCGTTAATTGTTCTTTAAAGTCATTTAAATCAAGAGGTTTAGTTTTGTACAGGATGCTCTTCACTTATCCTCATGAAGAGATATCTTATGATGTAAGATCAGGTGATAATTATCTCAATTTGATTCATTTCAATTTTTCAATCTTTGTTGGTGTCTGTTAATAATTTCTTCTCTATGTGACTCGAATATTGACGCAAGCGAAAAAATGAATTTGGTAGATATGAATGATTTTTGGTGACTAACAGGATGGCTTTTCTAAAATCAGAGAGGGAATTTTTCAGAGGAGAAGTGATGATCCACCCAGATGATTTTCGATCCTGTATAAAGCACATCTCAGTATTGCTGACTATTTCAATGAATTGAAAGTGATTGTATTGGAAAGGAAATCCATATCCATGGTTCAGTTACAATTCACGAACGTTACCTTGCGTGTTTGTAGATTTCTGCTATTAATCATATCGAATATTTAATCACAAGTGCAATTACATTGATTGATGAATCGTTGGAATCTTCATCCGTCATAAATTTTAGGAATACAATTGCAACTGTTATATCCAGTTATGATGATATCTTCCGATGGCAGTGAAAATTCCCGTATTTTCACTCACAAACTTTTATACCATGTATCTCTAAAACTACAGGATTTTCAGTTTGTTTTGAAAAAACTATATTCATATTTTCGTTCCAATTAGTCTCACCGAATTTCCAAATAGTATTTGACGACAATGATATAAAGGGTGTTTCACTGATATTGTGAAAAATCCAATGGTTGACACTCTGCTGAAATGTGAGAAAATAATTCTCGTAAACTTTTTTCCAAAGACACCCTGAGAACAAAAAAAGGGGACCTGTATCAATTTTCGAAAAAAAATTGCTTTCGACTCTCTTGAAATTCAGTGGGTTCGTCTGCAATAGTTATAATAATAATAGAAATATCAAGAGCTTGCAGAGGAATAGTTTTCATTTTTATCTCTGAAACAAAGCAAGACACGAAAGAAAACCATGATGCAAAAAAATTGTAATTTGAATTCCTCAATATTGAAAAAATGATTTATTTTGGAAAAATGTGCCGCTACAATTTGCTTTTTGCTGGAATAAATGGAAGGATTGAGTTTGTATCTTGTTAATTGCATGTGAACCTACAATATTTTATGGAAATCGAAAGAAGTTTTTTTTCATGAATATTCACGAATTTTCACTAATATTGATGAAATACTAGGTATATAAAAGCGTATTAAATATTTCTGTTTCAATCTTGGCTTCTGTAAATTAATTTGAAAAATCCACCTCATATCCATGGAATCCAAATTATCGCCAATCAAGCAATGTTCGCACAGAACCATTTAATGACGGAATAAAACTACTATTGATCTTCCTATCGAAGTACGACTAGTAATCATATACCCAAAGTTGGCTAAATGTAATTAAATAGATTTTATCAGCTCGGAATTACAACCATATAGTTGACGCATGCAAATCACAATCCATTCGATGTCGAATTACTACACATGGGAAACGTTTGGAATATTAAACAGCAATGTTGTCTAAGGCTAATGAAATTTATATTGGTGATGCTTCAGACGAACGTTTACTAAAGACCATGATTTGTGAATACATCACAATTGCACTAGATGACCCGGTGCTTGGTCAAAGTCAATTCACCAAATCAGAATGGCTGATCAAAATGAATTTTTGCAAAATGTAATTGAATTTGCCCTAGCACTTATGAAGTCGTCAATATCCATGCTGGGTGTCACCACCAACAGTTCTCTCTCATGGGACGATCATGTGAGGTCCATTGCGAAAACTGCTTCACAAAAACTCGGTTTTCTTTTCCGTGCGAAGAGATACTTCACATCCCAGCAACTGCTTATGATCTACCAAGCACAAATTCGACCTGTCCTGGAGTACTGTTCACATGTTTGGAGCTCAGCCCCCAAACATACGCTAAAGCTCTTAGATTCAATTCAGAAGAGAGCTATTCGCCTAGTCGATGATACAACACTCACCAAATCATTGACCTCTCTAGATCATCGTAGAAAGGTCGACGATCTATGCCTTTTTTATAGGTACTTTCATGGTCGGTGCTCAACGGAAATATCATCTATTATGCCACCACGCGCGATTCCTAGTAGACAAACCAGACGAGCTCAAGCTGGTCACCCCTACACTGTCAGGCTCGAGACCTGTCGAACATCGCTATACCAAGGATCATTCATCAATAGAACGGCAAAGTTGTGGAATTCCTTGCTTAGTGAAGTCTTTCCTGATTCTTTCAACCTCCAAACTTTCAAGAAAAATTCCAACACCTTCCTACTCTCCCAAAATTCCACCGCAGGCTAACACGATGTTCCTCGAACATCATAGGTTTCCCTTTCGTGTTGTCCACAGATAAAAAAAAAGCCAAATCTATTTTTTAAACCCACCACCTCACGTTACTATTAGAAGTGGGTCAAATTCCACTTGAAGATTTGATGACAGTTGTTACAGACAGTTGAGGGTACTTTCAAGATTTAACTTCTTGATGGAGAAATTGATATAGGATATCATATTGATATAGGATATTGAGATATAGGAAATTGAAAACGTTTCTAGTTGGAGATTTATAACAAATTTTGCTTTCAGAGAGCATTATTGATGAGGACTAACGTCATGTTAATAACAAAACACAAACAATTCTGAAACCTTTGTCCTTTCTATGAATGGCCCCATGAAAGTTCGAAGCGATTCTTGGGAATATTTATTGATATCGCTAATAACTACCTAGACGAATTTGTAGAAAATTCAATCTCTCACAGTACAGTTCAGCTTTGTCCCTCTAACAATAGGCGTAATTCCTATCTTGCAGTTCGATAACCTCGATTTTACCAGATGATCACGAAAACTTGGCAGTGCCAGGTAACTTTTTCGAATTGCATGAGTTCATACAGGGTGGGATAGTCCTAAGGACCAAAATGAGAAGTGAATGGAATTCGAAAAATAAAGGTGTTTGATACAGGGCGTTGATAATATTAGGTTGAATCAGCATGCAGTGATGTTCAAAAAGTACACACGAAACAATTGTGATGTTCAAATACAAGTTCAAATGAAAGAGTCATTTTGACATTTCAGCTGGGACACGGTGTATACATTCTTTTTAGTAAATACTATTTGTAGGTCAATCGAGGAGGTGAAGAATTGTTCTTCTTTCGTGTTTATTCACACAAAATTGTCACTCTTTGTTTTTGTGATTTATGAAAAGTAGGAAAATTATTGGCCCTAGAACGCATCCTTGCGGAACTTCTACGTTACAGTGTTTGGCATGTGTGCTTAAGTAGTAGTATAATCGGAAGAAACATATCCGTTGCAACTTCACTTGGAATTTTGTATCAGTAGTGATTTTTCCCCTGCCACTCAATGCCAACAAATATGAACTGCAAAATCAGTTTTCGTTCAGTTCGAAGTGGGTAAGAAAAGTTCAGCCTGAACACATTAGAGGAAATTGAGGCTGAAATATGAAGGTAGCGCGGCTTGACAGTTCTAGAATACATTGGCAATTCGTCAAAAACCGACCTAATCGAGTCGAAAAATACTGACATTTCATTTGCGTACCAGGTGGAGTGACACTTCCATTCGGAAGGGTCTGCCGGAAAGGCACTGTACAGGGTATTTCAGGTTCAACTTGTCCAACTCAGAAAATCGTCAGTGAAAATTATTCACGTCATGGAAAAACTGTTTTGCAATATACGGCGTGTTGAAGCTTGCCTGAAATTTCTGTTTTTGAAAATTTATTTCTCTTGAAACAAAAGCTATCACTGGAGGAGGATACCGTCAAAGATCACAGAATACCATCCATGAACTTTTTCACTCAGGAATGCCTTGACCTTTGAAATTCACCCTCGAAAAAAATCATATGGCTTTTCAGAAAGTATCACCCAGTGTAACTAGGTCGTTTCAAGTTTGGACGAACACGTGTTAGGTATACGTGAAACGAATTTTCACTATCATTTATGGTGTTCTCGATTTATCGGTGTCTATGGCATCTTATCATGAACATCTTATTCGGGGAACATCGTGTTAGCCAGCGGTAGAACTTTGGGAGAGAAGGAAGGTGTTGAAATTTTGGAGGTTTCAAGCATCAGGAAAGACTTCACTAGGCAAAGACTTTCATGATTTTGCTGTGGTGTGAAGTACTTCTTCGCACAGAACAATGAAGATTCAAGCTTGAGTTTTTGTTGCATTAAACTCCCATTAGATCCCCCCAGACATTCAGATATCATACAATGTACAGGGTATTCCATTGATATCGTAAAAAAAGGTTATGATTATTCAATATGTGAAAAGAAATAAGGTAATAATACTCTTTTACATAATTTTAATACAGTGACAGGGTTATAAAATGAATATCATGTGAAAGTTGAACCATTGTATAAAGCTGTATTAATTATACTTTCACTCAAAGTTTACTATGTTGTAACTGTATTATTTTCCATATTCTGCTGATATAGCGGTTCAAACGAAATCTTGATATAAGCAGTCGTGGCCGAGCGGTTAAGGCGTCTGACTAGAAATCAGATTCCCTCTGGGAGCGTAGGTTCGAATCCTACCGACTGCGAGTTTTTTTCCTCTTTCTCTTTGCAGTTTTTCTACAATTTCATCATGTTGAACGATAGGCCTCATTATGTCCTTCAGCAGCGATGAATTTTCTTCTATTTTGTCTATTCTCATTTGGTGAGTCTATATACGAATGAAAATAGCATCTGAGTAAATCTAGAATTTTGCTTTGCACTCCTTTCGCCTGTTTCGATAATATAGACCGCTTTCAGTGCCCGATGGGTGAAAGACGGCCCTGATACTTGTGCTTAATCGATTTTCACGATATTGCTTCCATTGCAAGAATTACCTTCCTTGACCGTATGGCACTGCATGAAAATAGTAGGCGGTGATAAATGAGAGATATAATTCATTCGTTTCATAATTTATTATTGAGCGGGGGTCTTATGTTGAGTTCATAAAGTATGTGGAATGACTTCAGTGCTGATATTTCCTGCACAGATTGTATTCCATTATGTATTGGTTATTTCTTACGATTCACTCGATATCCTGGCGTATTATTTTGAAATGTTCATTGTCAACAATATAGTTCGATCTACCTAAGAATGGCGCTTCAGTCTGACATTAAAAGGAGAAAGATTTTGAGAGTCCGAATTTTTGGTTCAGCGACAAGATGTAGGATGTGGAAACAACGCTTTTCAGATCTTCCCCATCAATGATAAGAGTAAAAACTTGAACTCTAAAGCTTGAATTTTTGTTGGTCTGAGTGCTTCTTGATTTCCAGATCCCCGTGTCAAATTCTTTGCCAGATCTTTATTCAAATTATCGACATAGATATTCGTATATTCTATTCTATGAACTTACGTCCACGAAATCAAAACTATTTTAATCGAATCTAACGAATTTAGAACGATGTTTCTAATTTTATGTGACATTGCGTTTAAATTAAAATCACGTGTAAACGAATTATATACAGGAAGATTTGTTGTCGATAGAATAGTATGAGATTCAATTCTATTTACAACTCTGCCACCGGTAAATCTGGTACACATCTGATTGCTATAGGTTGGTCTCGATTTTTATACCAATATATACAAATATACCAAGAGCAGACATGATGACGGAATATTTTTTCTACGATAACGCATGAAAACAGCGCTTACAACATTATTTTGTTATTTAGAAAGTAGTCCATATCACTGTGTTAACAGCAAAGTCGAAAATGAAACGCACTGGTGTGAAAATATTGGAAGAACGTAATATTTCTTCTGGAAATTTAACTGTAGGTTTCATCACATATGGTACTTATATTTGAGTGTGATTTTGCATCCTAACCTTCCGAAAATGATTGAATCCACTACCTTGCTTACGTTTTAAAGATGCGTCTGGTAATGTTACCATCACCTCCTCCCTCTTCTGATTTGGATCCCTGTGGATATCATGAATCCAGTACATGATCTATTTCAAATGAAACAAGAATACTCAGGAAACATCATGACAATGACAGGAAACACACAGTTGACATTGACGCAGTTGAGTGAAGTTGGTTACCAAAGATGATATCCGAATATTGCAAAATTATAACAATTCATAGGCGCATACATTTATTTTCATGAAATTGACATATATTTTGTCAAACAATCAAAAGGGTCTCCGCTCGGGTTCTTTTTTTTTCGGACTACTGTAAATTCTGCTGCGAAATTTCAATGAATAACACTGGACAGTGGGTAGGAAAAATAGTGTACATAAGTCGTTGAAAAGTGTATTTTATGCACTGGTTACATATTTGCACTCGCCGCTACGGCTATTGCCAAATATCTACTCCTGCAAAATGTGTCACTTTCTGAACTAGTTATGTTCACAACTGTTGTTGAAATCCACTTTTTTATACACAGAGGTGAGGCTATAGGGACTTGTAGTTTGAACATTGCACACAAGAATAATTTTCAATACCCGCCGTGATAAAAAAATTAGTAATGATAATAGGTGACATTATTTATAAACTTCAATATTCATTTGGCAGCTTGAACAGTTAGTGATATTTATTTCTGGAAAGGAAGGTTCTGATGCCAGCTCTCTTTTCATCAAAAAATCGTTATACTGAAATGTGATCTATTTAAAACGAATATTATACTGTCAAGAAACAAGGCAACTTATTCAAAACAGCCTTCCTTTAATAGCGTGCATAAAAAGCTATTTTGATTGGTACGTGCGTGAGTACTGATTGTAAAAAAAACTATATTTTTCTCTCAATGAAAGGTAGTGAAATCATTATTCACCATTAGATACGGGCAAACGACATGTTTTATTGCATTGTCACTGAATATCGAAAGAGATATAGCCAATTTATCATTCTCTATCGCCCACTACCTCATTAGCATTCCAGATTTTATTCAGATTCGCAAGTCGACGTTTATCTACGATGAAAGAATCGGAACAGTAGATGAATACGGGAAAGCTTTTTGAAAATACTTTTATTTACAACAATAAGTGTAATGCTGTCATTATTAACGTCATTGAAGGTTGGGAAGTGTCACATTACACACCTCAACTTCCCAACCTCACTTCTCGCCCTCCTTTCCCGCCAATTGACTGACTTAATCTGACATTTATTTATTGTTAACTTAGTCACGTTAACAATACATCTACTTGATTATTCTGAGAAAAGCGCGTTCTTGGTATAATTTGACGTTAAATGTAACATTCTAGGAATGTTCAGAACGAAACTAAAATTTATTGATTCTAATTGAAATATGTTGATTGTAAATAAAATAGTATACAAACCTCGGTAAGAAGTTCTATTCATGTCTCGAGATCATAGCTAATAAATCTTACAATAGGAATGTATTATACTATTACACTTTTGGAAATACTGTTTATGATTATTTTTATGTGTTAAAATTTTATATGTTCCGAGGTGCCGTTTTTATTGATTTCATGTCAAAATCGGTCAAACATTCGTAAGATTAGGAAGTCAATGATACCAGCCAATTTCCATCAAGAAGTAAGTTAGAAATATCAAAGTGGGGGAGATTGAACATCGATAGACTGAGTATCTGCAACGAGCTTTGCATTTATTTAGCTATAGCAGTGCATAGAATACCGAATAATAGTGGTTACGAAGATACTAGTCAAGTCGAGCATCCAGTATGATTTACTGAGAGAGCAAAACCGCGAACTGCTTGCATCCAGTGACGTACTCGGAAGTTTTTTCCAGATGAACTACCTTCAAATTTGATTTCAACTAGAATAATCATCTATTTCCGGATGCATCAAGATAACAAGTTCATGTACTAATTGAGAAGTTTTCAAATATCTGTATGAAGCGAAATAGGCGACAAATATTTGCGCTTTGTGACGTCACAAAGACGTCAAGCCAAATTTGATCGTTGATACAAGAAAGGACCACAATTTTGGAAGCTTCATCATATTTCCCAATGTTTCTGGAAATATCTGATTAGGATGATGAATGATAAGGATATTGTTTACTGAATAATATAATTCACTTTTGTTATTCCTTTCAATAATATTTCACGAAAATCTATTATATTATATTCGATTTTCTTCAGAATATGGACAGTAATTATTATCAAATACTATTTTTTGAAGAAAATGTCAAATTAATAATTGATTCTTGAATTCTCACAATTCGACAAGCTGCATTTTTGTAAGAATTGCCCGATTTATTTTGAAAATGAAAATAGAATTGAAAATATATTTTATTATCGAAATTGAATTTTAATAATTATTTCGGATATATATTTGTAGTAAGAACAGATTCATGATCGAATTGAATTGAATTCTCTAACAAAAAATGTTTTGGCTTAGATGATAGGCGTTTCGGCAAACTTTTCATAAATAACTGCGAGTTCAGGGAAGTGTAGGGAATCTTCGTTAAGCCACTGGTGCGGTGCATTGAACTCTGTTCCGTGATAATTTGTGCCAGATCGAGTACTTTTTCCGGTCTAATGCTTCCCATCGATGCAGAAATCTGTATCGAGCTCTCTCAGATAGCAAATCAATCAATCAATATGCGGCCGATGATTAGGTATGCATGATCTCGAATGTTCCTCATCTCATTCGGATGTTCACAGAAGTGAAGATGAAATATCTTATCATTTTTGGGAAATACTAAAGGACACTATCGAATTTCCAATGAAAACATCATGTGAAGTCAAGTTGACTCACATGCTTTATTTTCGAATTCGAATCACAGCACTATCAAAAAAGCCATTCAAACTGGTGACGTAATTATCCTGCCTTCTTATGTTTATTCTACTGGTTTTCGCTTGGAAAAATAAAACAAAAATGATTGTTTAATATGAAAATCCGCAACTTTGCCCTGATTTGACTGACCTCGTATCTTGGTTCACCTTCGTGGAGCTAGAAAAACGGGTGCCCTGTATATATATTGGGAAAATTTTTTCTCGCAAATCTGTGTCTGTGTGGGTTACCAGGTGTTCCTTCAATATTTCGAGATTTGAGAAGTGAATGCCAAGTTCAATCGATATCATCAGGAGCATCTGCAACAAGAAGCAATAATATTGTCTCCATTCAGAAGAATACAAGCCAGGCTCTTTGGATGTTCAGTTTCGACTGATATCTTCTTTTCCTATGATCATTCCTAATATCATTCCAATAAGCCCTATGTTGTCCGGCTGGATTGTGGGGGTGAATATTACCCCTAATGACACCATAGCTGAATGTGTATCAAGGCACGTACTTTTTATCTTCACAAATTCCTGACTCAGTTCTTGATAACGACCACCTCGTATATTGCGAAAGTCATGGGACGTCTGGTATCATTCCACAAATCAAGAGAACACTATCTGTATCCATTATCTCTCACGAGTCTTGCAGAGTTTCAGTAGACGTCGCTGGGAATTACGTAACAAGATCGCTCAACTCGACGTCATCTAATAGACTGTAATGCTCCGCATGGCATCAGCTTCGGGATGTCGTAAAGAACACCAATATCGTGGACTCGAATTGATGACGACTCTGAGCACCTGAGAATGGTGACGGAGATTACGAGGTGATCCTCACTTCGTTTCTGTCAATCTGCCAGTGGATAGGTCGAATCAGACTTCAAAATATGAACTCGACAAGCAAACTCCTGAATTGGATACAAACCTTCATGTTTTCCACAAATTAGACACCAATCCCTATATCATCAAACAGCACTGTCAACAGATATTAGATAACTTCCAAGGATATCAGCAGATCATTCATAGTGGAACATATCACAACAGAGTGTCCGACCTACAGTTATCACAGCACTCAACATTTTTTTTTATCTGTGGACAACACGAAAGGGAAACCTATAATGTTGGAGGAACATCGTGTTAGCTTAGCCAGCGGTACAATTTTGGGAGAAAAGGAAGGTGTTGGAATTTTTCTTGAAAGTTTGGAGGTTGTAAGCATCGGGTAAGACTTTACTAGGCGAAGAATTCCATAACTTTGCCGTTCTATTGATGAATGATGCTTGGTATAGCGATGTTCGACAGGTGTCGAGCCTGACAGTGTAGGGTTGGCCAGCCTGAGCTCGTCTGGTTTGTCTACTAGGAATCGCACGTGGTGGCATAATAGATGATATTTCCGTTGAGCACCGATCGTAAAAGTATCTATGAAAAAGGCAGAGATCGCCGACCTTCCTACGATGATCTAGAGAGGTCAATGATTTGGTGAGTGTTGTATCATCGACTAGGCTAATAGCTCTCTTCTGAATTGAATCTAAGAGCTGCAGCGTATGTTTGGGGGTTGAGCTCCAAACATGTGAACAGTACTTCAGGACAGGTCGAATTTGTGCTTTGTAGATCATAAGCAGTTGCAGGGATGTGAAGTACCTCTTCGCACGGAATAGAAAACCAAGTTTTTGTGAAGCAGTTTTCGCAATGGACCTCACATGATCGTCCCATGAGAGAGAACACTTCGTGAAGCCCTGAGTGGAACATTCAACTTCTTCTATTGTTGTAACGTTTCTCCATTGGATTTCTCTAATAACCTTGAGGGTTCATGCGACAATAAATAAAATTAAACAATATTCAATGAGGCCAGAGGTGCAAGACGGAGATAGGTCGGTACTCTAAATGAAGATCTAGCAAGACTTTTCAAATGAAGATCTGAAAATCGAGTTCAATGCAGGTTCTGTTCCGTACGAAGTGATACTTTACACTTCAGAAACTGAGACTTCAGCGTATGATCGAACGTGAACTGTACTCTTGGACAGGTCGAACTTGATCTTTGTAGATCATGAGGACAATGAGGGGGTGTGAAGGAAGGTTGCACGAAACAAAGCAGTTCTCGCAATGGTTCCACATGTGGTCGTGCCATTGATATTGACGACCTCAGAGGAACACTAGTACCTGCTATGATCATATTGGGCAGATTAATGTTACTGTTCCTTTTGTCTGAGTATAGTTTCTTGTAGAGCTCGATGGGCTCCCACCATCGATAACAGTTTGTCAGGTGTCACGAAAAGCGAGCCACCTAGTAAGTCGAGTTTCAAGACAACTTCCTCAAACTTGCCTCCTCATCCCTTGTCCAATTAGAGCAAGTTTAAACTTCGCGAACGAAGGAATCAAGAGACGCATCAGAGCCATGAATAAAGCAGCCCATTCATTTTTAACGATGCCTATTTCCGGACGGAAACGTCTTTGACTTCCATCGAAGAATCCTCCCTGAGACGATTGTCGCAGGTATGAGACATGCGAACGGCCCTTGTCGAGGAAAAAGAAGCCAGAGTCTTGGTGGAGGCTATAAATTGTTTCGCGATATCTGCTGAGCTGCGAGAAATAGCTAATACGTGTTCTGGTTGTGCGATATACCGGATTCGTCAAATTCTTGGGCCATCAATTTTCTAGTCGGCTTCATGTTTAAGGATGTGGATGTATGATCCGCTTGCAGGAGATTTTCCCTTAGTGCCACGCTTATTCCGTGCGCTGAAAAATAGAAACTCACCCCTCATTACCTATCAGTTCCACTCTCCATTACCGAACTCGTTTCTTTCGTATTGCCAAAAAAATGGTGTATTGGAATGGCATCAGAGGAAGTACCAGGAACATTTCAGAGCAATCTGTGTGGATTCATCAATATTTCCAAAAGAGAAACCCGCAAGATAAGCCACTGGCAGCAAAACCACTTCCTCTTTTGTAACACAGACTGATGCATTCTCCTTCGCCTGATATTCTGATGTTGCCAAATGTTGCCAAACAACAAAACAACAAGATGCAAGATCTAAGTATCGATATGAAGGGAAATCTGACCACGCCATCGGTTACAAGAACGAATTCACCATGGAAATCTGATAAAGACAAATACTATACAATTATCCTCCGTCTATCATTCATGATTCTGGATGTGTAAACGTTGTTCGAATGAGAAATCTTCCGAACGAGAAGAACTGGCACTATTCATTCACAGTTTATTGCTTATCGTCTCGATGTTCGAGAGGAGATGACCTCTAATTACATTCGAAATGTCGAGCTGATCGTTGTCACAAATTGAATCTCAAAGTATCATTTTCGTGATCAGTTGTCACATAATAGTGTATACTTCTACATAGATAAAATAATGAAAATTGAATGTTTTCGTGAATACGTTAAAAAAGTCCGACGGCCGAATAACTAGCTAGCTTTTACAGCGTCTTCATCGAAGTTAAGGAATTTCATCTGTATTGAATACTTCAGAAAAGTCTGCCGAACGAATATCTCCACAAAAATTTTCATTGTGGGTGTGTGCAAATCTAATAATACTAGACTCAAAGCTAAGTGACACTGTTCGGAATCAAACTGTATTCGTATTGGCCGCACACACACGGATCTTTACCTATATCACGTATCGTCCACCGGAAAAGTCCACGCGGGGTCCCAATCATCATGAGGTATAGGGACGTCATATTGATTAAATGAATATTTTATAGCTTCACTTCAACATGATGCGTAATTTCCATTTTTTTTTTGAATTCCACTTGGTTTGCACTCAATTCGGTTGGGACAACCCACTGAATAAATCTTTGCAGTCTCAGTAAAATCGGGCTACCTCATTAGTTGAACTGATCATCCAGCATTGGGTGATAGGGATCGAGAGTTAGTTTTGGGGAGTTTGTCGCTACTCCCCCAACTCCGCGCAAAAACCCCGGTGTATTAAAACTTCATCGGCGCCATTTTATCAGTTCGCGCGCCATTAGGCTGATTCAATTACGGGATTCGTGCACAGATAACGTCCCGTGCGAACTAACAAAGCCGGGAATATATAAAAAAGGTGTGTAATTGATGACGTCGCAGCGGCCGCCATTGTTGTCTTATCTCGCGGCTTTCCACTCAATAAACCGATTATGAGACTATTAGCAACCGGGTGTGCAAATGATAGCATTTTCCCTCCCTGCCTGGATGAGGGCAGGGAGGGAAATCGTTTGTTTGGGGCTGATGTGTATATAAAGATATTTACTGAAAAGTGAGCAGGGTCAGGAAGTGATGCGGATCATATTAGGGGGCTTGTAGTCGAGAATAATAACCGAAAAAGTTTGTGAGTTGATCCGAAGGATGCAGGAGAGTGGTAGGTGGATTTCACCTAGAGGAAAATCAAATTTGAAAGATGAATTTCGTGATAGTTTTCTGCGCCGCGACCAGGTTAGGAAATTCTCTAGCTGATCGATTATCAAGGCAATTTTGATTGGATATAGATCTCCCTTCGTGTTTGTAGACTTAGAGCAAGCTATTGACAATTCCTCGGATCGAATTAGTGATGAGAGAGGGCGTAAACGATCTGCTTTCTTCTCCTCCAGAGCTTCTTTATCGTCCGATGAGGCCAGGTGTGGAAGAAGGAGATATGTCAATACTAAAAATGAAGATCCTGCAAGCATCTCTGGTAGATCTGGTAGATATAGATAGATCACACAATGCCCAATATGATTTTTTCTAATGAAATCGTCGGTGGCCAGGCTGGGTATTACAACCAACAGCGTTCTCTTATTGGACGACCGTATGAGGTCCATTGCAAGAACTGCCCCACAAATACTTGGCTTTCTGTTTTATGCAAAGAGGTACTTCACATCCCAGCAACTTCTTAGCTGTCCTGGAGCACTGTTTACATGTCTGGAGTTCAGCTCTTTGAACCGAATTCATTGACCTCTCTAGAAAATCTTAGAAGAGTGGGCGATCTGTTTCTGTTTCATAGATATTTCCATGATCGGTGCTCATTGGAAATCTCGTCTATTATTCCAAGACGTACGATTCAAGGTAGACAAACTGGACGAGCTCTGACTGGTGAAGTATTGTTACGACCTCAAACTTCCAAGAAACATTCCAATAGCTTGTTGTGTTCACTTCGGATTGGGTTGTTGGAGGTTGTCCGGACGATAACTTGGATGCCACCCATTCAAATCCCGTTTCATCAAATTTCCAACATCATCTATGACCGCGATTTTTATAATATCGTCTTCTGGACCACACTGTAGTTTTGTCAGTGTTTCATCGAAGAGCACATGAATCAAGTGGAGAAAATATCGCCTATAGAATGAACTGACAAACGAATACCTCGCGGAAGGTTATTTTCATGTGCCTTTTCGACTGGCGCCACATACATTCTCCTTTCCTCGCCTAGTTTCACTGCAGATATTCTCGCGATGTGATTTTCGGGAAGTCAAAGTGGGTCAGACAAGATTTGTGGATGAAGAGAATAGACGGCCTGAAGCGTTTGTTTCACGTCCAACGTCTGATCTGTTTGTTGGCGTCGATAGCACCATCCACGAAACCATTTAAATTAGAGACGTCATCGCCCAAATTATTCAGCACATTCCAGTGTGCTGGAGAGACCGATAAGGATGAGATCTTATTCTGAACTTTTTTCGAATTGCTTTGCCACTCATGCTCATGCAAGAGTATTGCTGTCTCTGCTTGCAAGATTATATCAATGTGAGAGACACATACATATAGTATAATAATTTTCTCATGAATTTCGATTTGTTTCTCCAGCAGTTCATCTCTTTTTGAAGATGATTCATCGGAATATCTTTGGCGAAATATCTTTGGCATTGAGTTCACTGAATCGGTTTCCTTTCTGCTGATATTTGAATCGCGAATTTCAATATTCGAAATACATAAGAATGTTCTTCTGACTGACTTCTCATAAATTTCGTATTTGTGTTTGTTGGATATAAATATCAGAGAGATAGACATGATTTGGTTAGAATTTCAATTATTTCCCAAATAACACAGAAGTTTTCAAGAAGAAAACAATCATGAACGCACGGAAAGATAAACTCCAGATCTCTTTGAGAGTCCTCAGTTCTCGAGATGAAATTCACTTTCTTGATGATAGTCTGCAAACAAGAAACTCGTTATATTTTTCGAGTCACAATTTCAACGATCTACAGAGGAATGAGGCATTAACGCTCTTTGATGGCTACGAAGTATACAAGGTGGGTACAAAAGTATTGCTTCAACTAGTTTCATGATCTTAGGAGATGTAGGATACAGATTTTCCGAGCTATCGTAAAAGGAATGAGTCAAACAACGCAACACTTGATGTGACCACAAATTACTACGTATCATCGAAGATTTTTTTATTGCATCTTGCAAAAGTGAACATTTTCATTGTCTTCATGTATTTAAATGCATGGAAATGATGAACATCTCTACTATTTGTACTCATGTATTCTTGAATACTTTTTTTGTTAAACCTATACTTCGAATTATTGGGATATAAATTACGCCAAACCATAAAAGTAATCAGTGTCTCATCGAGAGTATATATTTTGTATTGAATAAGTTACCCAATCCACATCTCATACTTGAATTCTTCTATCCGCTCAGAAATTTCCAATGTCCAATTATCGAAAAACTCAACCCACGTTCTAGAAACAATCATCTAGGAGTGTTTTGTCTTTCCGTTCGAACCAATTGCTGATTGCTCTACTAATCAGAAGAGAGTATCAGGGATTCCAATTCGTCTAATAGCTAAAATAGCAAGCGCTACATGCTACCACATAAAACACAAACTCCATTCTTTTCTACTCGCAAAGTGGTGTAACGTTCTTCACCAATTAAAAAGGATTCTCAATCCATTATAAAAATTAAAGTCTGATGTCGGAACATTGTAGGAAAACCACTAGATGTACACAACGACACAATCGCAACACCAGTCAATGAGATGCCTGACAGAAAGACAAGACTCGTTTCATTATGAATCTGTGTTTTCAGATTATACGAAAGGAGGCTTATAATAATAAAGAATAATGTTCTTGTTGAAGGAGAAAGGAAGTGGACATTTTCTTGAAAGTTTGGAGGTGGTGAGTATCAGGAAATACTTCACTAGGCAGAAAATTCCACTTCCATTAAATTGCTGCTTGATAGAGCGACAGGGGTCGAGCTCGAACCTGTGAGCTCTAGTTCCTCTTTCTGGAATAGCTCGTGGTGAAATTTTTTGAATTTCGGATTGGGCACTTTTGTATTCGGTTCTTTTTTATCACCTGTCATAATGGTGCTGGGTGAGTGTTACAATATGATGAATCACCCAGTACATCCCAGCCGTGGGGGCTCTCAGTGACGCCTACAGTCACTTCCCTTAATACGTTCCCATTTGCGCTGTCAAAATCACAAAAGGCACACTGCCTTTCATCGAATTAGAGTTACGTCTTCCACCCCTCCGATATGCATGAATCTCGTTCAATCTATCGAAGAGATCGGTAAATCCTCGAGTAAATCCTTCGAGGAACACACGGGCAAACGAGCTGTAGACCTCAGAAATGAGCATCCGAATGTTACTAGAGCTGTCACGATTGTCTAGCGATTTCGAGTTTCGCACTGGCAAGTTCGTGAATCGGATTTGGCGAATGAGCAATCTGCATATTGTATACGGATCCAGTTATTATTGTTCAGATGAGTTGCTTCGTCGGAATCAAACTCTGTCATTAATTTGTACAAGTCTGCTAGCGTTCACAACGAAGTTTTGTTTCTTATTAAAATCAGGTGTCAGAGGATTATTGCGATTTGCACCCAGCAGGGCGAAATATCCCAGTTATGATAATGAGTTCCATCATCATTATTCGGGAGATATCCTGTGTAGACTGTGTGATCTGAAAATGATATAATATTTCGGGTTATTCTCCCCTTCTGGGACGTCAGGCCAAAAAAGTCTGAGCAGTAAATGAAGATTTTGAGAAGAAAATTGTTGAATATTTCTTTTTAACTGTTGACGACACGAAAGGGAAACCTATAATGTTGGAGGAACATCGTGTTAGCCAGCGGTAGAATCTTGGGAGAGAAGGAAGGTGTTGGAATTTTTTTTGGAGGTTGTAAGCATCAGGAAAGACTTCAACAGTCCATAGTTTTGCGGATGATAGTAGACTTTCTCCTCTAGAGTCTCTATCAACAATTGTGGTATGCAATGCATGCAATGCAATGTGGTTTGACATAAGAAACTTGGTATTGGCCACTGTCACATGACACACTCTATATAATTTGATTTTCTTGAAAAAAGTGCGTATTCAAAAATACAAATCGACGTGTTCAAGCGTTTTTCCCAATACACCCTCATTTATTCGTTGTCGAATTCATTCCATTCGGTTGTTCCACACTGTATACATATTATGCTTCATTGATTATTCCACTCATGCTAAGATACATGATTGGTTGATGATCGGAAACATAATGCTTTCGATTCTGTATTTCAACTCCTAATTGGCTCTGATGAATAGATATATGCTGTGTTTTCGTTTTTGTAGTTCGATTCTGATAGTTCAGTTGAAAAATGACTCACCAGTAGCAAACTGTCATATTTTCCATTTTCCTGATGAAGAAATGACTCTACACCGAATTCAGTCCGTGTAGTCTGTAGTCCTTTTTTATATCTATCAACTTTAGAATTTTCCACAAATTCACCACAAACTGTGACCTAACACGAAATGTCATAAGATCAGCGGTGCATTCCGCAAGGTATTGTTGGTTGCATACGAGACATCTTGAGCAGTGAAATACAATGCGAGATGTATGAAAATACCTTGTTAAAAAATTGAATTCAGTATGCTGTGTAACGGTGAGAAGGACTAATTATTCATGAAATCATCACAAACGAATACAAATCGTGTTATCGATGTTATCAAGAATTACTTCTCTTCTTCGGAACAAACCGAAGGAATTTGTGTGTCGATGATTATAAATACACTAGTTAAATTACAACAACAACAACAACAACAAGAAACTATTAGAAGCCCTTGAAGGGCTTGTGCGAATGAATGAGTCGGAGATCTACACTTGAATCAAGTGGAATCCAAACCACTGTGGCATTTAGGCTAGTTCTACTGTAGAATTAGCTTCCTCAACCGCTCGTAAAATACACCTCTCAATCCATATTTCCGGATATCAATCCATAACCTTACTGGAGTCGAGAAATATCACTTTGTTATTTTTATCAGTGCTGCGTATATATTTTGTTGAATTGTCGATGTTTTTTTTATAAATGTTGACAACACGAAAGGGAAACCTATAATGTTCGAGGAACATATCGTGTTAGCCAGCGTTGGAATTTCGGGAGAGGAGGAAGGTGTTGGAATTTTTCTTGAAAGTTTGGAGGTTGTAAGCATCAGGAAAGACTGGTATTGGCCACCGTCACATGACGCACTCTATATAATTTTTTTTTTTCGAAAAAAGTGCGTCTTCAAAAATACAAATCGACGTGTCCAAGCGTTTTCCCTAACAAACTCTCATTTCAAAATCAAATCAAAAATCAAAATATACTTTATTGTCAGAAGATTTTGCATCCCATCGACGAAGATTTATGAGTATAAATATAAACATAACTAATGGTGTATAAATAAAAACTGGTAAATTACAAATAAATTCAATAAAACAAGTACAAATACAATAAAAATAAAATTGAATGCACGTATTTTTAAAATGATTCATCAAAATACTCTTGCAGGCTATAATAGGGTCTATCAGCTAACAAATTTCTAACTGCTCTCTTGAATTGTGCGTTGGTGAGATTTGCAGACCTCACATCTATTGGTAAGTGATTGAATAATTTTCCACCATTATAAAAAATGGAATCCTTGATTAATGTTGAGTTGGGTTATTATTATTTGTTGTCGAATTCATTCCATTCGGTTGTTCCACACTGTATATCCCCCGGTGGTGATATATCGGCGGTTCGCGCTAATATCCAAAGTTTTATATTCGATAAATCAACGTGACCTGGTATGAGCGGATTCCCGCCACTGGAAGCATTCGAATTATGTGTGGCCGGGGCATTAATCCGACGTCGCGGCTCGAGACAAGTGGGCATATCTCTTTGATTCCGGGGCCGGAGGAGACAATGGGAGGCCGCGAGAGCCGTTAGCTCAATACTCCTGCGGGATGATACTCGAAAAGTGCCGAGTGGCGGTTTCCTTGTTTGCCGTAGCGGGAATTTCATTTTTTCCCCGCGATTTGGTTTCGATCGATTTCCTAGCGCTGCGTTTCGAATTGTGTGAATTTTGATTATTTTCGCTGCTAAAAGCTGGCTTAACGACATCATTGTTTGTAGCTCGGAATCTATATTGGAACTATGGGTCATCTGTGGATCGGAAGTTTATTATCATAACAATTTTTGTACATAGGAAATTAAACCGTTACAAACACGGAAAGGATTTGTTAATTCAACCAAATATATTTGGTTGAAATTATTCGTTTGAACGAATTGAATATCATTCATTTCAATCATCAGTTATATTCATCGAATGACACCATACTATTGCATGGACGAAATGGGATTCTTGATACAATTCTCATATATGCTCGATTCGAAAGTATGTTGATCAAACGGAATCATCTCCAATTCAAATTGAATAAATGATAATGTCGAATCAATAACATATCGCTTTGAACTGATTGATTCAAATCTATCTATCCAAAACTATTACGTATCGAACGAATCATTTATCGATTTACTTTGAACAAATGGTAATATTTATTCAACTTCAATTCAGGATCGATTCATACGAATGATTTTGCTCAATTCAATAATATATAGTAATCAAATTGAATACGTTCTTTCTCACTTCAACCTGATAATCATGATGAACTGAATTATAATACGCGAATGGAATAAAATATGTGGATTATGTTCGATCAGTATCAGAAATTATTGACCTGAGAATTTCCGATGAGGTTGAAAACTGATTCTGAGCTACAGTCGTGAAAAACTACTAGATTCTACTTGGATATGAAGATCAAAGATATGCAGAAATTCATTATTTGTTATTCAGAATTCAACGACTTATATATTTCGATTCCATATCCTGAGTGTATCGAGTGAATTATTTCATCCATTCAGGTACTTATATGATTATTGTCAATGATCTTGCAACATGATATTTTTTTTGGATACCGAATATATTGAGTATACCTACAAGAATATTACTTCATCATTGTGAAAACAATTGGCATATGGGTCAATCATTATGGGTGAATACCAGTATTACAATAATTCAGAAAAAAAAATGAGGAAATCAAACGTTAATTTGGAACAGTGGATTGAAATACTTATATTACCATCATGATACTAGTCAATAGATGGCTCTGTTTACAAATACCAATTGGAGGACAGTGCCAAGATATCAAATATTGGGATGGAATCACCATAAACAAGCGAAATGATATCTTACTTTGATGACAGTTTTGGTTTGTTCAATGGATTCTCATGTTCAGTAGACCAAGAGAGGTAATTACATTGAATTGGATTAATACTCCGATCGACTGATACATTTTGTTAATTCAATGATGTCAAATTCCATCAAACCGTTCACCTGAGTTGATTCAACAAAATATTTACTTCACTGATTCGAAAGTGTGAAACAATCCAAACAAGAGATTGTTTTGATATGATCATGAATTTGGTTGATTCAAACATTTTTCACATTCTGATCAACGAAATAATCACTTATAGATAATCCCTCAATCATTGCATCAAATTGATAGATGAATGTTGTTGATTTGACATAGAAATTGGTCGATTCAAACATTCTCCACATTCCGATCAACAAAATAATCAATTGGATCGAATCAATATCTGCGTTGAAATAAAACATAATATAGTTGGTTGGACATGATATATTGTTCATCAAAGGAATATTTAGTTGACTGAAACCTTGAATTCGCTCTTGAAACAAGTTCAAATGTTTCAATATTATATTTTGTCGTGCATATATGACACTTTTATTCGGTTGATCGAAGTGAATATTGCTTAAATCAACGAATTCCTTTTTTCCCGTGAACGATGAAAACTTTATCGAACCGGATACTGGGTGAATTTGTTCTTTTTTATATCTGATTCGAGTAATCATCGATTTGAACACGAGTTTGAAGTCCGTTTGTCGAAATCTCTTAGTCCTCTCTCTCTCTAAGCTCGATCTAGTCATATCTCTGGTCAATATACAGTGCTTCTCAAAAGTCCCTTTTCTTTGAAATGATTATTATTGAATAAACAAGTGAAATTTGGAAACTGAATATTAAAGGTTGTAAACCTCCCTACTAGTGATGATAGATGACGATATCGTCAGAGATGACGTCGCAAGGCCCGTTAATTCATCACAGCTTCGATTTTTTTCAAAAGCGAGCCAAAACTATCGTGAACACAAACAAAATTAGTATCATTGTATAGGTTTTTTCGATACTTTCCGAAAGAGGTGTCGTACAATCGTTCCAAAGATAAGAGGGGGGGAAGAGACTAAGTCCACCCCTGGTTGGAGACCTCGTGTTTGATTCACCGTTTTTCGCAGATTCGATGCGAACCACCCCGATCGCAATTTGCCTCCGAAATCGTTCTACAATATTAAGGACCGAAGTCGGCAAGGTGTGGGCGTGAGGAAAGTGTGTAATTTCAGGCCCGACGCTGAAAAGACCGCGGGCGCGATGTAGATAGCACACGACGGGTGCTTCTTCCTTCATAATGGAGAAGAGTATGTAACGGCGTGTATGGGCTTATTAACAATTCACCCGCATTTCGACAGCGTCCTGAGCGGATGCTGGCTAGAACGTGCTGTGAAAAATCTCGGTAGGGGGATCGAGTGGCTTTTCATCGATGGGCTTCGATGTCTGAAGTGATCTTTCGAGGCGATTGGGGAAATAAGGTAGCGCGATGAATCACCATCTGAGATTTGTTGACGAATCTCGTGGCTATTCGCATATAGGGATTTGTGGTCGAGTTGGAATTGATGTTTGTTTTCCAACAGTGTTATCTCTCCTATTTGTAAATCGATTCGTGAGTTTCTTCGTGAGATATCAGCTATTACAACAGCAAGAGTCGTAGTGGAAATCAGTTCTCCACTAGCATTTGGGAACACACCAAAATAATCTATTTCATTGAAAATTCGACAGCACAATAATTCTTCAAAGTTATCTCAGATCCAGAAAAAGTGTCCATCAATGAAAAAAAATTGTTGTCTCAATATTGCAGACGAATATTTGGAATTTTGAATGACATTGTTACCATTTTTTCCAAATCAATGTTTTGGATATCTCTATGCATAACCGTACCTTTTTTGATCGCAGCGTGACGCGTTTTCCTATACGTTTTTGACGGATGCTTGACGCTTCCTTATGTTTTTGACGGATGCATGACTCTTCATTTTTTCGCGTTTCCTTTTGACGCTTTTGGTTGGTTTTCATGGATTCGTCTCGCGTTTTCTACATTTTTCATGTGTGGCGCTTCAATCCGCATTTTTGACGGACGTTTGACGCTTTTTTGACACTCATTCATGTTTTTGACTGATACATGGCTCTTTTTCACATTTTTTTTAAACTTTTTCCGATGTCGATAGATTCGTGACAAGTTTTTTCAATGTTCTTCATGGATGTGTGACGCTTCAATCCACGTTTTTGCCGGATGTTTTTTTACGCTTTTTTGCCGCCCATTCATGTTTTTGACGGATACATTGCTCTTTTTTCACGGATGTGTGACGCTTCAATCCACGTTTTTCACGGACGTTTGACGTTTTTTCGACGCCCATTCATGTTTTTGACGGATACATTGATCTTTTTTCACATTATTTTGAGTTTTCCTCGATTTCGATCAATTCGTGACAAGTTTTTTCACCGTTCATCACGGATGTGTGATTCTTCAATCCACGTTTTTGACGCTTGTTTGACGCTTTTTTGACGCCCATTCATGTTTTTGACGGATACATGGCTCTTTTTCACATTTCTTTTAACGTTTCTGGATCTCCATAGATGCATGACAAGTTTTTTCAACTTTCTTCACGGACCTGTGACGTTTCAATCCACATTTTTGACGGATGTTTGATGCCCATTCATGTTTTTGACGGATACATGGCTCTTTTTTCACACTTTTTGAATCTTTATTGAACACACGTGTGACGCTACTTCATTGTGTTCACATTTTGATGGATCCATGACGCTTGTCTTTACGTTTTTTGACGGATATTTCACGCTTTTCAACGGTTTTTGACTCATGTTTGACGATTCCTTGTGTTTCTGACGGTAGTAAAACGATTTTCTTTTCTTGTTTCTTGACGGAGTGACGCTTTCGGTTGATTTTCATAGTTTCGTCACGTTTTTTTTACGTTCTTGTCATTGGAAAGAATCATTATCAATGACATGTTTGCGAAATTTCACAAAATATTTGAGATTTTGCGCTCGTGAAAAACGCGAAAAGCTCGCTGTATCTCGCAAAAACGTTCATCCCCGAATGAAAAACGGGCATTTCGCAATCTGTCGTCGAAAATTTCCGAACAGAAATCCATAGAGAATACTGGCGTGCGTGTCTTTCCGAGCTCCCGGTATACGAGCAGGTTTATCTCGACCCGGATCGCGGCCAATTCCAGCAAGGAACGATATCCGCGATCTTTCCGCTCGTCGAGTCCGTCTCCGGCGGGCCGTTGAAGAAAAATATCAGCTTGTCACGAACAGAGTCACGTCTTCGTTCCGATACATTTTTTCGCATTTCCACGATTCGGATCGTCGCCCGTTTTTTCTTCTTCTTCTTCTTCTTCTTCTGAATCGTCGCTCCGCTTGTCTCCGACAGGCACCGCCGGGGGTGGGTCGTTGGCGGAAGGGTTGGGGTGCAAGCATCGTTCGACGTCCGGGCGGATTCGATGAAATACGCGAATGAATTATTTTTTTTATCGTGTCGTTTATCATTCGGATCCGATGAGAGGGAAATGTGGAGAATATCGAGGCACGAGTCGTTTAACCAAATGAGATTCAACATGTAAAGGGCGAATATTCCAAAAAAATTATAACAGTTACCTTCGTTAATACTAATATCGCAAAATTGCATAATTCATACTCGCAGTGACTCGGCTGTTTTGTATATGTATTTATATTAAAATCGGAGGTATTCCGATTTTTCATGATTATACAGGGCGTCCGGAATGGTCATGGCGTGAATGAGTGGCTGATAGAGTGATATATATATATATTGATGTCGAATTTCGTGACTGTTCGTATACAATATTCTTCGATCTTCGTGGGAAGCAGTCGTTGTGGCCAATATATTAAATTTCTTTGTTTGGTGTCGAGCTTTCGAAAATGTCTATTTTCTTTGTCAAGACTAACTATAATGAGGAATATAATGAATAAATATTCCCTAATGATAATTGAAAATTACTTACTAACATGAAATATTTTATAAAATCAGCTACAAAAAGAAACATAGATGTATGAATTAAACTGTAAAATGCATTCACAAAACTGTCATATAGTTTTGAATCAATGTCATCGATCAACCTCGACAGTTCTGTGAATTCATTTTACAGTTTCATTCATACATCTATGTCTATGTCTATGTCATACATCTATGTATATATTTATATATATATATAGTGTGACATAGAAGAAAGTACATTGCATATGTGCCACACAATAGAGGATACTGAAATGAGGAAAAAAGTTCCCATAAACACGGGTCCGCAAGGCCTACGGTTAAAAGATACAGGGTGTTGAATTCTAACTTTTTTTTTTTTTTTTTGAATATCTTCAGCCAGAGACGCAAGAAATTGATAAAATGAGGTATACAGTGGTTTTTCATCATGCTAGATTTCGATTGAAAAAAATTATTATCTCTTCTTTCATACTTTAATACTTTGTCCATGTCGCTAAATGCGATGGTTCCATTACAAATGCATCTAAAAGCCGACAATGCACGCAAATTATTCGAAAAGCGCCAAAGTAACCTTTGCAACAACAATGTTGAATAACAATCAAATAATGTGTCATAATGACAAACTAATGTAATAATTGATACAGGTATTTTTCAGTGTTTTTGCAAATAAATGAAAAAAAAAAACAATTAAATTCAACACCGCGTATCTTTTATCCGAAGGCATTGCGGATCCGTGTTCATGGAAACTTTTGTTTCTTATTTCAGTGTCCTCTATTATGTGGCACTATGCAATGTACTCTTTTGAAAAGCTAAAGAAAAATATTTCATTTATAACTTCTAAAACATGGTATATCAATGATATTTGGGCAACTGAATGAACTCACATTCAATGTTCAATGAGTCTATATTATACAGGATGGGACGATTTTTTTTCCGTTAAATGAAGGCATTTTCGACAGAGTTGACAAATTTGACACTTCTCTTCTACCGTTCGATTCCTTCATATTCTTCTCTACAAATTATTCCTGAGGACTCGTATTTCTCGATGCCTGTGCTCTGGGACCCACAGAAATTCATTTTAGCATTCGCATGATGTGTGTTCGCCATTATTTACCATCGATTTAGATAGGATAATTGCTCGATGAATTACGTTGCGGCTATTATTATCAGTATCACGGGTTTGTCGGGAATCCATTGATTTGGGCTAGAGTAACGAAATTCCTTGCTTTGTCCCTAAAGCGGACTATGTAGGGGAATTTCATGATTTATTGTAGATTATGGTCTGTTCGGGGCGAGTTATTGTTAGTTTGATATAGTATCATACATAACTTCGTTCACCATTATCATTATCACATCATAAATTAGATGAAAGGCTGTACTACGGAACTTGAAATTCAACTAAATGGAACCATCACATGACGATGGTGACGTTTGTTCCACTAGCACAAAGATGATATACAACAACTGTTGACTTCTCTTTATTTGTAATTGATGGGAATTTTCACAACACAGCATTCAACATTATTGATTGTCCATCTTCTTGAACCGTCTGAAAAATTCTAAATATATACCATTCATTCAGCATTCAAGTTAAGTTTCGCAAGGGAAGGCAAGGCGATGAAGTTTCTTCTTTCTGTGATGAAACGCCTTCCAACTCACAGTCGTTCATCGAGCTAAGTAATTTATTGATGTCATATTCAATTCCTTGCAACAAACATCATTCACAACAATAATTCATTCCGGGAGAACCCATATTTCCATCTTAGTGCCTCTACTAATTTTCGAATAAATGCTAAATTGAATGACCCGTACTCTATTACATTCATTGAAAAGGCTTTCTCAAGTCCTGACTGATAAAATTTTTGGATCGATAGCCGCTCGGTTATTAAGATTCTTCTGAAGAAACGGTTTAATATTTCAATGAAAAAATTCCATATAGTGGAAGGTCCAAACGGTGCTCGTTAGAAGGCCTTGAATGGAAACTTCTGAGTGATTGAAAAAAATTGTGAACATGGCGAATAATCCAACAAATTAGGGATTTCTAACAAACCTACCTTTCACAGAAAATCGTTATCTCATCTAGTTTCCCCAAACGACAAATCGAAAGTATTGTGAAGCGAAATATTGTGTGCTCCTTGTTCGATATCCTTTTATTGTTATTCCAAGCATACAAGTTGTGTACACAAAATCTGGTTCAGTTTTCTGATCGCCTGAGTGTCGTGAATCTCCTCTGAGCATATGGTCATAAAATTCAGCGGGTCGACCGAGCTAACCAAAACACACAAAAAACACATCCAATACAAGCAGGAGCTGTCATAAGCATTCCCCCATTAGAGAAAATTTATGAACGCTCGTGCATTGTTTTGTGCTGCCGTAAAGTACGGCCATATCTAAGAGAGGCTTGATGGTTCCATCATAGCTCATTCGAGCCATCAGCGTCCTGAGAAATATAGAGAGGGTTCACTTTACTGTTATTATGAACTTTTTTTTTTTTCGAAATTTCGCATCTTGACAAGTTCAAATTCGATATGTTCTTGCCACACAGTGGAGCATTGTGTTTAACCTTTTTCGTTCTATGGTGAGAACTGTCACCATAAAACTGCACTCCTCCATCTGCTGTGTTGAAAAAGTTGGCGATCATACTGTTCCATTGCCCCACTTTTTGTGATGGCATTCGTTGATGAATCACACTGTTCTCGTGCACTTCATAATCAGCTCTGATGAGAAATATCCGTAATTATTCATTTCCCAGCTATTTGTGGGATCATCTCTCCTCGTTTCTAAAAAATAAAGTAGAAGTCATCTATTTTGATATATTTTTCTAGTGAGGACAGATTTTGTGATTTGCCCCAATCTGTTCTTACTACAAATATATTAAAATAATCTTTGAGAACTTCTACTTTATTTCTCAGGAACGAGGAGAGAAAATCCCACAAAAAGCTGGAAAATGAATGTACCACCTCCTTGAAAAACGTACAGACAGTATCCGTAATCATATTTTATTTACGTTATCATACTGTTCCCATTTGAAATAGTGAGAAATGCATTCATCGAAATGCTGTAGTTCGAGCTTTGGTGATAACTGTTCTTACCGATTCCATCAAGTGTCATGGTCTGAACTATTTATGATTTATACACTTTTTGACGGACTCCTGCATCTGCTTCGGTGAGAACTGTTAGTTATAATGATTATGATATGACGTTAGTGATGTGATGATTCATATTAGTGATCTTTTATGATCACTCTCACGATGAAGAATTTATTTCGTAAGACAAATGTTGATGGATCTCACGGTTGTCATGCACTTTTTCATTCATTGTAGTGACAGCATCTGTTGATTCACACAGTTCTGTTTCACTCCTACTTTCGTAAAGGTGAGAACTGTCGATGAATATCACGGTTGTCATGCACTTCTTCATTAATTGTAGTGGTATTACTGTTGATTCACTCAGTTCTGTATCACTCCTACTTTCGTAATGGTGAGAACTGTTGATGAATATCACGGTTGTCATGTACTTCTTCATCAATTGTAGTGACAGCATCTGTTGATTCACACAGTTCTGTTTCACTCCTACTCTCGTAATAGTGGGAACTGTCGATGAATATCACGGTTGGGATATACTTCTTCATCAATTGTAGTGACAGCATCTGTTGATTCACACAGTTCTGTTTCACTCCTACTTTCGATATGGTGAGAACTGTTGATGAATATCACGGTTGTGATATACTTCTTCATCAATTGTAGTGACAGCATCTGTTGATTCACACAGTTCTGTTTCACTCCTACTCTCGTAATAGTGAGAACTGTCGATGAATATCACGGTTGTCATGCACTTCTTCATTAACTGTAGTGATATTACTGTTGATTCACTCAGTTCTGTTTCACTCCTACTCTCGTAATAGTGAGAACTGTCGATGAATCTCACGGTTCTCATGCACTCCTCCATTTGTTGTTGTAGCAGCTGTTTTTCACGGTGAGAACAATTGATGACGTACCGATCAAAGCGCATTGAATTGTATTGCTTCATGAATTGAAATGAAAAATTCAATTCCATATCATCGAGCCAACCTGATTCCTAAACTCCAAACCGCAACTATGGAACCAAAGCTCGAGGGGCTGATATTCCGAAACACAGTCATCTTCGGGAAACGGGATGGAACACGTCCTTCCCGCTTCCTGGTGCGTACCTGAGGGAGGATGCGACCGCCGAAACCGCGTAATTGGATGAATGACTCCCTATTTCCCCCCATTTACCCCATACGACGTGATGAAGCGTCTGTTTGGGTCAGAGATTGGATCGGGGAGAGGGGAACGAGGCGACGGGAATGTCCTGGAATCGAAGGTCTCAGGTCTTGTAATTTTATCAGAATGAAATGACTGAATTCTCACGATCGAATGGATACGTGAAATGAAACTTCTTCATTTCGCATTCGCATGAAAAATTCCACTTCTGGTTTCGACGAAAGCTTTCGGTTTTCGAATGACACCCTGTGAATTTTCTGGCACAATCTCACTCTGCGTCGAATTCCTCAACAATATCTGTCAAAAAAATTGAAATCGGTCAATCAATAGCCTCAGAAATTCCATGGTTCGTACACTTTTTGAACGATATGTTGAAAACTTATCTCTGCTGTATCAGTATGATTTTTTTTCGAGGATACTCATCTCCCGGATCACCCTTCCGGATCTCCACTCTGTATATGAACATGACATGCGTCGAATAAATGCAAATTCATTTTATCGATTATCTATTAGGAGGAGCGCTCGTGACACTAGAAGTTTTCCACATCAGCGATTATTCAAGAAAGTTGAGTTTCCAAGGGGTGTAACGGCATTTCCTCCCTTCAAGTCGAAAACAGGTTTTTGCCCAGAGTTCAGCAAGAAACAATGGCATTTGCATATTTTCAGTCCTTCAACATTGTATTAGCAAAACATCCAGATGAAGAATCTCGCCGTCGCAAGTATAGCATGAAATCTGAATAAATGAGCTGGATTTGAGGCTTGTAGCGTTCATTAAGTATACAGATCGATGTTTCCTCTTTGTCATCTTATCGAAATCTATTCTATCTTTGTTCGAAAACACCTATGGATCCATAAACTTCGCTGACCGATAGATTTGAGTGAATAATCTTACACTATTAACTCGATTCTAATGAAAATGATAATATGGCATGACACATCAAAATGTTTTGACAATACCAACAGTCATGTGATTTTGATCGCTCTCTCTCTAAGGTCGATCTACTAGAGAATATATAGTATCATATCTTCGTACTATTGGTGTAATTCCATGCTTCTTCTCCCAAGGAGGAAATTTAAAAAAAAAAATACAGGCTTCTCGATTGGTCGAAAATGTTAGTTGTGAAACTTTAAGAATAATTATCTTTGTAGTTTCTTTGTTGTTCTTGATCGTAGGCCGTTTAATATCATGAATAATCTGATTTCTCCAATCAACAACAACAAATTAATGATTTCAATCGAGTGCAAAAGTGCCAAAAACATTGGCCAGCAATAATACCGTTAATGCTTCAATGAAATGAACACACATTGTAGTGCGACGATTTATGTCACGATATACCCGAATTTATGGTCCTAAAAGTCGAAAAGTGGAGCGTTGGCGCTGAAAGTACATCCAATTCGAGTTATTTATATCAAGCCCTTTCAGTGGCGGCTCTGCTGAATACAGTATCAATTTTTTTCCTCGACCTGTATAATAGACATGAAATCCTTGATACATGAATAATCATTCTGCTCGGCTTTCTGTTCTCACATTTTACTTTTCCACGCTAGTGTTAGAAATTGCATCTCTCTGAACTTCATTCTGGTATGATACAAGTAAACATCAGAACCTCTTAAAAAAAATATCCTGGAACAATACGATAGATAAGAAAAACATATGAAGGAACATAAAAACCATTCTGGAACAACAAGATACATGAATAGGTAACATGAAAACGTAAGAAATCTGAGAGCATCTTGAATAGAGTTATGTAAATATCACAGTTATTGTTAAAAACAATTGTCAACATTTCTCCAGGATTAAAAATTGAAAATGAGTTTTCCAACACATTCCATGCAAGTTAAATTGGACAATCATCCTCGACGAAAAGTTTTGTGTGCTGCAAAATTATTTGAGTTCTTATTGTACTTGTACAGAAGTTTCCAGCATGATATGGACGAATTCTTTATTTTTGAGCAAGAAAATCACCTCCTATGATCAGTAGCTTCAGTTGCTTCCTGCAGTCTGTTTGGGAAGTAGAAAAGAAGAAGAGTAGAAAGAGGCAAAAATATGTAGGAGTAAATTTTCATCGAAAGAAGACCTAAAGTCAGGTCAGGTAAAGGTCAGTGTTGAGAGCTACAAAGTATTGTGTACATACAAAGAATGAATCTTCATTAGGCTTAATGATAGAATTCGTTTTTCTGAAATGCATCAAATAATAGTAATAGTACAGTGACGGAAGACAAAAACAGTACATGTTCTAAATTACTATACTGGTTATTTTTCCAGCATTTGTGTGAGATTTTCTCTCCTCGTTTCTGGACAGTAAAATAGGGGTTATAATTATTTCAATATATTTGTAGTAAGGACAGATTTGTGATTTGTTCCATAATATAAATTTATTAAAATATTTATGATGACTTCTAGTCTGTTATTTAGAAACGAAAAGAGAAAATTCCAAACAAAAGCTGGAAAAGTCAATGTACCACCTCGTCGAATTCCTTACAGACAGTACTATACTGAAAGTGAGAGTTAAGTGAGAAAATGGAGTCAAGATAATAACATAGTCGAAATTTCCATAGATCCGAGAATTTTTCAACATATGCAAATATCTGCAAATATGAAGCAATAAAGAAATGTATGTTGACTTTCGATAATTCTTTCACAAGAATTTGCATTTAATTTGCTTCAAAAATCGAAATTTCATTTCGATCACTCGCCTAGGTCGTCACAGGATGATTTACATGTCACAGATCAATTTATAAGGATAGCCGATACTGCAGTGACCGCCACTGAATCATTTTGCATACACGAACATTCGACATTGTCACTACCAGCTAGGCATTTTCGTCGATTTTCCACTCGAGTACTTGTTACGTCACAGGACTCTCGTGCCCTATCATGATTGATGGCCGTCGCAGCGGGACAACGGTCAGTAGGCATCTGCCGAAGGCACCTGTCAATGGCACTGCCCAACTTATACTGTAATTAATTGATTGTTATTAATCACCCTCGATGTAACGCTAATGAATTTATTTACATCGTCGATGATATAGCGATTTGGGCGGCGCATTTATCATGCGAGGTGCCTCCCCCCCCCCCTTTGCCCCACCTCTTTCCCCTCCCCTCGTCCATCACCCGAGGATGATTTGTGAATGAAAGTTTCATCGGCTGTGTACAGGGTTAGTCACTTTATTTCGACTGGTGGTTCATTATAGGAGAGATAATTCATTTTTTATCAAGTTCATCGCCCTGTATTTCGAAAACGAAGAACTTGCGTTTGTAAAAATGAAAATAAAACATATAATTGCCATTTCAACATATTTGAAGCAGTTTTTACCTTCAAAAACGCTGAGAAAAAATACCGATAATCTGTCAGATTTTAATATACTTTCTTCTTGTTTCGATGTCAGCAACACGTCCCTCAATTTTCTCCACATATTTATTTCTCTCCACGAAAGCGATTGATTCAATTGGTCACGTGTTGACGAATGAAATTTATTATTTTAATGAACCTCCCTGTATATGTATTAACATTTTATTCAAGTTCTCCTTGTTCTGATTTGGAAGAAATTTGTCGATAGCTCTAGCTGTCATAGTTTCAGATAAATTGGACATTGATAGTTCGAAATATTTTTTTCTAAAGAACCGTAAGAATAAAAAATCATCAGAAAGTCGATTTGTGACAGTTTGTCCAGCTGTCATGGATTTGAAACACACATTTTTTCAGAGAGTTTTGGAACATGAAGTCAATAATAACTTCTATAGTCATACTGAACAACTTTTGAAGCCTCAAGCAGTTGCAACATGTATCTATTGATATACTTGATGGATTCTCAATGGAGAAAAAAATTATAAAAAATATAATAAGTGGTTTATTATATATCATGAATATCATAGCGAGATGAAACAGTCTGATCTCCACTGGGAACCCAACTGAGGGTCATCAACATTGTCCTTATATAGGGGCAAGGCGATTTTTTTTCTGATAAGATTCTGGAGTGTATTCAACTCATTGAGATACAATGGATGAGTAATAATCGCAATGACTATGACATAATGCCCTAGGTCACGATAAGAGTGTGTTCATAGACCGTTTCCAAGATATTTCGATGATTATTTATACATCAAGGTAGTGAAGAATATCAGTTTTACCCGGAGACCAAAATTACCTACGATATATTATGCAATATATTTCAATGATTATGGTTCTGCGAAACTCAATTATAAACCTACTGCCACCAGTATGAGAGCACACCACAATCACTGCGCTGTAAGTAAGCTCGTTTATAGCGCAACATAGGCGCAAGCAACCCTGCCAACTCTACATTGCGCCTGTCAATCACCTCGCAGTTGGCTGTTATTCTGATGTTCTGTGCTCTGTGTTGATAATCTTTTACAGTATTAGAGTGCCAATAATGACAGTGATGTTAATCCAGATTGATAATAATAGGTGAAAAGCTACTGTGAAAAACGAATAATATACCCACGGGTGGTGAATAAAACGAACAAGGTTTCACAGAATCGAATTATATATTTTCTCAGACGCAATGATGCCACATCTACTGATGAAAATTCCTCGTTGCTGAGGAAATTCCAGCGATTCGATAGTGTCGCTTTCCAAACAAAAGAGCGAGAACATAATGGTCGCATGAGGAAATCGATCGTGGCATTCCGCGTTTTCAGTTAACCGGCGTGAATAATGAAAAGCCGCTGGAAAAGCGCGAATGGATTTTTCCGGCATTCACTTTGTGCTAATATTTTCGGGAGCCGGAAAAATGATGTAGGTGGGAGGCCGTTTCACGTTATAAAAAGCTCCGGCAATGTTTTCGCATGAGGGTTATCGGATGTGGTTTTTTTTTGGGAGAGCGCGATGAGGATAGAGTCAAAATGGCAAAAATTCGGGCGATGAGGCATATTAAATTCCTTGAAAGCCATCGGAATTTCATGAAGGTTGATGTTTATCGAACTTGCTGATAATGTTTTAGAGGGGATGAACCTTGTATTTTTCTCAATAATCCGTGCACAATACCGGGAGACACACTCAGAACGATCTAGCCTCAATACTTTTTCAGATGAAGATTTTCAAAAACAGAAAAACACATCGGAAATTGTATGCAACTTCCTTCTCATTCGTTGTTATTTCCAAAGACATGATTTCCAACAAAGATTACTTTAATATCTGGAATGTTATCAATGATCACACTGAATATTGAACAGTTTCGAAAAAGTTGTTCACATTGAATTCCAAGTTTCACTTACAACCTCCAAACTTTCAAGACCTTCCTTCTTTCCCAAAATTCCACCGCTGACTAACACGATATTTCTTGAACATTATAGGTTTCCCTTTCGTGTTGTCAACAGCTAAAAAAAACTTTTCTATTTGACAGATGTTTCTACGTCTTACCTAATATTACCAACTTCGAAAGAATTAAATAGTATAGTATCGAAATGAACGATATTTCTATACGCATTTGATTGTTGAAGTTACTTCATAATAGACGCTAAATAAAAGAGATAGTCATAGAACTTGGAATGTGTTTGAAATATAAGTTATCGATGCACGAATACTTTACGCTATTTTTTCATTAGTTGATTTTGATTATTGAATATTTGAATTGAGCTTTTGAAACCTTTGTTAGTAATATTTTATTTGACGTTACTAGGTACTTCTGTCAGATCAATAATGACATTCATACTTCACATTTTTTGAGTGATGGTTCCGAAGGTAATAGCAGGGCCGGATTTAGGGGGATTTTGGCGTACTATGAATAAGCAAAGTATAGTGCCAATTAAAAAAAAGTTTGAATAAGTTTTTTGACTCGATCTCTAGTTGCGAACGGGTTGTTTACTACGAAAATTAATATCTCTCATCAGTATTAACATCACGAGTTCGACGTATGAAAAAGTCCATCGGGATTTTTGCTCATGCTTCCTGTATGAGGCAGGAGACAGTATAGGCCGCAATAACCGTTTTGTCGCCAATTAGTAGCAGGATTCGCGGGATGGAGTTGCTTATCCTGAATACCGAGCAAAACGGCCATGAAATTCTAAAATATTCCATCGGCGTGACTGTAATCAGTCTTAGGACGTGTCATACACCGTTGTGTTGTGGAAATTAATTTCACCGGATTTAATGCCAGGTCGTATTTTTATTTCCGAGGGCAGGCAAACTCCGAAGGCCTGATCGTTGAAAAAAAAAGGGCTATGGGAGACTGTCAGTTCAGAAAACTCATGTTTTGGTAATTTATTGACGCATTACGATTGTTAATATTCCGTTCATGTTTACGAAAACCAATCCTAATCGTTGATTCTCATGGTACATCCTATATATATATATATATACACTGGGTGACACAGGAGACGTCTCGGGAGACGTATTATAGCCTGTAGATTTTTTATTCGAAGATATAAAAATTTCAAATTCACACGAAGTACGAAATCAATGTCTTTGAACCTAACGATTTTTTATCAACCATCCGTTTGACAGGAAGCATCCCCAACTTCTTTTTTTCAGTTACACAGAAGCTTTCCGTCGAAGAAATCTCTCAATGGAATACATTGATTTATTCGAGAAAGAACTATGATTTCTTCACCCAATGATATCAGATGTGGGATATCAATGATTCGAAATAAGTACAGTCTCCGTTCGAAAAGGTTCATAATTTTGAGTTGACATTTCCGTACATTCCAACAGCTAATCGAATGTCTTCACAAGTTATAAGAAATGATTTCGATTGCCCTCTATTATTACCTCCTTATTTATTTATATATCTCCTGAAAACAACCCTGTCTCCTAGCAAGTATTTTCGACATTGAACCAAACGTTCAACTTGTCAGACATTTTGGAGTTTCATGAGTTGATTCTGTGTTTCCAGACGTTCAAACCTGAATATAAAACTCCATGAGATAGTCACCATGAATCAAGAAAAATTGGAGTCTCTGGAAATATCAGTTTCGTTAGAATCATTCGAAGTCGTACCAGAAGTATAGTATTCAACAAGGCATGAACTCATCTATATACTCGTCATTTTAAAAACTCATTACTGTATAGACGTTTATATAACACTTCCTCTCGTAATATACAAATATTTCTATTATTTTGTGTGAATGGCAGTGTGGAAGCTTCAATAAAAAATTGATTACTCTTCCAGAAATCGGCCATTCAATATCCTGTGGATTTTCTGCTGGATAACGAGACGGAATGAAATTCTTCGTTGGTGTTGACAAAATGTCGGACATTTCATTGAAACTGTAAGGAAGGGCCTTGGGTGGAATGCTGGAGAGAACGAACATTTTACATTTTAATTTGCGAAGCAATTAAGGTAGAATACTCTGAATTACAGAGATGGATTTGGGCAGCCAGACTGCATGCAGAAATTACGCGGATACATAGAATGAAATGAGTAGGTATTCATTATTCCGTACCGGCAACGAATTTATATAAAAACAAATTTTCATTCGAATTGAACGATCGAGAGTGCAAGTCATCAAGAAAATGAGTTGAATAATGGTTAAAAATAACGGAGAGGACAATCCAACAAGAATAATATACAAAGAAACAGAACTAGAGGGCTTATAGAAAGTATCATACGTAAGAGGGAGATGCATGGAAAGAATCTAATGAGTCCGAAATAAGAATTGACAAAAGGAATAATACTCTGAATATAGGTACAGTATGCCTGGATAATGAAAGAGACGCGTCAAAGTGGAAATAGAGCGCTTTTTCGCAAAAAATCCACTTATGAGCGAGGTTACTCTTCACGAGTTCATTTTTTTTTTTCGATCACAGTTCCGTTTATAATTCTGTGATCTATATGAGGATCGAACGAGGAATGGACCGGTGGGTCAATCGGTCGGACCGATATAGTGCGCTTTTTGGCAAAAAACGCAATCGGGAGCGAGATTACTCCGTTATCGAGACGAATTCACCAGTTTTCATCAGTTTTTAACGGGTCCGAATCAGTGAATGTGAATTTTTTCAGATTTTTGAAGTGATAAATAGAAATTTCGAATTTTCCAAGCTAGGATTATCCGATAAATATGTACCTTGGACTTTCTGACATGAACGAAATGCCGCATTTTCTGAACGAATCTTTCGGAATTCTGAGATCTATATGAAAATCGAACGAGGAATCGATCTGTGGGTCGGTCGACTCCGTGGGACCAACCGTTCCGGAGATATAGGGCGTCCAAGTCGAAATAGTGCGCTTTTTGGTAAAAAACGCAATAAGGAGCGAGATAACTCCGTTATCGAGACGAATTGATCAATTTTGATCTCAGATTCGTTTTTAACGGGTCCGAATCAGTGAATGTGAATTTTTTCAGATTTTTAAATTGATAAATAGAAATTTCGAATTTTCCAAGATATGATTATCCGATAAATATGTACCTTGGACTTTCTGACATCAACGAAATTTCGCATCTAATGTACGAATCGTTTGAAACTCCGTGTTCTAGATGAAAATCGAACGAGAAGTGAAAATCGTGCGCTTTTTGGCAAAGAACGCAATTAGGAGCGAGATTACTCCGTTATCGAGACGAATTGATCAATTTCGACCTCAGATTCGTTGTCTACGAGTCCGAATCAGTGGTTGTGAATTTTTTCAGATTTTTCAATTGATAAATAGAAATTTCAAATTTTCCAAGCTATGATTATCCGATAAATATGTACCTTGGACTTTCTGACATTAACGAAATTTCGCATCTCATGAACGAATCGTTCGGAACTCTGTGATCTAGATGGAAATCGAACGAGGAATCGATCTGTGGGTCGGTCGACTCCGTGGGACCAACCGTTCCGGAGATATAGGGCGTCCAAGTGGAAATCGTGCGCTTTTTGGCAAAGAACGCAATAAGGAGCGAGATAACTCCGTTATCGAGACGAATTGATCAATTTCGATCTAAGATTCGTTTTTAACGGGTCCGAATCAGTGAATGTGAATTTTTTCAGATTTTAGAAGTGATAAATAGAAATTTCGAATTTTCCAAGCTACGATTATCCGATAAATATGTACCTTGGACTTTCTGACATCAACGAAATTTCGCATCTAATGTACGAATCGTTTGAAACTCCGTGTTCTAGATGAAAATCGAACGAGAAATCGATCTGTGGGTCGGTCGACTCCGTGGGACCAACCGTTCCAGAGATATAGGGCGTCCAAGTGGGAATAGTACGCTTTTTGGCAAAAAACGCAATTAGGAGCGAGATTACTCCGTTATCGAGACGAATTGATCAATTTCGACCTCAGATTCGTTGTCTGCGAGTCTGAATCTGTGGTTGTGAGTTTTTTCAGATTTTCAAATTGATAAATAGAAATTTCGAATTTTCCAAGATATGATTATCCGATAAATATGTACCTTGGACTTTCTGACATTGACGCAATTTCGCATCTTATGAACGAATCGTTTGAAACTCTGTGATCTAGATGAAAATCGAACGAGAAATCGATCTGTGGGTCGGTCAACTCCGTGGGACCAACCGTTCCGGAGATATAGGGCGTCCATGTGGAAATAGTGCGCTTTTTGGTAAAAAACGCAATAAGGAGCGAGATTACTCCGTTATCTAGACGAATTGATCAATTTCGACCTCAGATTCGTTGTCTACGGGTCCGAATCAGTAGTTGTGATTTTTTTCAGATTTTTAAATTGATAAATAGAAATTTCGAATTTTCCAAGCTATGATTATCCGATAAATATGTACCTTGGACTTTCTGACATCAACGAAATTTCGCATCCTATGAACGAATCGTTTGAAACTCTGTGATCTAGATGAAAATCGAACGAGAAATCGATCTGTGGGTCGGTCAACTCCGTGGGACCAACCGTTCCAGAGATATAGGGCGTCCAAGTGGAAATAGTACGCTTTTTGGCAAAGAACGCAATTAGGAGCGAGATTACTCCGTTATCGAGACGAATTGATCAATTTCGACCTCAGATTCGTTGTCTACGGGTCCGAATCAGTGGTTGTGAATTTTTTCAGATTTTTCAATTGATAAATAGAAATTTCGAATTTTCCAAGCTATGATTATCCGATAAATATGTACCTTGGACTTTCTGACATTAACGAAATTTCGCATCTCATGAACGAATCGTTCGAAACTCTGTGATCTAGATGAAAATCGAACGAGGAATCGATCTGTGGGTCGGTCGACTCCGTGGGACCAACCGTTCCGGAGATATAGGGCGTCCAAGTGGAAATAGTACGCTTTTTGGCAAAGAACGCAATTAGGAGCGAGATTACTCCGTTATCGAGACGAATTGATCAATTTCGACCTCAGATTCGTTGTCTACGGGTCCGAATCAGTGGTTGTGAATTTTTTCAGATTTTTCAATTGATAAATAGAAATTTCGAATTTTCCAAGCTATGATTATCCGATAAATATGTACCTTGGACTTTCTGACATTAACGAAATTTCGCATCCTATGAACGAATCGTTTGAAACTCTGTGATCTAGATGAAAATCGAACGAGAAATCGATCTGTGGGTCGGTCAACTCCGTGGGACCAACCGTTCCAGAGATATAGGGCGTCCAAGTGGAAATAGTAAGCTTTTTGGCAAAGAACGCAATCAGGAGCGAGATTACTCCGTTATCGAGACGAATTGATCAATTTCAACCTCAGATTCGTTGTCTACGGGTCCGAATCTGTGGTTGTGAATTTTTTCAGATTTTTAAATAGATACATAGAAATTTCGAATTTTCCAAGCTATGATTATCCGATAAATATGTACCTTGGACTTTCTGACATCAACGAAATTTCGCATCCTAGGAACGAATCGTTCGGAACTCTGTGATCTAGATGAAAGTCGAACGAGAAATCGATCTGTGGGTCGGTCGACTCCGTGGGACCAACCGTTCCGGAGATATAGGGCGTCCATGTGGAAATAGTGCGCTTTTTGGTAAAAAACGCAATAAGGAGCGAGATTACTCCGTTATCTAGACGAATTGATCAATTTCGACCTCAGATTCGTTGTCTACGGGTCCGAATCAGTAGTTGTGAATTTTTTCAGATTTTTAAATTGATAAATAGAAATTTCGAATTTTCCAAGCTATGATTATCCGATAAATATGTACCTTGGACTTTCTGACATCAACGAAATTTCGCATCCTATGAACGAATCGTTTGAAACTCTGTGATCTAGATGAAAATCGAACGAGAAATCGATCTGTGGGTCGGTCGACTCCGTGGGACCAACCGTTCCGGAGATATAGGGCGTCCAAGTTGAAATAGTACGCTTTTTGGCAAAGAACGCAATTAGGAGCGAGATAACTCCGTTATCGAGACGAATTGATCAATTTCGACCTCAGATTCGTTGTCTACGGGTCCGAATCAGTGGTTGTGAGTTCTTTCAGATTTTTAAATTGATAAATAGAAATTTCGAATTTTCCAAGCTATGATTATCCGATAAATATGTACCTTGGACATTCTGACATCAACGAAATTTCGCATCTTATGAACGAATCGTTTGAAACTCTGTGATCTAGATGAAAGTCGAACGAGAAATCGATCTGTGGGTCGGTCGACTCCGTGGGACCAACCGTTCCGGAGATATAGGGCGTCCATGTGGAAATAGTGCGCTTTTTGGTAAAAAACGCAATAAGGAGCGAGATTACTCCGTTATCTAGACGAATTGATCAATTTCGACCTCAGATTCGTTGTCTACGGGTCCGAATCAGTAGTTGTGAATTTTTTCAGATTTTTAAATTGATAAATAGAAATTTCGAATTTTCCAAGCTATGATTATCCGATAAATATGTACCTTGGACTTTCTGACATCAACGAAATTTCGCATCCAATGAACGAATCGTTTGAAACTCTGTGATCTAGATGAAAATCGAACGAGAAATCGATCTGTGGGTCGGTCGACTCCGTGGGACCAACCGTTCCAGAGATATAGGGCGTCCAAGTGGAAATAGTACGCTTTTTGGCAAAGAACGCAATTAGGAGCGAGATTACTCCGTTATCGAGACGAATTGATCAATCCGACCTCAGATTCGTTGTCTACGGGTCCGAATCAGTGGTTGTGAATTTTTTCAGATTTTTCAATTGATAAATAGAAATTTCGAATTTTCCAAGCTATGATTATCCGATAAATATGTACCTTGGACTTTCTGACATTAACGAAATTTCGCATCTCATGAACGAATCGTTCGAAACTCTGTGATCTAGATGAAAATCGAACGAGGAATCGATCTGTGGGTCGGTCGACTCCGTGGGACCAACCGTTCCGGAGATATAGGGCGTCCAAGTTGAAATAGTACGCTTTTTGGCAAAGAACGCAATTAGGAGCGAGATTACTCCGTTATCGAGACGAATTGATCAATTTCGACCTCAGATTCGTTGTCTACGGGTCCGAATCAGTGGTTGTGAATTTTTTCAGATTTTTCAATTGATAAATAGAAATTTCGAATTTTCCAAGCTATGATTATCCGATAAATATGTACCTTGGACTTTCTGACATTAACGAAATTTTGCATCTCATGAACGAATCGTTCGGAACTCTGTGATCTAGATGAAAATCGAACGAGGAATCGATCTGTGGATCGGTCGACTCCGTGGGACCAACCGTTCCGGAGATATAGGGCGTCCAAGTGGAAATAGTAAGCTTTTTGGCAAAGAACGCAATTAGGAGCGAGATTACTCCGTTATCGAGACGAATTGATCAATTTCAACCTCAGATTCGTTGTCTACGGGTCCGAATCTGTGGTTGTGAATTTTTTCAGATTTTTAAATAGATACATAGAAATTTCGAATTTTCCAAGCTATGATTATCCGATAAATATGTACCTTGGACTTTCTGACATCAACGAAATTCCGCATCCTAGGAACGAATCGTTCGGAACTCTGTGATCTAGATGGAAATCGAACGAGGAATCGATCTGTGGGTCGGTCGACTCCGTGGGACCAACCGTTCCAGAGATATAGGGCGTCCAAGTGGAAATAGTACGCTTTTTGGCAAAGAACGCAATTAGGAGCGAGATTACTCCGTTATCGAGACGAATAAATCAATTTCGACCTCAGATTCGTTGTTTACGGGTCCGAATCAGTGGTTGTGAATTTTTTCAGATTTTTAAATTGATAAATAGAAATTTCGAATTTTCCAAGCTATGATTATCCGATAAATATGTACCTTGGACATTCTGACATCAACGAAATTTCGCATCTTATGAACGAATCGTTTGAAACTCTGTGATCTAGATGAAAGTCGAACGAGAAATCGATCTGTGGGTCGGTCGACTCCGTGGGACCAACCGTTCCGGAGATATAGGGCGTCCAAGTGAAAATCGTGCGCTTTTTGGCAAAGAACGCAATTAGGAGCGAGATTACTCCGTTATCGAGACGAATTGATCAATTTCGACCTCAGATTCGTTGTCTACGGGTCCGAATCAGTGGTTGTGAATTTTTTCAGATTTTTGAATTGATAAATAGAAATTTCGGATTTTCCAAGATATGATTATCCGATAAATATGTACCTTGGACCTTCGGACATGAACGAAATTTTGCATCTTCTGAACGAATCGTTTGAAACTCTGTGATCTAGATGAAAATCGAACGAGAAATCGATCTGTGGGTCGGTCGACTCCGTGGGACCAACCGTTCCAGAGATATAGGGCGTCCAAGTGGGAATAGTACGCTTTTTGGCAAAAAACGCAATTAGGAGCGAGATTACTCCGTTATCGAGACGAATTGATCAATTTCGACCTCAGATTCGTTGTCTACGGGTCCGAATCTGTGGTTGTGAGTTTTTTCAGATCTTTAAATTGATAAATAGAAATTTCGGATTTTCCAAGATATGATTATCCGATAAATATGTACCTTGGACATTCTGTCATTGACGCAATTTCGCATGTTATGAACGAATCGTTTGAAACTCTGTGATCTAGATGAAAATCGAACGAGAAATCGATCTGTGGGTCGGTCGACTCCGTGGGACCAACCGTTCCGGAGATATAGGGCGTCCATGTGGAAATAGTGCGCTTTTTGGTAAAAAACGCAATAAGGAGCGAGATTACTCCGTTATCTAGACGAATTGATCAATTTCGACCTCAGATTCGTTGTCTACGGGTCCGAATCAGTAGTTGTGAATTTTTTCAGATTTTTAAATTGATAAATAGAAATTTCGAATTTTCCAAGCTATGATTATCCGATAAATATGTACCTTGGACTTTCTGACATCAACGAAATTTCGCATCCTATGAACGAATCGTTTGAAACTCTGTGATCTAGATGAAAATCGAACGAGAAATCGATCTGTGGGTCGGTCGACTCCGTGGGACCAACCGTTCCGGAGATATAGGGCGTCCAAGTGGAAATAGTACGCTTTTTGGCAAAGAACGCAATTAGGAGCGAGATTACTCCGTTATCGAGACGAATTGATCAATCCGACCTCAGATTCGTTGTCTACGGGTCCGAATCAGTGGTTGTGAATTTTTTCAGATTTTTAAATTGATAAATAGAAATTTCGAATTTTCCAAGCTATGATTATCCGATAAATTTGTACCTTGGACTTTCTGACATCAACGAAATTCCGCATCCTAGGAACGAATCGTTCGGAACTCTGTGATCTAGATGGAAATCGAACGAGGAATCGATCTGTGGGTCGGTCGACTCCGTGGGACCAACCGTTCCAGAGATATAGGGCGTCCAAGTGGAAATAGTACGCTTTTTGGCAAAGAACGCAATTAGGAGCGAGATTACTCCGTTATCGAGACGAATAAATCAATTTCGACCTCAGATTCGTTGTTTACGGGTCCGAATCAGTGGTTGTGAATTTTTTCAGATTTTTAAATTGATAAATAGAAATTTCGAATTTTCCAAGCTATGATTATCCGATAAATATGTACCTTGGACATTCTGACATCAACGAAATTTCGCATCTTATGAACGAATCGTTTGAAACTCTGTGATCTAGATGAAAGTCGAACGAGAAATCGATCTGTGGGTCGGTCGACTCCGTGGGACCAACCGTTCCGGAGATATAGGGCGTCCAAGTGAAAATCGTGCGCTTTTTGGCAAAGAACGCAATTAGGAGCGAGATTACTCCGTTATCGAGACGAATTGATCAATTTCGACCTCAGATTCGTTGTCTACGGGTCCGAATCAGTGGTTGTGAATTTTTTCAGATTTTTGAATTGATAAATAGAAATTTCGGATTTTCCAAGATATGATTATCCGATAAATATGTACCTTGGACCTTCGGACATGAACGAAATTTTGCATCTTCTGAACGAATCGTTTGAAACTCTGTGATCTAGATGAAAATCGAACGAGAAATCGATCTGTGGGTCGGTCGACTCCGTGGGACCAACCGTTCCAGAGATATAGGGCGTCCAAGTGGGAATAGTACGCTTTTTGGCAAAAAACGCAATTAGGAGCGAGATTACTCCGTTATCGAGACGAATTGATCAATTTCGACCTCAGATTCGTTGTCTACGGGTCCGAATCTGTGGTTGTGAGTTTTTTCAGATCTTTAAATTGATAAATAGAAATTTCGGATTTTCCAAGATATGATTATCCGATAAATATGTACCTTGGACATTCTGTCATTGACGCAATTTCGCATGTTATGAACGAATCGTTTGAAACTCTGTGATCTAGATGAAAATCGAACGAGAAATCGATCTGTGGGTCGGTCGACTCCGTGGGACCAACCGTTCCGGAGATATAGGGCGTCCATGTGGAAATAGTGCGCTTTTTGGTAAAAAACGCAATAAGGAGCGAGATTACTCCGTTATCTAGACGAATTGATCAATTTCGACCTCAGATTCGTTGTCTACGGGTCCGAATCAGTAGTTGTGAATTTTTTCAGATTTTTAAATTGATAAATAGAAATTTCGAATTTTCCAAGCTATGATTATCCGATAAATATGTACCTTGGACTTTCTGACATCAACGAAATTTCGCATCCTATGAACGAATCGTTTGAAACTCTGTGATCTAGATGAAAATCGAACGAGAAATCGATCTGTGGGTCGGTCGACTCCGTGGGACCAACCGTTCCGGAGATATAGGGCGTCCAAGTGGAAATAGTACGCTTTTTGGCAAAGAACGCAATTAGGAGCGAGATTACTCCGTTATCGAGACGAATTGATCAATCCGACCTCAGATTCGTTGTCTACGGGTCCGAATCAGTGGTTGTGAATTTTTTCAGATTTTTAAATTGATAAATAGAAATTTCGAATTTTCCAAGCTATGATTATCCGATAAATTTGTACCTTGGACTTTCTGACATCAACGAAATTCCGCATCTCATGAACGAATCGTTTGAAACTCTGTGATCTAGATGAAAATCGAACGAGAAATCGATCTGTGGGTCGGTCGACTCCGTGGGACCAACCGTTCCAGAGATATAGGGCGTCCAAGTGGAAATAGTACGCTTTTTGGCAAAGAACGCAATTAGGAGCGAGATTACTCCGTTATCGAGACGAATTGATCAATCCGACCTCAGATTCGTTGTCTACGGGTCCGAATCAGTGGTTGTGAATTTTTTCAGATTTTTCAATTGATAAATAGAAATTTCGAATTTTCCAAGCTATGATTATCCGATAAATATGTACCTTGGACTTTCTGACATCAACGAAATTTCGCATCTCATGAACGAATCGTTCGAAACTCTGTGATCTAGATGAAAATCGAACGAGGAATCGATCTGTGGGTCGGTCGACTCCGTGGGACCAACCGTTCCGGAGATATAGGGCGTCCAAGTTGAAATAGTACGCTTTTTGGCAAAGAACGCAATTAGGAGCGAGATTACCCCGTTATCGAGACGAATTGATCAATTTCGACCTCAGATTCGTTGTCTACGGGTCCGAATCAGTGGTTGTGAATTTTTTCAGATTTTTAAATAGATACATAGAAATTTCGAATTTTCCAAGCTATGATTATCCGATAAATATGTACCTTGGACTTTCTGACATCAACGAAATTCCGCATCCTAGGAACGAATCGTTCGGAACTCTGTGATCTAGATGGAAATCGAACGAGGAATCGATCTGTGGGTCGGTCGACTCCGTGGGACCAACCGTTCCAGAGATATAGGGCGTCCAAGTGGAAATAGTACGCTTTTTGGCAAAGAACGCAATTAGGAGCGAGATTACTCCGTTATCGAGACGAATTAATCAATTTCGACCTCAGATTCGTTGTTTACGGGTCCGAATCAGTGGTTGTGAATTTTTTCAGATTTTTAAATTGATAAATAGAAATTTCGAATTTTCCAAGCTATGATTATCCGATAAATATGTACCTTGGACATTCTGACATCAACGAAATTTCGCATCTTATGAACGAATCGTTTGAAACTCTGTGATCTAGATGAAAGTCGAACGAGAAATCGATCTGTGGGTCGGTTGACTCCGTGGGACCAACCGTTCCAGAGATATAGGGCGTCCAAGTGGGAATAGTACGCTTTTTGGCAAAAAACGCAATTAGGAGCGAGATTACTCCGTTATCGAGACGAATTGATCAATTTCGACCTCAGATTCGTTGTCTACGGGTCCGAATCTGTGGTTGTGAGTTTTTTCAGATCTTTAAATTGATAAATAGAAATTTCGGATTTTCCAAGATATGATTATCCGATAAATATGTACCTTGGACTTTCTGTCATTGACGCAATTTCGCATCTTATGAACGAATCGTTTGAAACTCTGTGATCTAGATGAAAATCGAACGAGAAATCGATCTGTGGGTCGGTCGACTCCGTGGGACCAACCGTTCCGGAGATATAGGGCGTCCATGTGGAAATAGTGCGCTTTTTGGTAAAAAACGCAATAAGGAGCGAGATTACTCCGTTATCTAGACGAATTGATCAATTTCGACCTCAGATTCGTTGTCTACGGGTCCGAATCAGTAGTTGTGAATTTTTTCAGATTTTTAAATTGATAAATAGAAATTTCGAATTTTCCAAGCTATGATTATCCGATAAATATGTACCTTGGACTTTCTGACATCAACGAAATTTCGCATCCTATGAACGAATCGTTTGAAACTCTGTGATCTAGATGAAAATCGAACGAGAAATCGATCTGTGGGTCGGTCGACTCCGTGGGACCAACCGTTCCGGAGATATAGGGCGTCCAAGTGGAAATAGTACGCTTTTTGGCAAAGAACGCAATTAGGAGCGAGATTACTCCGTTATCGAGACGAATTGATCAATCCGACCTCAGATTCGTTGTCTACGGGTCCGAATCAGTGGTTGTGAATTTTTTCAGATTTTTCAATTGATAAATAGAAATTTCGAATTTTCCAAGCTATGATTATCCGATAAATATGTACCTTGGACTTTCTGACATTAACGAAATTTCGCATCTCATGAACGAATCGTTCGAAACTCTGTGATCTAGATGAAAATCGAACGAGGAATCGATCTGTGGGTCGGTCGACTCCGTGGGACCAACCGTTCCGGAGATATAGGGCGTCCAAGTGGAAATAGTAAGCTTTTTGGCAAAGAACGCAATTAGGAGCGAGATTACTCCGTTATCGAGACGAATTGATCAATTTCAACCTCAGATTCGTTGTCTACGGGTCCGAATCTGTGGTTGTGAATTTTTTCAGATTTTTAAATAGATACATAGAAATTTCGAATTTTCCAAGCTATGATTATCCGATAAATATGTACCTTGGACTTTCTGACATCAACGAAATTCCGCATCCTAGGAACGAATCGTTCGGAACTCTGTGATCTAGATGGAAATCGAACGAGGAATCAATCTGTGGGTCGGTCGACTCCGTGGGACCAACCGTTCCAGAGATATAGGGCGTCCAAGTGGAAATAGTACGCTTTTTGGCAAAGAACGCAATTAGGAGCGAGATTACTCCGTTATCGAGACGAATTGATCAATTTCGACCTCAGATTCGTTGTTTACGGGTCCGAATCAGTGGTTGTGAGTTTTTTCAGATCTTTAAATTGATAAATAGAAATTTCGGATTTTCCAAGATATGATTATCCGATAAATATGTACCTTGGACTTTCTGACATTGACGCAATTTCGCATCTTATGAACGAATCGTTTGAAACTCTGTGATCTAGATGAAAATCGAACGAGAAATCGATCTGTGGGTCGGTCGACTCCGTGGGACCAACCGTTCCGGAGATATAGGGCGTCCATGTGGAAATAGTGCGCTTTTTGGTAAAAAACGCAATAAGGAGCGAGATTACTCCGTTATCTAGACGAATTGATCAATTTCGACCTCAGATTCGTTGTCTACGGGTCCGAATCAGTAGTTGTGAATTTTTTCAGAATTTTAAATTGATAAATAGAAATTTCGAATTTTCCAAGCTATGATTATCCGATAAATATGTACCTTGGACTTTCTGACATCAACGAAATTTCGCATCCTATGAACGAATCGTTTGAAACTCTGTGATCTAGATGAAAATCGAACGAGAAATCGATCTGTGGGTCGGTCGACTCCGTGGGACCAACCGTTCCGGAGATATAGGGCGTCCAAGTGGATATAGTACGCTTTTTGGCAAAGAACGCAATTAGGAGCGAGATTACTCCGTTATCGAGACGAATCGATCAATCCGACCTCAGATTCGTTGTCTACGGGTCCGAATCAGTGGTTGTGAATTTTTTCAGATTTTTCAATTGATAAATAGAAATTTCGAATTTTCCAAGCTATGATTATCCGATAAATATGTACCTTGGACTTTCTGACATTAACGAAATTTCGCATCTCATGAACGAATCGTTCGAAACTCTGTGATCTAGATGAAAATCGAACGAGGAATCGATCTGTGGGTCGGTCGACTCCGTGGGACCAACCGTTCCGGAGATATAGGGCGTCCAAGTGGAAATAGTACGCTTTTTGGCAAAGAACGCAATTAGGAGCGAGATTACTCCGTTATCGAGACGAATTGATCAATTTCGACCTAAGATTGGTTGTCTACGGGTCCGAATCAGTGGTTGTGAATTTTTTCAGATTTTTCAATTGATAAATAGAAATTTCGAATTTTCCAAGCTATGATTATCCGATAAATATGTACCATGGACTTTCTGACATTAACGAAATTTTGCATCTCATGAACGAATCGTTCGGAACTCTGTGATCTAGATGAAAATCGAACGAGGAATCGATCTGTGGGTCGGTCGACTCCGTGGGACCAACCGTTCCGGAGATATAGGGCGTCCAAGTGGAAATAGTAAGCTTTTTGGCAAAGAACGCAATTAGGAGCGAGATTACTCCGTTATCGAGACGAATTGATCAATTTCAACCTCAGATTCGTTGTCTACGGGTCCGAATCTGTGGTTGTGAATTTTTTCAGATTTTTAAATAGATACATAGAAATTTCGAATTTTCCAAGCTATGATTATCCGATAAATATGTACCTTGGACTTTCTGACATCAACGAAATTCCGCATCCTAGGAACGAATCGTTCGGAACTCTGTGATCTAGATGGAAATCGAACGAGGAATCGATCTGTGGGTCGGTCGACTCCGTGGGACCAACCGTTCCAGAGATATAGGGCGTCCAAGTGGAAATAGTACGCTTTTTGGCAAAGAACGCAATTAGGAGCGAGATAACTCCGTTATCGAGACGAATTGATCAATTTCGACCTCAGATTCGTTGTCTACGGGTCCGAATCAGTGGTTGTGAATTTTTTCAGATTTTTAAATTGATAAATAGAAATTTCGAATTTTCCAAGCTATGATTATCCGATAAATATGTACCTTGGACATTCTGACATCAACGAAATTTCGCATCTTATGAACGAATCGTTTGAAACTCTGTGATCTAGATGAAAGTCGAACGAGAAATCGATCTGTGGGTCGGTCGACTCCGTGGGACCAACCGTTCCGGAGATATAGGGCGTCCAAGTGAAAATCGTGCGCTTTTTGGCAAAGAACGCAATTAGGAGCGAGATTACTCCGTTATCGAGACGAATTGATCAATTTCGACCTCAGATTCGTTGTCTACGGGTCCGAATCAGTGGTTGTGAATTTTTTCAGATTTTTGAATTGATAAATAGAAATTTCGGATTTTCCAAGATATGATTATCCGATAAATATGTACCTTGGACCTTCGGACATGAACGAAATTTTGCATCTTCTGAACGAATCGTTTGAAACTCTGTGATCTAGATGAAAATCGAACGAGAAATCGATCTGTGGGTCGGTCGACTCCGTGGGACCAACCGTTCCAGAGATATAGGGCGTCCAAGTGGGAATAGTACGCTTTTTGGCAAAAAACGCAATTAGGAGCGAGATTACTCCGTTATCGAGACGAATTGATCAATTTCGACCTCAGATTCGTTGTCTACGGGTCCGAATCTGTGGTTGTGAGTTTTTTCAGATCTTTAAATTGATAAATAGCAATTTCGGATTTTCCAAGATATGATTATCCGATAAATATGTACCTTGGACTTTCTGTCATTGACGCAATTTCGCATCTTATGAACGAATCGTTTGAAACTCTGTGATCTAGATGAAAATCGAACGAGAAATCGATCTGTGGGTCGGTCGACTCCGTGGGACCAACCGTTCCGGAGATATAGGGCGTCCATGTGGAAATAGTGCGCTTTTTGGTAAAAAACGCAATAAGGAGCGAGATTACTCCGTTATCTAGACGAATTGATCAATTTCGACCTCAGATTCGTTGTCTACGGGTCCGAATCAGTAGTTGTGAATTTTTTCAGATTTTTAAATTGATAAATAGAAATTTCGAATTTTCCAAGCTATGATTATCCGATAAATATGTACCTTGGACTTTCTGACATCAACGAAATTTCGCATCCTATGAACGAATCGTTTGAAACTCTGTGATCTAGATGAAAATCGAACGAGAAATCGATCTGTGGGTCGGTCGACTCCGTGGGACCAACCGTTCCGGAGATATAGGGCGTCCAAGTGGAAATAGTACGCTTTTTGGCAAAGAACGCAATTAGGAGCGAGATTACTCCGTTATCGAGACGAATTGATCAATCCGACCTCAGATTCGTTGTCTACGGGTCCGAATCAGTGGTTGTGAATTTTTTCAGATTTTTCAATTGATAAATAGAAATTTCGAATTTTCCAAGCTATGATTATCCGATAAATATGTACCTTGGACTTTCTGACATTAACGAAATTTCGCATCTCATGAACGAATCGTTCGAAACTCTGTGATCTAGATGAAAATCGAACGAGGAATCGATCTGTGGGTCGGTCGACTCCGTGGGACCAACCGTTCCGGAGATATAGGGCGTCCAAGTGGAAATAGTAAGCTTTTTGGCAAAGAACGCAATTAGGAGCGAGATTACTCCGTTATCGAGACGAATTGATCAATTTCAACCTCAGATTCGTTGTCTACGGGTCCGAATCTGTGGTTGTGAATTTTTTCAGATTTTTAAATAGATACATAGAAATTTCGAATTTTCCAAGCTATGATTATCCGATAAATATGTACCTTGGACTTTCTGACATCAACGAAATTCCGCATCCTAGGAACGAATCGTTCGGAACTCTGTGATCTAGATGGAAATCGAACGAGGAATCAATCTGTGGGTCGGTCGACTCCGTGGGACCAACCGTTCCAGAGATATAGGGCGTCCAAGTGGAAATAGTACGCTTTTTGGCAAAGAACGCAATTAGGAGCGAGATTACTCCGTTATCGAGACGAATTGATCAATTTCGACCTCAGATTCGTTGTTTACGGGTCCGAATCAGTGGTTGTGAATTCTTTCAGATTTTTAAATTGATAAATAGAAATTTCGAATTTTCCAAGCTATGATTATCCGATAAATATGTACCTTGGACATTCTGACATCAACGAAATTTCGCATCTTATGAACGAATCGTTTGAAACTCTGTGATCTAGATGAAAGTCGAACGAGAAATCGATCTGTGGGTCGGTTGACTCCGTGGGACCAACCGTTCCAGAGATATAGGGCGTCCAAGTGGGAATAGTACGCTTTTTGGCAAAAAACGCAATTAGGAGCGAGATTACTCCGTTATCGAGACGAATTGATCAATTTCGACCTCAGATTCGTTGTCTACGGGTCCGAATCTGTGGTTGTGAGTTTTTTCAGATCTTTAAATTGATAAATAGAAATTTCGGATTTTCCAAGATATGATTATCCGATAAATATGTACCTTGGACTTTCTGACATTGACGCAATTTCGCATCTTATGAACGAATCGTTTGAAACTCTGTGATCTAGATGAAAATCGAACGAGAAATCGATCTGTGGGTCGGTCGACTCCGTGGGACCAACCGTTCCGGAGATATAGGGCGTCCATGTGGAAATAGTGCGCTTTTTGGTAAAAAACGCAATAAGGAGCGAGATTACTCCGTTATCTAGACGAATTGATCAATTTCGACCTCAGATTCGTTGTCTACGGGTCCGAATCAGTAGTTGTGAATTTTTTCAGAATTTTAAATTGATAAATAGAAATTTCGAATTTTCCAAGCTATGATTATCCGATAAATATGTACCTTGGACTTTCTGACATCAACGAAATTTCGCATCCTATGAACGAATCGTTTGAAACTCTGTGATCTAGATGAAAATCGAACGAGAAATCGATCTGTGGGTCGGTCGACTCCGTGGGACCAACCGTTCCGGAGATATAGGGCGTCCAAGTGGAAATAGTACGCTTTTTGGCAAAGAACGCAATTAGGAGCGAGATTACTCCGTTATCGAGACGAATTGATCAATTTCAACCTCAGATTCGTTGTCTACGGGTCCGAATCTGTGGTTGTGAATTTTTTCAGATTTTTAAATAGATACATAGAAATTTCGAATTTTCCAAGCTATGATTATCCGATAAATATGTACCTTGGACTTTCTGACATCAACGAAATTCCGCATCCTAGGAACGAATCGTTCGGAACTCTGTGATCTAGATGGAAATCGAACGAGGAATCGATCTGTGGGTCGGTCGACTCCGTGGGACCAACCGTTCCAGAGATATAGGGCGTCCAAGTGGAAATAGTACGCTTTTTGGCAAAGAACGCAATTAGGAGCGAGATAACTCCGTTATCGAGACGAATTGATCAATTTCGACCTCAGATTCGTTGTCTACGGGTCCGAATCAGTGGTTGTGAATTTTTTCAGATTTTTAAATTGATAAATAGAAATTTCGAATTTTCCAAGCTATGATTATCCGATAAATTTGTACCTTGGACTTTCTGACATCAACGAAATTCCGCATCTCATGAACGAATCGTTTGAAACTCTGTGATCTAGATGAAAATCGAACGAGAAATCGATCTGTGGGTCGGTCGACTCCGTGGGACCAACCGTTCCAGAGATATAGGGCGTCCAAGTGGAAATAGTACGCTTTTCGGCAAAGAACGCAATTAGGAGCGAGATTACTCCGTTATCGAAACGAATTGATCAATTTCGACCTCAGATTCGTTGTCTACGGGTCCGAATCAGTGGTTGTGAATTTTTTCAGATTTTTAAATTGATAAATAGAAATTTCGAATTTTCCAAGCTATGATTATCCGATAAATATGTACCTTGGACTTTCTGACATCAACGAAATTTCGCATCCTGGGAACGAATCGTTCGGAACTCTGTGATCTAGATGGAAATCGAACGAGGAATCGATCTGTGGGTCGGTCGACTCCGTGGGACCAACCGTTCCAGAGATATAGGGCGTCCAAGTGGAAATAGTACGCTTTTTGGCAAAGAACGCAATTAGGAGCGAGATTACTCCGTTATCGAGACGAATTGATCAATTTCGACTTCAGATTCGTTGTCTCCGGGTCCGAATCAGTGGTTGTGAATTTTTTCAGATTTTTAAATTGATAAATAGAAATTTCGAATTTTCCAAGCTATGATTATCCGATAAATATGTACCTTGGACTTTCTGACTTCAACGAAATTTCGCATCCTAGGAACGAATCGTTTGAAACTCTGTGATCTAGATGAAAATCGAACGAGAAATCGATCTGTGGTCGGTCGACTCCGTGGGACCAACCGTTCCAGAGATATAGGGCGTCCAAGTGGGAATAGTACGCTTTTTGGCAAAAACGCAATTAGGAGCGAGATTACTCCGTTATCGAGACGAATTGATCAATTTAGACCTCAAATTCGTTGTCTACGGGTCCGAATCTGTAGTTGTGAATTTTTTCAGATTTTTTAATTGATAAATAGAAATTTCGGATTTTCCAAGATATGATTATCTGATAAATATGTACCTTGGACTTTCTGACATCAACGGAGTTTCGCATCTTATGTACGAATCGTTTACTCCGTGATCTAGATGAAAATCGAACGAGAAATCGATCTGTGGGTCGGTCGACTCCGTGGGACCAACCGTTCCAGAGATATAGGGCGTCCAAGTGGGAATAGTACGCTTTTTGGCAAAAAACGCAATTAGGAGCGAGATTACTCCGTTATCGAGACGAATTGATCAATTTCGACCTCAGATTCGTTGTCTACGGGTCCGAATCAGTGGTTGTGAGTTCTTTCAGATTTTTAAATTGATAAATAGAAATTTCGAATTTTCCAAGCTATGATTATCCGATAAATATGTACCTTGGACATTCTGACATCAACGAAATTTCGCATCTTATGAACGAATCGTTTGAAACTCTGTGATCTAGATGAAAGTCGAACGAGAAATCGATCTGTGGGTCGGTCGACTCCGTGGGACCAACCGTTCCGGAGATATAGGGCGTCCATGTGGAAATAGTGCGCTTTTTGGTAAAAAACGCAATAAGGAGCGAGATTACTCCGTTATCTAGACGAATTGATCAATTTCGACCTCAGATTCGTTGTCTACGGGTCCGAATCAGTAGTTGTGAATTTTTTCAGATTTTTAAATTGATAAATAGAAATTTCGAATTTTCCAAGCTATGATTATCCGATAAATATGTACCTTGGACTTTCTGACATCAACGAAATTTCGCATCCAATGAACGAATCGTTTGAAACTCTGTGATCTAGATGAAAATCGAACGAGAAATCGATCTGTGGGTCGGTCGACTCCGTGGGACCAACCGTTCCAGAGATATAGGGCGTCCAAGTGGAAATAGTACGCTTTTTGGCAAAGAACGCAATTAGGAGCGAGATAACTCCGTTATCGAGACGAATTGATCAATTTCGACCTCAGATTCGTTGTCTACGGGTCCGAATCAGTGGTTGTGAATTTTTTCAGATTTTTAAATTGATAAATAGAAATTTCGAATTTTCCAAGCTATGATTATCCGATAAATTTGTACCTTGGACTTTCTGACATCAACGAAATTCCGCATCTCATGAACGAATCGTTTGAAACTCTGTGATCTAGATGAAAATCGAACGAGAAATCGATCTGTGGGTCGGTCGACTCCGTGGGACCAACCGTTCCAGAGATATAGGGCGTCCAAGTGGAAATAGTACGCTTTTCGGCAAAGAACGCAATTAGGAGCGAGATTACTCCGTTATCGAAACGAATTGATCAATTTCGACCTCAGATTCGTTGTCTACGGGTCCGAATCAGTGGTTGTGAATTTTTTCAGATTTTTAAATTGATAAATAGAAATTTCGAATTTTCCAAGCTATGATTATCCGATAAATATGTACCTTGGACTTTCTGACATCAACGAAATTTCGCATCCTGGGAACGAATCGTTCGGAACTCTTTGATCTAGATGGAAATCGAACGAGGAATCGATCTGTGGGTCGGTCGACTCCGTGGGACCAACCGTTCCAGAGATATAGGGCGTCCAAGTGGAAATAGTACGCTTTTTGGCAAAGAACGCAATTAGGAGCGAGATTACTCCGTTATCGAGACGAATTGATCAATTTCGACTTCAGATTCGTTGTCTCCGGGTCCGAATCAGTGGTTGTGAATTTTTTCAGATTTTTAAATTGATAAATAGAAATTTCGAATTTTCCAAGCTATGATTATCCGATAAATATGTACCTTGGACTTTCTGACATCAACGAAATTTCGCATCCTAGGAACGAATCGTTTGAAACTCTGTGATCTAGATGAAAATCGAACGAGAAATCGATCTGTGGGTCGGTCGACTCCGTGGGACCAACCGTTCCAGAGATATAGGGCGTCCAAGTGGAAATAGTACGCTTTTTGGCAAAGAACGCAATTAGGAGCGAGATTACTCCGTTATCGAGACGAATTGATCAATTTCGACTTCAGATTCGTTGTCTCCGGGTCCGAATCAGTGGTTGTGAATTTTTTCAGATTTTTAAATTGATAAATAGAAATTTCGAATTTTCCAAGCTATGATTATCCGATAAATATGTACCTTGGACTTTCTGACATCAACGAAATTTCGCATCCTAGGAACGAATCGTTTGAAACTCTGTGATCTAGATGAAAATCGAACGAGAAATCGATCTGTGGGTCGGTCGACTCCGTGGGACCAACCGTTCCAGAGATATAGGGCGTCCAAGTGGAAATAGTACGCTTTTTGGCAAAGAACGCAATTAGGAGCGAGATTACTCCGTTATCGAGACGAATTGATCAATTTCGACTTCAGATTCGTTGTCTCCGGGTCCGAATCAGTGGTTGTGAATTTTTTCAGATTTTTAAATTGATAAATAGAAATTTCGAATTTTCCAAGCTATGATTATCCGATAAATTTGTACCTTGGACTTTCTGACATCAACGAAATTCCGCATCTCATGAACGAATCGTTTGAAACTCTGTGATCTAGATGAAAATCGAACGAGAAATCGATCTGTGGGTCGGTCGACTCCGTGGGACCAACCGTTCCAGAGATATAGGGCGTCCAAGTGGGAATAGTACGCTTTTTGGCAAAAAACGCAATTAGGAGCGAGATTACTCCGTTATCGAGACGAATTGATCAATTTCGACCTCAGATTCGTTGTTTACGGGTCCGAATCAGTGGTTGTGACTTTTTTCAGATTTTTAAATTGATAAATAGAAATTTCGAATTTTCCAAGCTATGATTATCCGATAAATATGTACCTTGGACATTCTGACATCAACGAAATTTCGCATCTTATGAACGAATCGTTGGAAACTCTGTGATCTAGATGAAAATCGAACGAGAAATCGATCTGTGGGTCGGTCGACTCCGTGGGACTGACCGTTCCAGAGATATAGGGCGTCCAAGTGGAAATAGTACGCTTTTTGGCAAAGAACGCAATTAGGAGCGAGATTACTCCGTTATCGAGACGAATTGATCAATTTCGACTTCAGATTCGTTGTCTCCGGGTCCGAATCAGTGGTTGTGAATTTTTTCAGATTTTTAAATTGATAAATAGAAATTTCGAATTTTCCAAGCTATGATTATCCGATAAATATGTACCTTGGACTTTCTGACATCAACGAAATTTCGCATCCTAGGAACGAATCGTTTGAAACTCTGTGATCTAGATGAAAATCGAACGAGAAATCGATCTGTGGGTCGGTCGACTCCGTGGGACCAACCGTTCCAGAGATATAGGGCGTCCAAGTGGAAATAGTACGCTTTTTGGCAAAGAACGCAATTAGGAGCGAGATTACTCCGTTATCGAGACGAATTGATCAATTTCGACTTCAGATTCGTTGTCTCCGGGTCCGAATCAGTGGTTGTGAATTTTTTCAGATTTTTAAATTGATAAATAGAAATTTCGAATTTTCCAAGCTATGATTATCCGATAAATATGTACCTTGGACTTTCTGACATCAACGAAATTTCGCATCCTAGGAACGAATCGTTTGAAACTCTGTGATCTAGATGAAAATCGAACGAGAAATCGATCTGTGGTCGGTCGACTCCGTGGGACCAACCGTTCCAGAGATATAGGGCGTCCAAGTGGGAATAGTACGCTTTTTGGCAAAAACGCAATTAGGAGCGAGATTACTCCGTTATCGAGACGAATTGATCAATTTAGACCTCAAATTCGTTGTCTACGGGTCCGAATCTGTAGTTGTGAAATTTTTCAGATTTTTTAATTGATAAATAGAAATTTCGGATTTTCCAAGATATGATTATCTGATAAATATGTACCTTGGACTTTCTGACATCAACGGAGTTTCGCATCTTATGTACGAATCGTTTACTCCGTGATCTAGATGAAAATCGAACGAGAAATCGATCTGTGGGTCGGTCGACTCCGTGGGACCAACCGTTCCAGAGATATAGGGCGTCCAAGTGGGAATAGTACGCTTTTTGGCAAAAAACGCAATTAGGAGCGAGATTACTCCGTTATCGAGACGAATTGATCAATTTCGACCTCAGATTCGTTGTTTACGGGTCCGAATCAGTGGTTGTGACTTTTTTCAGATTTTTAAATTGATAAATAGAAATTTCGAATTTTCCAAGCTATGATTATCCGATAAATATGTACCTTGGACATTCTGACATCAACGAAATTTCGCATCTTATGAACGAATCGTTTGAAACTCTGTGATCTAGATGAGAGTCGAACGAGAAATCGATCTGTGGGTCGGTCGACTCCGTGGGACCAACCGTTCCGGAGATATAGGGCGTCCAAGTGAAAATCGTGCGCTTTTTGGCAAAGAACGCAATTAGGAGCGAGATTACTCCGTTATCGAGACGAATTGATCAATTTCGACCGCAGATTCGTTGTCTACGGGTCCGAATCAGTGGTTGTGAATTTTTTCAGATTTTTGAATTGATAAATAGAAATTTCGGATTTTCCAAGATATGATTATCCGATAAATATGTACCTTGGACCTTCGGACATGAACGAAATTTTGCATCTTCTGAACGAATCGTTTGAAACTCTGTGATCTAGATGAAAATCGAACGAGAAATCGATCTGTGGGTCGGTCGACTCCGTGGGACCAACCGTTTCAGAGATATAAGGAGTCCAAGTGGAAATAGTACGCTTTTTGGAAAAGAACGCAATTAGGAGCGAGATTACTCCGTTATCGAGACGAATTGATCAATTTCGACCTCAGATTCGTTGTCTACGGGTCCGAATCAGTGGTTGTGAATTTTTTCAGATTTTTAAATTGATAAATAGAAATTTCGAATTTTCCAAGCTATGATTATCCGATAAATATGTACCTTGGACTTTCTGACATCAACGAAATTCCGCATCTCATGAACGAATCGTTTGAAACTCTGTGATCTAGATGAAAATCGAACGAGAAATCGATCTGTGGGTCGGTCGACTCCGTGGGACCAACCGTTCCGGAGATATAGGGCGTCCAAGTGGAAATAGTACGCTTTTTGGCAAAGAACGCAATTAGGAGCGAGATTACTCCGTTATCGAGACGAATTGATCAATTTCGACCTCAGATTCGTTGTCTACGGGTCCGAATCAGTGGTTGTGAATTTTTTCAGATTTTTCAATTGATAAATAGAAATTTCGAATTTTCCAAGCTATGATTATCCGATAAATATGTACCTTGGACTTTCTGACATTAACGAAATTTTGCATCTCATGAACGAATCGTTCGGAACTCTGTGATCTAGATGAAAATCGAACGAGGAATCGATCTGTGGGTCGGTCGACTCCGTGGGACCAACCGTTCCGGAGATATAGGGCGTCCAAGTGGAAATAGTACGCTTTTTGGCAAAGAACGCAATTAGGAGCGAGATTACTCCGTTATCGAGACGAATTGATCAATTTCAACCTCAGATTCGTTGTCTACGGGTCCGAATCTGTGGTTGTGAATTTCTTCAGATTTTTAAATAGATAAATAGAAATTTCGAATTTTCCAAGCTATGATTATCCGATAAATATGTACCTTGGACTTTCTGACATCAACGAAATTTCGCATCCTAGGAACGAATCGTTTGAAACTCTGTGATCTAGATGAAAATCGAACGAGAAATCGATCTGTGGTCGGTCGACTCCGTGGGACCAACCGTTCCAGAGATATAGGGCGTCCAAGTGGGAATAGTACGCTTTTTGGCAAAAACGCAATTAGGAGCGAGATTACTCCGTTATCGAGACGAATTGATCAATTTAGACCTCAAATTCGTTGTCTACGGGTCCGAATCTGTAGTTGTGAATTTTTTCAGATTTTTTAATTGATAAATAGAAATTTCGGATTTTCCAAGATATGATTATCTGATAAATATGTACCTTGGACTTTCTGACATCAACGGAATTTCGCATCTTATGTACGAATCGTTTACTCCGTGATCTAGATGAAAATCGAACGAGAAATCGATCTGTGGGTCGGTCGACTCCGTGGGACCAACCGTTCCAGAGATATAGGACGTCCAAGTGGAAATAGTACGCTTTTTGGCAAAGAACGCAATTAGGAGCGAGATTACTCCGTTATCGAGACGAATTGATCAATTTCGACCTCAGATTCGTTGTCTACGGGTCCGAATCAGTGGTTGTGAATTTTTTCAGATTTTCAAATTGATAAATAGAAATTTCGAATTTTCCAAGCTATGATTATCCGATAAATATGTACCTTGGACTTTCTGACATTAACGAAATTTCGCATCTTATGAACGAATCGTTTGAAACTCTGTGATCTAAATGAAAATCAAACGAGAAATCGATCTGTGGGTCGGTCGACTCGTGGGACCAACCGTTCCAGAGATATAGGGCGTCCAAGTGGAAATAGTGCGCTTTTTGGCAAAAAACGCAATTAGGAGCGAGATTACTCCGTTATCGAGACGAATTGGTCAATTTCGACTTCAGATTCGTTGTCTACGGGTCCGAATCTGTAGTTGCGAATCTTTTCAGATTTTTAAATTGATAAATAGAAATTTCGAATTTTCCAAGCTATGATTATCCGATAAATATGTACCTTGGACTTTCTGACATTAACGAAATTTCGCATCTTATGAACGAATCGTTTGAAACTCTGTGATCTAGATGAAAATCGAACGAGAAATCGATCTGTGGGTCGGTCGACTCCGTGGGACCAACAGTTCCGGAGATATAGGGCGTCCAAGTGGAAATAGTAAGCTTTTTGGCAAAGAACGCAATTAGGAGCGAGATAACTCCGTTATCGAGACGAATTGATCAATTTCGACCTCAGATTCGTTGTCTACGGGTCCGAATCAGTGGTTGTGAATTTTTTCAGATTTTTAAATTGATAAATAGAAATTTCGAATTTTCCAAGCTATGATTATCCGATAAATATGTACCTTGGACTTTCTGACATCAACGAAATTCCGCATCTCATGAACGAATCGTTTGAAACTCTGTGATCTAGATGAAAATCGAACGAGAAATCGATCTGTGGGTCGGTCGACTCCGTGGAACCAACCGTTCCGGAGATATAGGGCGTCCATGTGGAAATAGTACGCTTTTTGGCAAAGAACGCAATTAGGAGCGAGATTACTCCGTTATCGAAACGAATTGATCAATTTCGACACCAGATTCGTTGTCTACGGGTCCGAATCAGTGGTTGTGAATTTTTTCAGATTTTTAAATTGATAAATAGAAATTTCGGATTTTCCAAGATATGATTATCTGATAAATATGTACCTTGGACTTTCTGACATCAACGGAATTTCGCATCTTATGTACGAATCGTTTACTCCGTGATCTAGATGAAAATCGAACGAGAAATCGATCTGTGGGTCGGTCGACTCCGTGGGACCAACCGTTCCAGAGATATAGGGCGTCCAAGTGGAAATAGTACGCTTTTTGGCAAAGAACGCAATTAGGAGCGAGATTACTCCGTTATCGAGACGAATTGATCAATTTCGACCTCAGATTCGTTGTCTACGGGTCCGAATCAGTGGTTGTGAATTTTTTCAGATTTTCAAATTGATAAATAGAAATTTCGAATTTTCCAAGCTATGATTATCCGATAAATATGTACCTTGGACTTTCTGACATTAACGAAATTTCGCATCTTATGAACGAATCGTTTGAAACTCTGTGATCTAGATGAAAATCGAACGAGAAATCGATCTGTGGGTCGGTCGACTCCGTGGGACCAACCGTTCCAGAGATATAGGGCGTCCAAGTGGGAATAGTACGCTTTTTGGCAAAGAACGCAATTAGGAGCGAGATTACTCCGTTATCGAAACGAATTGATCAATTTCGACCTCAGATTCGTTGTCTACGGGTCCGAATCAGTGGTTGTGAATTTTTTCAGATTTTTGAATTGATAAATAGAAATTTCGGATTTTCCAAGATATGATTATCCGATAAATATGTACCTTGGACCTTCGGACATGAACGAAATTTTGCATCTTCTGAACGAATCGTTTGAAACTCTGTGATCTAGATGAAAATCGAACGAGAAATCGATCTGTGGGTCGGTCGACTCCGTGGGACCAACCGTTCCAGAGATATAGGGCGTCCAAGTGGGAATAGTACGCTTTTTGGCAAAAAACGCAATTAGGAGCGAGATTACTCCGTTATCGAGACGAATTGATCAATTTCGACCTCAGATTCGTTGTCTACGGGTCCGAATCAGTGGTTGTGAATTTTTTCAGATTTTTCAATTGATAAATAGAAATTTCGAATTTTCCAAGCTATGATTATCCGATAAATATGTACCTTGGACTTTCTGACATTAACGAAATTTCGCATCTCATGAACGAATCGTTCGGAACTCTGTGATCTAGATGAAAATCGAACGAGGAATCGATCTGTGGATCGGTCGACTCCGTGGGACCAACCGTTCCGGAGATATAGGGCGTCCAAGTGGAAATAGTACGCTTTTTGGCAAAGAACGCAATTAGGAGCGAGATTACTCCGTTATCGAGACGAATTGATCAATTTCAACCTCAGATTCGTTGTCTACGGGTCCGAATCTGTGGTTGTGAATTTTTTCAGATTTTTAAATAGATGAATAGAAATTTCGAATTTTCCAAGCTATGATTATCCGATAAATATGTACCTTGGACTTTCTGACATCAACGAAATTTCGCATCCTAGGAACGAATCGTTTGAAACTCTGTGATCTAGATGAAAATCGAACGAGAAATCGATCTGTGGGTCGGTCGACTCCGTGGGACCAACCGTTCCAGAGATATAGGGCGTCCAAGTGGAAATAGTACGCTTTTTGGCAAAGAACGCAATTAGGAGCGAGATTACTCCGTTATCGAGACGAATTGATCAACTTCGACCTCAGATTCGTTGTCTACGGGTCCGAATCAGTGGTTGTGAATTTTTTCAGATTTTTAAATTGATAAATAGAAATTTCGAATTTTCCAAGCTATGATTATCCGATAGATATGTACCTTGGACTTTCTGACATTGACGAAATTTCGCTTCTTATGAACGAATCGTTTGAAACTCTGTGATCTAGATGAAAATCGAACGAGAAATCGATCTGTGGGTCGGTCGACTCCGTGGGACCAACCGTTCCAGAGATATAAGGCGTCCAAGTGGAAATAGTGCGCTTTTTGGCAAAAAACGCAATTAGGAGCGAGATTACTCCGTTATCGAGACGAATTGATCAATTTCAACCTCAGATTCGTTGTCTACGGGTCCGAATCTGTGGTTGTGAATTTTTTCAGATTTTTAAATAGATGAATAGAAATTTCGAATTTTCCAAGCTATGATTATCCGATAAATATGTACCTTGGACTTTCTGACATCAACGAAATTTCGCATCCTAGGAACGAATCGTTTGAAACTCTGTGATCTAGATGAAAATCGAACGAGAAATCGATCTGTGGGTCGGTCGACTCCGTGGGACCAACCGTTCCAGAGATATAGGGCGTCCAAGTGGAAATAGTACGCTTTTTGGCAAAGAACGCAATTAGGAGCGAGATTACTCCGTTATCGAGACGAATTGATCAACTTCGACCTCAGATTCGTTGTCTACGGGTCCGAATCAGTGGTTGTGAATTTTTTCAGATTTTTAAATTGATAAATAGAAATTTCGAATTTTCCAAGCTATGATTATCCGATAGATATGTACCTTGGACTTTCTGACATTGACGAAATTTCGCTTCTTATGAACGAATCGTTTGAAACTCTGTGATCTAGATGAAAATCGAACGAGAAATCGATCTGTGGGTCGGTCGACTCCGTGGGACCAACCGTTCCAGAGATATAAGGCGTCCAAGTGGAAATAGTGCGCTTTTTGGCAAAAAACGCAATTAGGAGCGAGATTACTCCGTTATCGAGACGAATTGATCAATTTCGACCTCAGATTCGTTGTCTACGGGTCCGAATCTGTAGTTGTGAATTTTTTCAGATTTTCAAATTGATAAATAGAAATTTCGAATTTTCCAAGCTATGATTATCCGATAAATATGTACCTTGGACTTTCTGACATCAACGAAATTTCGCATCCTAGGAACGAATCGTTTGAAACTCTGTGATCTAGATGAAAATCGAACGAGAAATCGATCTGTGGGTTGGTCGACTCCGTGGGACCAACCGTTCCAGAGATATAGGGCGTCCAAGTGGGAATAGTACGCTTTTTGGCAAAAAACGCAATTAGGAGCGAGATTACTCCGTTATCGAGACGAATTGATCAATTTCGGCCTCAGATTCGTTGTCTACGGGTCCAAATCTGTAGTTGTGAATTTTTTCAGATTTTTCAATTGATAAATAGAAATTTCGGATTTTCCAAGCTATGATTATCCGATAAATATGTACCTTGGACTTTGACATCAACGAAATTTCGCATCCTAGGAACGAATCGTTTGAAACTCTGTGATCTAGATGAAAATCGAACGAGAAATCGATCTGTGGGTCGGTCGACTCCGTGGGACCAACCGTTCCAGAGATATAGGGCGTCCAAGTGGAAATAGTACGCTTTTTGGCAAAGAACGCAATTAGGAGCGAGATTACTCCGTTATCGAGACGAATTGATCAATTTCGACCTCAGATTCGTTGTCTACGGGTCCGAATCAGTGGTTGTGAATTTTTTCAGATTTTTCAATTGATAAATAGAAATTTCGAATTTTCCAAGCTATGATTATCCGATAAATATGTACCTTGGACTTTCTGACATTAACGAAATTTCGCATCTCATGAACGAATCGTTCGGAACTCTGTGATCTAGATGAAAATCGAACGAGGAATCGATCTGTGGATCGGTCGACTCCGTGGGACCAACCGTTCCGGAGATATAGGGCGTCCAAGTGGAAATAGTACGCTTTTTGGCAAAGAACGCAATTAGGAGCGAGATTACTCCGTTATCGAGACGAATTGATCAATTTCAACCTCAGATTCGTTGTCTACGGGTCCGAATCTGTGGTTGTGAATTTCTTCAGATTTTTAAATAGATAAATAGAAATTTCGAATTTTCCAAGCTATGATTATCCGATAAATATGTACCTTGGACTTTCTGACATCAACGAAATTTCGCATCCTAGGAACGAATCGTTTGAAACTCTGTGATCTAGATGAAAATCGAACGAGAAATCGATCTGTGGTCGGTCGACTCCGTGGGACCAACCGTTCCAGAGATATAGGGCGTCCAAGTGGGAATAGTACGCTTTTTGGCAAAAACGCAATTAGGAGCGAGATTACTCCGTTATCGAGACGAATTGATCAATTTAGACCTCAAATTCGTTGTCTACGGGTCCGAATCTGTAGTTGTGAATTTTTTCAGATTTTTTAATTGATAAATAGAAATTTCGGATTTTCCAAGATATGATTATCTGATAAATATGTACCTTGGACTTTCTGACATCAACGGAATTTCGCATCTTATGTACGAATCGTTTACTCCGTGATCTAGATGAAAATCGAACGAGAAATCGATCTGTGGGTCGGTCGACTCCGTGGGACCAACCGTTCCAGAGATATAGGACGTCCAAGTGGAAATAGTACGCTTTTTGGCAAAGAACGCAATTAGGAGCGAGATTACTCCGTTATCGAGACGAATTGATCAATTTCGACCTCAGATTCGTTGTCTACGGGTCCGAATCAGTGGTTGTGAATTTTTTCAGATTTTCAAATTGATAAATAGAAATTTCGAATTTTCCAAGCTATGATTATCCGATAAATATGTACCTTGGACTTTCTGACATTAACGAAATTTCGCATCTTATGAACGAATCGTTTGAAACTCTGTGATCTAAATGAAAATCAAACGAGAAATCGATCTGTGGGTCGGTCGACTCGTGGGACCAACCGTTCCAGAGATATAGGGCGTCCAAGTGGAAATAGTACGCTTTTTGGCAAAGAACGCAATTAGGAGCGAGATTACTCCGTTATCGAAACGAATTGATCAATTTCGACCCCAGATTCGTTGTCTACGGGTCCGAATCAGTGGTTGTGAATTTTTTCAGATTTTTAAATTGATAAATAGAAATTTCGAATTTTCCAAGCTATGATTATCCGATAGATATGTACCTTGGACTTTCTGACATCAACGAAATTTCGCATCCTAGGAACGAATCGTTTGAAACTCTGTGATCTAGATGAAAATCGAACGAGAAATCGATCTGTGGGTCGGTCGACTCGTGGGACCAACCGTTCCAGAGATATAGGGCGTCCAAGTGGAAATAGTAAGCTTTTTGGCAAAGAACGCAATTAGGAGCGAGATAACTCCGTTATCGAGACGAATTGATCAATTTCGACCTCAGATTCGTTGTCTACGGGTCCGAATCAGTGGTTGCGAATCTTTTCAGATTTTTAAATTGATAAATAGAAATTTCGAATTTTCCAAGCTATGATTATCCGATAAATATGTACCTTGGACTTTCTGACATTAACGAAATTTCGCATCTTATGAACGAATCGTTTGAAACTCTGTGATCTAGATGAAAATCGAACGAGAAATCGATCTGTGGGTCGGTCGACTCCGTGGGACCAACAGTTCCGGAGATATAGGGCGTCCAAGTGGAAATAGTAAGCTTTTTGGCAAAGAACGCAATTAGGAGCGAGATAACTCCGTTATCGAGACGAATTGATCAATTTCGACCTCAGATTCGTTGTCTACGGGTCCGAATCAGTGGTTGTGAATTTTTTCAGATTTTTAAATTGATAAATAGAAATTTCGAATTTTCCAAGCTATGATTATCCGATAAATATGTACCTTGGACTTTCTGACATCAACGAAATTCCGCATCTCATGAACGAATCGTTTGAAACTCTGTGATCTAGATGAAAATCGAACGAGAAATCGATCTGTGGGTCGGTCGACTCCGTGGAACCAACCGTTCCGGAGATATAGGGCGTCCATGTGGAAATAGTACGCTTTTTGGCAAAGAACGCAATTAGGAGCGAGATTACTCCGTTATCGAAACGAATTGATCAATTTCGACACCAGATTCGTTGTCTACGGGTCCGAATCAGTGGTTGTGAATTTTTTCAGATTTTTAAATTGATAAATAGAAATTTCGGATTTTCCAAGATATGATTATCTGATAAATATGTACCTTGGACTTTCTGACATCAACGGAATTTCGCATCTTATGTACGAATCGTTTACTCCGTGATCTAGATGAAAATCGAACGAGAAATCGATCTGTGGGTCGGTCGACTCCGTGGGACCAACCGTTCCAGAGATATAGGGCGTCCAAGTGGAAATAGTACGCTTTTTGGCAAAGAACGCAATTAGGAGCGAGATTACTCCGTTATCGAGACGAATTGATCAATTTCGACCTCAGATTCGTTGTCTACGGGTCCGAATCAGTGGTTGTGAATTTTTTCAGATTTTCAAATTGATAAATAGAAATTTCGAATTTTCCAAGCTATGATTATCCGATAAATATGTACCTTGGACTTTCTGACATTAACGAAATTTCGCATCTTATGAACGAATCGTTTGAAACTCTGTGATCTAGATGAAAATCGAACGAGAAATCGATCTGTGGGTCGGTCGACTCCGTGGGACCAACCGTTCCAGAGATATAGGGCGTCCAAGTGGGAATAGTACGCTTTTTGGCAAAGAACGCAATTAGGAGCGAGATTACTCCGTTATCGAAACGAATTGATCAATTTCGACCTCAGATTCGTTGTCTACGGGTCCGAATCAGTGGTTGTGAATTTTTTCAGATTTTTGAATTGATAAATAGAAATTTCGGATTTTCCAAGATATGATTATCCGATAAATATGTACCTTGGACCTTCGGACATGAACGAAATTTTGCATCTTCTGAACGAATCGTTTGAAACTCTGTGATCTAGATGAAAATCGAACGAGAAATCGATCTGTGGGTCGGTCGACTCCGTGGGACCAACCGTTCCAGAGATATAGGGCGTCCAAGTGGGAATAGTACGCTTTTTGGCAAAAAACGCAATTAGGAGCGAGATTACTCCGTTATCGAGACGAATTGATCAATTTCGACCTCAGATTCGTTGTCTACGGGTCCGAATCAGTGGTTGTGAATTTTTTCAGATTTTTCAATTGATAAATAGAAATTTCGAATTTTCCAAGCTATGATTATCCGATAAATATGTACCTTGGACTTTCTGACATTAACGAAATTTCGCATCTCATGAACGAATCGTTCGGAACTCTGTGATCTAGATGAAAATCGAACGAGGAATCGATCTGTGGATCGGTCGACTCCGTGGGACCAACCGTTCCGGAGATATAGGGCGTCCAAGTGGAAATAGTACGCTTTTTGGCAAAGAACGCAATTAGGAGCGAGATTACTCCGTTATCGAGACGAATTGATCAATTTCAACCTCAGATTCGTTGTCTACGGGTCCGAATCTGTGGTTGTGAATTTTTTCAGATTTTTAAATAGATGAATAGAAATTTCGAATTTTCCAAGCTATGATTATCCGATAAATATGTACCTTGGACTTTCTGACATCAACGAAATTTTGCATCCTAGGAACGAATCGTTTGAAACTCTGTGATCTAGATGAAAATCGAACGAGAAATCGATCTGTGGGTCGGTCGACTCCGTGGGACCAACCGTTCCAGAGATATAGGGCGTCCAAGTGGAAATAGTACGCTTTTTGGCAAAGAACGCAATTAGGAGCGAGATTACTCCGTTATCGAGACGAATTGATCAACTTCGACCTCAGATTCGTTGTCTACGGGTCCGAATCAGTGGTTGTGAATTTTTTCAGATTTTTAAATTGATAAATAGAAATTTCGAATTTTCCAAGCTATGATTATCCGATAGATATGTACCTTGGACTTTCTGACATTGACGAAATTTCGCTTCTTATGAACGAATCGTTTGAAACTCTGTGATCTAGATGAAAATCGAACGAGAAATCGATCTGTGGGTCGGTCGACTCCGTGGGACCAACCGTTCCAGAGATATAAGGCGTCCAAGTGGAAATAGTGCGCTTTTTGGCAAAAAACGCAATTAGGAGCGAGATTACTCCGTTATCGAGACGAATTGATCAATTTCAACCTCAGATTCGTTGTCTACGGGTCCGAATCTGTGGTTGTGAATTTTTTCAGATTTTTAAATAGATGAATAGAAATTTCGAATTTTCCAAGCTATGATTATCCGATAAATATGTACCTTGGACTTTCTGACATCAACGAAATTTCGCATCCTAGGAACGAATCGTTTGAAACTCTGTGATCTAGATGAAAATCGAACGAGAAATCGATCTGTGGGTCGGTCGACTCCGTGGGACCAACCGTTCCAGAGATATAGGGCGTCCAAGTGGAAATAGTACGCTTTTTGGCAAAGAACGCAATTAGGAGCGAGATTACTCCGTTATCGAGACGAATTGATCAACTTCGACCTCAGATTCGTTGTCTACGGGTCCGAATCAGTGGTTGTGAATTTTTTCAGATTTTTAAATTGATAAATAGAAATTTCGAATTTTCCAAGCTATGATTATCCGATAGATATGTACCTTGGACTTTCTGACATTGACGAAATTTCGCTTCTTATGAACGAATCGTTTGAAACTCTGTGATCTAGATGAAAATCGAACGAGAAATCGATCTGTGGGTCGGTCGACTCCGTGGGACCAACCGTTCCAGAGATATAAGGCGTCCAAGTGGAAATAGTGCGCTTTTTGGCAAAAAACGCAATTAGGAGCGAGATTACTCCGTTATCGAGACGAATTGATCAATTTCGACCTCAGATTCGTTGTCTACGGGTCCGAATCTGTAGTTGTGAATTTTTTCAGATTTTCAAATTGATAAATAGAAATTTCGAATTTTCCAAGCTATGATTATCCGATAAATATGTACCTTGGACTTTCTGACATCAACGAAATTTCGCATCCTAGGAACGAATCGTTTGAAACTCTGTGATCTAGATGAAAATCGAACGAGAAATCGATCTGTGGGTTGGTCGACTCCGTGGGACCAACCGTTCCAGAGATATAGGGCGTCCAAGTGGGAATAGTACGCTTTTTGGCAAAAAACGCAATTAGGAGCGAGATTACTCCGTTATCGAGACGAATTGATCAATTTCGGCCTCAGATTCGTTGTCTACGGGTCCAAATCTGTAGTTGTGAATTTTTTCAGATTTTTCAATTGATAAATAGAAATTTCGGATTTTCCAAGCTATGATTATCCGATAAATATGTACCTTGGACTTTGACATCAACGAAATTTCGCATCCTAGGAACGAATCGTTTGAAACTCTGTGATCTAGATGAAAATCGAACGAGAAATCGATCTGTGGGTCGGTCGACTCCGTGGGACCAACCGTTCCAGAGATATAGGGCGTCCAAGTGGAAATAGTACGCTTTTTGGCAAAGCACGCAATTAGGAGCGAGATTACTCCGTTATCGAGACGAATTGATCAATTTCGACCTCAGATTCGTTGTCTACGGGTCCGAATCAGTGGTTGTGAATTTTTTCAGATTTTTCAATTGATAAATAGAAATTTCGAATTTTCCAAGCTATGATTATCCGATAAATATGTACCTTGGACTTTCTGACATTAACGAAATTTCGCATCTCATGAACGAATCGTTCGGAACTCTGTGATCTAGATGAAAATCGAACGAGGAATCGATCTGTGGATCGGTCGACTCCGTGGGACCAACCGTTCCGGAGATATAGGGCGTCCAAGTGGAAATAGTACGCTTTTTGGCAAAGAACGCAATTAGGAGCGAGATTACTCCGTTATCGAGACGAATTGATCAATTTCAACCTCAGATTCGTTGTCTACGGGTCCGAATCTGTGGTTGTGAATTTCTTCAGATTTTTAAATAGATAAATAGAAATTTCGAATTTTCCAAGCTATGATTATCCGATAAATATGTACCTTGGACTTTCTGACATCAACGAAATTTCGCATCCTAGGAACGAATCGTTTGAAACTCTGTGATCTAGATGAAAATCGAACGAGAAATCGATCTGTGGTCGGTCGACTCCGTGGGACCAACCGTTCCAGAGATATAGGGCGTCCAAGTGGGAATAGTACGCTTTTTGGCAAAAACGCAATTAGGAGCGAGATTACTCCGTTATCGAGACGAATTGATCAATTTAGACCTCAAATTCGTTGTCTACGGGTCCGAATCTGTAGTTGTGAATTTTTTCAGATTTTTTAATTGATAAATAGAAATTTCGGATTTTCCAAGATATGATTATCTGATAAATATGTACCTTGGACTTTCTGACATCAACGGAATTTCGCATCTTATGTACGAATCGTTTACTCCATGATCTAGATGAAAATCGAACGAGAAATCGATCTGTGGGTCGGTCGACTCCGTGGGACCAACCGTTCCAGAGATATAGGACGTCCAAGTGGAAATAGTACGCTTTTTGGCAAAGAACGCAATTAGGAGCGAGATTACTCCGTTATCGAGACGAATTGATCAATTTCGACCTCAGATTCGTTGTCTACGGGTCCGAATCAGTGGTTGTGAATTTTTTCAGATTTTCAAATTGATAAATAGAAATTTCGAATTTTCCAAGCTATGATTATCCGATAAATATGTACCTTGGACTTTCTGACATTAACGAAATTTCGCATCTTATGAACGAATCGTTTGAAACTCTGTGATCTAAATGAAAATCAAACGAGAAATCGATCTGTGGGTCGGTCGACTCGTGGGACCAACCGTTCCAGAGATATAGGGCGTCCAAGTGGAAATAGTACGCTTTTTGGCAAAGAACGCAATTAGGAGCGAGATTACTCCGTTATCGAAACGAATTGATCAATTTCGACCCCAGATTCGTTGTCTACGGGTCCGAATCAGTGGTTGTGAATTTTTTCAGATTTTTAAATTGATAAATAGAAATTTCGAATTTTCCAAGCTATGATTATCCGATAGATATGTACCTTGGACTTTCTGACATCAACGAAATTTCGCATCCTAGGAACGAATCGTTTGAAACTCTGTGATCTAGATGAAAATCGAACGAGAAATCGATCTGTGGGTCGGTCGACTCCGTGGGACCAACCGTTCCAGAGATATAGGGCGTCCAAGTGGGAATAGTACGCTTTTTGGCAAAAACGCAATTAGGAGCGAGATTACTCCGTTATCGAGACGAATTGATCAATTTAGACCTCAAATTCGTTGTCTACGGGTCCGAATCTGTAGTTGTGAATTTTTTCAGATTTTTTAATTGATAAATAGAAATTTCGGATTTTCCAAGATATGATTATCTGATAAATATGTACCTTGGACTTTCTGACATCAACGGAATTTCGCATCTTATGTACGAATCGTTTACTCCGTGATCTAGATGAAAATCGAACGAGAAATCGATCTGTGGGTCGGTCGACTCCGTGGGACCAACCGTTCCAGAGATATAGGGCGTCCAAGTGGAAATAGTACGCTTTTTGGCAAAGAACGCAATTAGGAGCGAGATTACTCCGTTATCGAGACGAATTGATCAATTTCGACCTCAGATTCGTTGTCTACGGGTCCGAATCAGTGGTTGTGAATTTTTTCAGATTTTCAAATTGATAAATAGAAATTTCGAATTTTCCAAGCTATGATTATCCGATAAATATGTACCTTGGACTTTCTGACATTAACGAAATTTCGCATCTTATGAACGAATCGTTTGAAACTCTGTGATCTAGATGAAAATCGAACGAGAAATCGATCTGTGGGTCGGTCGACTCCGTGGGACCAACCGTTCCAGAGATATAGGGCGTCCAAGTGGGAATAGTACGCTTTTTGGCAAAGAACGCAATTAGGAGCGAGATTACTCCGTTATCGAAACGAATTGATCAATTTCGACCTCAGATTCGTTGTCTACGGGTCCGAATCAGTGGTTGTGAATTTTTTCAGATTTTTGAATTGATAAATAGAAATTTCGGATTTTCCAAGATATGATTATCCGATAAATATGTACCTTGGACCTTCGGACATGAACGAAATTTTGCATCTTCTGAACGAATCGTTTGAAACTCTGTGATCTAGATGAAAATCGAACGAGAAATCGATCTGTGGGTCGGTCGACTCCGTGGGACCAACCGTTCCAGAGATATAGGGCGTCCAAGTGGGAATAGTACGCTTTTTGGCAAAAAACGCAATTAGGAGCGAGATTACTCCGTTATCGAGACGAATTGATCAATTTCGACCTCAGATTCGTTGTCTACGGGTCCGAATCTGTGGTTGTGAGTTTTTTCAGATTTTTAAATTGATAAATAGAAATTTCGGATTTTCCAAGATATGATTATCCGATAAATATGTACCTTGGACTTTCTGACATCGACGAAATTTCGCTTCTTATGAACGAATCGTTTGAAACTCTGTGATCTAGATGAAAATCGAACGAGAAATCGATCTGTGGGTCGGTCGACTCCGTGGGACCAACCGTTCCAGAGATATAGGGCGTCCAAGTGGAAATCGTGCGCTTTTTGGCAAAGAACGCAATTAGGAGCGAGATTACTCCGTTATCAAGACGAATTGATCAATTTCGACCTCAGATTCGTTGTCTACGGGTCCGAATCAGTGGTTGTGAATTTTTTCAGATTTTTCAATTGATAAATAGAAATTTCGAATTTTCCAAGCTATGATTATCCGATAAATATGTACCTTGGACTTTCTGACATTAACGAAATTTCGCATCTCATGAACGAATCGTTCGGAACTCTGTGATCTAGATGAAAATCGAACGAGGAATCGATCTGTGGATCGGTCGACTCCGTGGGACCAACCGTTCCGGAGATATAGGGCGTCCAAGTGGAAATAGTACGCTTTTTGGCAAAGAACGCAATTAGGAGCGAGATTACTCCGTTATCGAGACGAATTGATCAATTTCAACCTCAGATTCGTTGTCTACGGGTCCGAATCTGTGGTTGTGAATTTTTTCAGATTTTTAAATAGATGAATAGAAATTTCGAATTTTCCAAGCTATGATTATCCGATAAATATGTACCTTGGACTTTCTGACATCAACGAAATTTCGCATCCTAGGAACGAATCGTTTGAAACTCTGTGATCTAGATGAAAATCGAACGAGAAATCGATCTGTGGGTCGGTCGACTCCGTGGGACCAACCGTTCCAGAGATATAGGGCGTCCAAGTGGAAATAGTACGCTTTTTGGCAAAGAACGCAATTAGGAGCGAGATTACTCCGTTATCGAGACGAATTGATCAACTTCGACCTCAGATTCGTTGTCTACGGGTCCGAATCAGTGGTTGTGAATTTTTTCAGATTTTTAAATTGATAAATAGAAATTTCGAATTTTCCAAGCTATGATTATCCGATAGATATGTACCTTGGACTTTCTGACATTGACGAAATTTCGCTTCTTATGAACGAATCGTTTGAAACTCTGTGATCTAGATGAAAATCGAACGAGAAATCGATCTGTGGGTCGGTCGACTCCGTGGGACCAACCGTTCCAGAGATATAAGGCGTCCAAGTGGAAATAGTGCGCTTTTTGGCAAAAAACGCAATTAGGAGCGAGATTACTCCGTTATCGAGACGAATTGATCAATTTCGACCTCAGATTCGTTGTCTACGGGTCCGAATCTGTAGTTGTGAATTTTTTCAGATTTTCAAATTGATAAATAGAAATTTCGAATTTTCCAAGCTATGATTATCCGATAAATATGTACCTTGGACTTTCTGACATCAACGAAATTTCGCATCCTAGGAACGAATCGTTTGAAACTCTGTGATCTAGATGAAAATCGAACGAGAAATCGATCTGTGGGTTGGTCGACTCCGTGGGACCAACCGTTCCAGAGATATAGGGCGTCCAAGTGGGAATAGTACGCTTTTTGGCAAAAAACGCAATTAGGAGCGAGATTACTCCGTTATCGAGACGAATTGATCAATTTCGGCCTCAGATTCGTTGTCTACGGGTCCAAATCTGTAGTTGTGAATTTTTTCAGATTTTTCAATTGATAAATAGAAATTTCGGATTTTCCAAGCTATGATTATCCGATAAATATGTACCTTGGACTTTGACATCAACGAAATTTCGCATCCTAGGAACGAATCGTTTGAAACTCTGTGATCTAGATGAAAATCGAACGAGAAATCGATCTGTGGGTCGGTCGACTCCGTGGGACCAACCGTTTCGGAGATATAGGGCGTCCAAGTGGGAATAGTACGCTTTTTGGCAAAAACGCAATTAGGAGCGAGATTACTCCGTTATCGAGACGAATTGATCGATTTCGACCTCAGATTCGTTGTCTCCGGGTCCGAATCTGTATTTTTGAATTTTTTCAGATTTTTCAATTGATAAATAGAAATTTCGGATTTTCCAAGCTATGATTATCCGATAAATATGTACCTTGGACTTTGACATCAACGAAATTTCGCATCCCAGGAACGAATCGTTTGAAACTCTGTGATCTAGATGAAAATCGAACGAGAAATCGATCTGTGGGTCGGTCGACTCCGTGGGACCAACCGTTCCAGAGATATAGGGCGTCCAAGTGGAAATAGTACGCTTTTTGGCAAAGAACGCAATTAGGAGCGAGATTACTCCGTTATCGAGACGAATTGATCAATTTCGACCTCAGATTCGTTGTCTACGGGTCCGAATCTGTAGTTGTGAATTTTTTCAGATTTTTCAATTGATAAATAGAAATTTCGAATTTTCCAAGCTATGATTATCCGATAAATATGTACCTTGGACTTTCTGACATCAACGAAATTTCGCATCCTAGGAACGAATCGTTTGAAACTCTGTGATCTAGATGAAAATCGAACGAGAAATCGATCTGTGGGTTGGTCGACTCCGTGGGACCAACCGTTCCAGAGATATAGGGCGTCCAAGTGGGAATAGTACGCTTTTTGGCAAAAAACGCAATTAGGAGCGAGATTACTCCGTTATCGAGACGAATTGATCAATTTCGGCCTCAGATTCGTTGTCTACGGGTCCAAATCTGTAGTTGTGAATTTTTTCAGATTTTTCAATTGATAAATAGAAATTTCGGATTTTCCAAGCTATGATTATCCGATAAATATGTACCTTGGACTTTGACATCAACGAAATTTCGCATCCTAGGAACGAATCGTTTGAAACTCTGTGATCTAGATGAAAATCGAACGAGAAATCGATCTGTGGGTCGGTCGACTCCGTGGGACCAACCGTTCCAGAGATATAGGGCGTCCAAGTGGAAATAGTACGCTTTTTGGCAAAGAACGCAATTAGGAGCGAGATTACTCCGTTATCGAGACGAATTGATCAATTTCGACCTCAGATTCGTTGTCTACGGGTCCGAATCAGTGGTTGTGAATTTTTTCAGATTTTTCAATTGATAAATAGAAATTTCGAATTTTCCAAGCTATGATTATCCGATAAATATGTACCTTGGACTTTCTGACATTAACGAAATTTCGCATCTCATGAACGAATCGTTCGGAACTCTGTGATCTAGATGAAAATCGAACGAGGAATCGATCTGTGGATCGGTCGACTCCGTGGGACCAACCGTTCCGGAGATATAGGGCGTCCAAGTGGAAATAGTACGCTTTTTGGCAAAGAACGCAATTAGGAGCGAGATTACTCCGTTATCGAGACGAATTGATCAATTTCAACCTCAGATTCGTTGTCTACGGGTCCGAATCTGTGGTTGTGAATTTCTTCAGATTTTTAAATAGATAAATAGAAATTTCGAATTTTCCAAGCTATGATTATCCGATAAATATGTACCTTGGACTTTCTGACATCAACGAAATTTCGCATCCTAGGAACGAATCGTTTGAAACTCTGTGATCTAGATGAAAATCGAACGAGAAATCGATCTGTGGTCGGTCGACTCCGTGGGACCAACCGTTCCAGAGATATAGGGCGTCCAAGTGGGAATAGTACGCTTTTTGGCAAAAACGCAATTAGGAGCGAGATTACTCCGTTATCGAGACGAATTGATCAATTTAGACCTCAAATTCGTTGTCTACGGGTCCGAATCTGTAGTTGTGAATTTTTTCAGATTTTTTAATTGATAAATAGAAATTTCGGATTTTCCAAGATATGATTATCTGATAAATATGTACCTTGGACTTTCTGACATCAACGGAATTTCGCATCTTATGTACGAATCGTTTACTCCATGATCTAGATGAAAATCGAACGAGAAATCGATCTGTGGGTCGGTCGACTCCGTGGGACCAACCGTTCCAGAGATATAGGACGTCCAAGTGGAAATAGTACGCTTTTTGGCAAAGAACGCAATTAGGAGCGAGATTACTCCGTTATCGAGACGAATTGATCAATTTCGACCTCAGATTCGTTGTCTACGGGTCCGAATCAGTGGTTGTGAATTTTTTCAGATTTTCAAATTGATAAATAGAAATTTCGAATTTTCCAAGCTATGATTATCCGATAAATATGTACCTTGGACTTTCTGACATTAACGAAATTTCGCATCTTATGAACGAATCGTTTGAAACTCTGTGATCTAAATGAAAATCAAACGAGAAATCGATCTGTGGGTCGGTCGACTCGTGGGACCAACCGTTCCAGAGATATAGGGCGTCCAAGTGGAAATAGTACGCTTTTTGGCAAAGAACGCAATTAGGAGCGAGATTACTCCGTTATCGAAACGAATTGATCAATTTCGACCCCAGATTCGTTGTCTACGGGTCCGAATCAGTGGTTGTGAATTTTTTCAGATTTTTAAATTGATAAATAGAAATTTCGAATTTTCCAAGCTATGATTATCCGATAGATATGTACCTTGGACTTTCTGACATCAACGAAATTTCGCATCCTAGGAACGAATCGTTTGAAACTCTGTGATCTAGATGAAAATCGAACGAGAAATCGATCTGTGGGTCGGTCGACTCCGTGGGACCAACCGTTCCAGAGATATAGGGCGTCCAAGTGGGAATAGTACGCTTTTTGGCAAAAACGCAATTAGGAGCGAGATTACTCCGTTATCGAGACGAATTGATCAATTTAGACCTCAAATTCGTTGTCTACGGGTCCGAATCTGTAGTTGTGAATTTTTTCAGATTTTTTAATTGATAAATAGAAATTTCGGATTTTCCAAGATATGATTATCTGATAAATATGTACCTTGGACTTTCTGACATCAACGGAATTTCGCATCTTATGTACGAATCGTTTACTCCGTGATCTAGATGAAAATCGAACGAGAAATCGATCTGTGGGTCGGTCGACTCCGTGGGACCAACCGTTCCAGAGATATAGGGCGTCCAAGTGGAAATAGTACGCTTTTTGGCAAAGAACGCAATTAGGAGCGAGATTACTCCGTTATCGAGACGAATTGATCAATTTCGACCTCAGATTCGTTGTCTACGGGTCCGAATCAGTGGTTGTGAATTTTTTCAGATTTTCAAATTGATAAATAGAAATTTCGAATTTTCCAAGCTATGATTATCCGATAAATATGTACCTTGGACTTTCTGACATTAACGAAATTTCGCATCTTATGAACGAATCGTTTGAAACTCTGTGATCTAGATGAAAATCGAACGAGAAATCGATCTGTGGGTCGGTCGACTCCGTGGGACCAACCGTTCCAGAGATATAGGGCGTCCAAGTGGGAATAGTACGCTTTTTGGCAAAGAACGCAATTAGGAGCGAGATTACTCCGTTATCGAAACGAATTGATCAATTTCGACCTCAGATTCGTTGTCTACGGGTCCGAATCAGTGGTTGTGAATTTTTTCAGATTTTTGAATTGATAAATAGAAATTTCGGATTTTCCAAGATATGATTATCCGATAAATATGTACCTTGGACCTTCGGACATGAACGAAATTTTGCATCTTCTGAACGAATCGTTTGAAACTCTGTGATCTAGATGAAAATCGAACGAGAAATCGATCTGTGGGTCGGTCGACTCCGTGGGACCAACCGTTCCAGAGATATAGGGCGTCCAAGTGGGAATAGTACGCTTTTTGGCAAAAAACGCAATTAGGAGCGAGATTACTCCGTTATCGAGACGAATTGATCAATTTCGACCTCAGATTCGTTGTCTACGGGTCCGAATCTGTGGTTGTGAGTTTTTTCAGATTTTTAAATTGATAAATAGAAATTTCGGATTTTCCAAGATATGATTATCCGATAAATATGTACCTTGGACTTTCTGACATCGACGAAATTTCGCTTCTTATGAACGAATCGTTTGAAACTCTGTGATCTAGATGAAAATCGAACGAGAAATCGATCTGTGGGTCGGTCGACTCCGTGGGACCAACCGTTCCAGAGATATAGGGCGTCCAAGTGGAAATCGTGCGCTTTTTGGCAAAGAACGCAATTAGGAGCGAGATTACTCCGTTATCAAGACGAATTGATCAATTTCGACCTCAGATTCGTTGTCTACGGGTCCGAATCAGTGGTTGTGAATTTTTTCAGATTTTTCAATTGATAAATAGAAATTTCGAATTTTCCAAGCTATGATTATCCGATAAATATGTACCTTGGACTTTCTGACATTAACGAAATTTCGCATCTCATGAACGAATCGTTCGGAACTCTGTGATCTAGATGAAAATCGAACGAGGAATCGATCTGTGGATCGGTCGACTCCGTGGGACCAACCGTTCCGGAGATATAGGGCGTCCAAGTGGAAATAGTACGCTTTTTGGCAAAGAACGCAATTAGGAGCGAGATTACTCCGTTATCGAGACGAATTGATCAATTTCAACCTCAGATTCGTTGTCTACGGGTCCGAATCTGTGGTTGTGAATTTTTTCAGATTTTTAAATAGATGAATAGAAATTTCGAATTTTCCAAGCTATGATTATCCGATAAATATGTACCTTGGACTTTCTGACATCAACGAAATTTCGCATCCTAGGAACGAATCGTTTGAAACTCTGTGATCTAGATGAAAATCGAACGAGAAATCGATCTGTGGGTCGGTCGACTCCGTGGGACCAACCGTTCCAGAGATATAGGGCGTCCAAGTGGAAATAGTACGCTTTTTGGCAAAGAACGCAATTAGGAGCGAGATTACTCCGTTATCGAGACGAATTGATCAACTTCGACCTCAGATTCGTTGTCTACGGGTCCGAATCAGTGGTTGTGAATTTTTTCAGATTTTTAAATTGATAAATAGAAATTTCGAATTTTCCAAGCTATGATTATCCGATAGATATGTACCTTGGACTTTCTGACATTGACGAAATTTCGCTTCTTATGAACGAATCGTTTGAAACTCTGTGATCTAGATGAAAATCGAACGAGAAATCGATCTGTGGGTCGGTCGACTCCGTGGGACCAACCGTTCCAGAGATATAAGGCGTCCAAGTGGAAATAGTGCGCTTTTTGGCAAAAAACGCAATTAGGAGCGAGATTACTCCGTTATCGAGACGAATTGATCAATTTCGACCTCAGATTCGTTGTCTACGGGTCCGAATCTGTAGTTGTGAATTTTTTCAGATTTTCAAATTGATAAATAGAAATTTCGAATTTTCCAAGCTATGATTATCCGATAAATATGTACCTTGGACTTTCTGACATCAACGAAATTTCGCATCCTAGGAACGAATCGTTTGAAACTCTGTGATCTAGATGAAAATCGAACGAGAAATCGATCTGTGGGTTGGTCGACTCCGTGGGACCAACCGTTCCAGAGATATAGGGCGTCCAAGTGGGAATAGTACGCTTTTTGGCAAAAAACGCAATTAGGAGCGAGATTACTCCGTTATCGAGACGAATTGATCAATTTCGGCCTCAGATTCGTTGTCTACGGGTCCAAATCTGTAGTTGTGAATTTTTTCAGATTTTTCAATTGATAAATAGAAATTTCGGATTTTCCAAGCTATGATTATCCGATAAATATGTACCTTGGACTTTGACATCAACGAAATTTCGCATCCTAGGAACGAATCGTTTGAAACTCTGTGATCTAGATGAAAATCGAACGAGAAATCGATCTGTGGGTCGGTCGACTCCGTGGGACCAACCGTTTCGGAGATATAGGGCGTCCAAGTGGGAATAGTACGCTTTTTGGCAAAAACGCAATTGATCGATTTCGACCTCAGATTCGTTGTCTCCGGGTCCGAATCTGTATTTTTGAATTTTTTCAGATTTTTCAATTGATAAATAGAAATTTCGGATTTTCCAAGCTATGATTATCCGATAAATATGTACCTTGGACTTTGACATCAACGAAATTTCGCATCCTAGGAACGAATCGTTTGAAACTCTGTGATCTAGATGAAAATCGAACGAGAAATCGATCTGTGGGTCGGTCGACTCCGTGGGACCAACCGTTCCAGAGATATAGGGCGTCCAAGTGGAAATAGTACGCTTTTTGGCAAAGAACGCAATTAGGAGCGAGATTACTCCGTTATCGAGACGAATTGATCAATTTCGACCTCAGATTCGTTGTCTACGGGTCCGAATCAGTGGTTGTGAATTTTTTCAGATTTTCAAATTGATAAATAGAAATTTCGAATTTTCCAAGCTATGATTATCCGATAAATATGTACCTTGGACTTTCTGACATTAACGAAATTCCGCATCTTATGAACGAATCGTTTGAAACTCTGTGATCTAGATGAAAATCGAACGAGAAATCGATCTGTGGGTCGGTCGACTCCGTGGGACCAACCGTTTCGGAGATATAGGGCGTCCAAGTGGAAACAGTGCGCTTTTTGGTAAAAAACGCAATTAGGAGCGAGATTACTCCGTTATCGAGACGAATTGATCAATTTCGACCTCAGATTCGTTGTCTACGGGTCCGAATCAGTGGTTGTGAATTTTTTCAGATTTTTAAATTGATAAATAGAAATTTCGAATTTTCCAAGCTATGATTATCCGATGAATATGTACCTTGGACTTTCTGACATCAACGAAATTTCGCATCCTATGAACGAATCGTTTGAAACTCTGTGATCTAGATGAAAATCGAACGAGAAATCGATCTGTGGGTCGGTTGACTCCGTGGGACCAACCGTTCCAGAGATATAGGGCGTCCAAGTGGAAATAGTACGCTTTTTGGCAAAAAACGCAATTAGGAGCGAGATTACTCCGTTATCGAGACGAATTGATCAATTTCGACTTCAGATTCGTTGTCTCCGGGTCCGAATCAGTGGTTGTGAATTTTTTCAGATTTTTAAATTGATAAATAGAAATTTCGAATTTTCCAAGCTATGATTATCCGATGAATATGTACCTTGGACTTTCTGACATCAACGAAATTTCGCATCCTATGAACGAATCGATTGAAACTCTGTGATCTAGATGAAAATCGAACGAGAAATCGATCTGTGGGTCGGTTGACTCCGTGGGACCAACCGTTCCAGAGATATAGGGCGTCCAAGTGGAAATAGTACGCTTTTTGGCAAAAAACGCAATTAGGAGCGAGATTACTCCGTTATCGAGACGAATTGATCAATTTCGACTTCAGATTCGTTGTCTCCGGGTCCGAATCAGTGGTTGTGAATTTTTTCAGATTTTTAAATTGATAAATAGAAATTTCGAATTTTCCAAGCTATGATTATCCGATGAATATGTACCTTGGACTTTCTGACATCAACGAAATTTCGCATCCTATGAACGAATCGTTTGAAACTTTGTGATCTAGATGAAAATCGAACGAGAAATCGATCTGTGGGTCGGTTGACTCCGTGGGACCAACCGTTCCAGAGATATAGGGCGTCCAAGTGGAAATAGTACGCTTTTTGGCAAAAAACGCAATTAGGAGCGAGATTACTCCGTTATCGAGACGAATTGATCAATTTCGACTTCAGATTCGTTGTCTCCGGGTCCGAATCAGTGGTTGTGAATTTTTTCAGATTTTTAAATTGATAAATAGAAATTTCGAATTTTCCAAGCTATGATTATCCGATAAATATGTACCTTGGACTTTCTGACATCAACGAAATTTCGCATCCTAGGAACGAATCGTTTGAAACTCTGTGATCTAGATGAAAGTCGAACGAGAAATCGATCTGTGGGTTGGTCGACTCCGTGGGACCAACCGTTCCAGAGATATAGGGCGTCCAAGTGGGAATAGTACGCTTTTTGGCAAAAACGCAATTAGGAGCGAGATTTCTCCGTTATCGAGACGAATTGATCAATTTAGACCTCAAATTCGTTGTCTACGGGTCCGAATCTGTAGTTGTGAATTTTTTCAGATTTTTTAATTGATAAATAGAAATTTCGGATTTTCCAAGATATGATTATCTGATAAATATGTACCTTGGACTTTCTGACATCAACGAAATTTCGCATCTTATGTACGAATCGTTTACTCCGTGATCTAGATGAAAATCGAACGAGAAATCGATCTGTGGGTCGGTCGACTCCGTGGGACCAACCGTTTCGGAGATATAGGGCGTCCAAGTGGAAATAGTACGCTTTTTGGCAAAGAACGCAATTAGGAGCGAGATTACTCCGTTATCGAGACGAATTGATCAATTTCGACCTCAGATTCGTTGTCTACGGGTCCGAATCAGTGGTTGTGAATTTTTTCAGATTTTCAAATTGATAAATAGAAATTTCGAATTTTCCAAGCTATGATTATCCGATAAATATGTACCTTGGACTTTCTGACATTAACGAAATTTCGCATCTTATGAACGAATCGTTTGAAACTCTGTGATCTAGATGGAAATCGAACGAGAAATCGATCTGTGGGTCGGTCGACTCCGTGGGACCAACCGTTTCGGAGATATAGGGCGTCCAAGTGGAAACAGTGCGCTTTTTGGTAAAAAACGCAATTAGGAGCGAGATTACTCCGTTATCGAGACGAATTGATCAATTTCGACCTCAGATTCGTTGTCTACGGGTCCGAATCAGTGGTTGTGAATTTTTTCAGATTTTTAAATTGATAAATAGAAATTTCGAATTTTCCAAGCTATGATTATCCGATGAATATGTACCTTGGACTTTCTGACATCAACGAAATTTCGCATCCTATGAACGAATCGTTTGAAACTCTGTGATCTAGATGAAAATCGAACGAGAAATCGATCTGTGGGTCGGTTGACTCCGTGGGACCACCCGTCCAGAGATATAGGGCGTCCAAGTGGAAATAGTACGCTTTTTGGCAAAGAACGCAATTAGGAGCGAGATTACTCCGTTATCGAGACGAATTGATCAATTTCGACCTCAGATTCGTTGTCTACGGGTCCGAATCAGTGGTTGTGAATTTTTTCAGATTTTTAAATTGATAAATAGAAATTTCGAATTTTCCAAGCTATGATTATCCGATAAATATGTACCTTGGACTTTCTGACATCAACGAAATTTCGCATCTTATGAACGAATCGTTTGAAACTCTGTGATCTAGATGAAAATCGAACGAGAAATCGATCTGTGGGTCGGTCGACTCCGTGGGACCAACCGTTCCAGAGATATAGGGCGTCCAAGTGGAAACAGTGCGCTTTTTGGTAAAAAACGCAATTAGGAGCGAGATTACTCCGTTATCGAGACGAATTGATCAATTTCGACCTCAGATTCGTTGTCTACGGGTCCGAATCAGTGGTTGTGAATTTTTTCAGATTTTTAAATTGATAAATAGAAATTTCGAATTTTCCAAGCTATGATTATCCGATAAATATGTACCTTGGACTTTCTGACATCAACGAAATTTCGCATCCTATGAACGAATCGTTTGAAACTCTGTGATCTAGATGAAAATCGAACGAGAAATCGATCTGTGGGTCGGTTGACTCCGTGGGACCAACCGTTCCAGAGATATAGGGCGTCCAAGTGGAAATAGTACGCTTTTTGGCAAAGAACGCAATTAGGAGCGAGATTACTCCGTTATCGAGACGAATTGATCAATTTCGACCTCAGATTCGTTGTCTACGGGTCCGAATCAGTGGTTGTGAATTTTTTCAGATTTTTCAATTGATAAATAGAAATTTCGAATTTTCCAAGCTATGATTATCCGATAAATATGTACCTTGGACTTTCTAACATCAACGAGATTTCGCATCTTATGAACGAATCGTTTGAAACTCTGTGATCTAGATGAAAATCGAACGAGAAATCGATCTGTGGGTCGGTCGACTCCGTGGAACCAACCGTTCCGGAGATATAGGGCGTCCAAGTGGAAATAGTACGCTTTTTGGCAAAGAACGCAATTAGGAGCGAGATTACTCCGTTATCGAGACGAATTGATCAATTTCGACCTCAGATTCGTTGTCTACGGGTCCGAATCAGTGGTTGTGAATTTTTTCAGATTTTTAAATTGATAAATAGAAATTTCGAATTTTCCAAGCTATGATTATCCGATAAATATGTACCTTGGACTTTCAGACATTAACGAAATTTCGCATCTTATGAACGAATCGTTTGAAACTCTGTGATCTAGATGAAAATCGAACGAGAAATCGATCTGTGGGTCGGTCGACCCCGTGGGACCAACCGTTCCGGAGATATAGGGCGTCCAAGTCGAAATAGTGCGCTTTTTGGTAAAAAACGCAATAAGGAGCGAGATTACTCCGTTATCTAGACGAATTGATCAATTTCGACCTCAGATTCGTTGTCTACGGGTCCGAATCAGTGGTTGTGAATTTTTTCAGATTTTTCAATTGATAAATAGAAATTTCGAATTTTCCAAGCTATGATTATCCGATAAATATGTACCTTGGACTTTCTGACATTAACGAAATTTCGCATCTCATGAACGAATCGTTCGAAACTCTGTGATCTAGATGAAAATCGAACGAGGAATCGATCTGTGGGTCGGTCGACTCCGTGGGACCAACCGTTCCGGAGATATAGGGCGTCCAAGTGGAAATAGTACGCTTTTTGGCAAAGATCGCAATTAGGAGCGAGATTACTCCGTTATCGAGACGAATTGATCAATTTCGACCTCAGATTCGTTGTCTACGGGTCCGAATCAGTGGTTGTGAATTTTTTCAGATTTTTAAATTGATAAATAGAAATTTCGAATTTTCCAAGCTATGATTATCCGATAAATATGTACCTTGGACTTTCTGACATCAACGAAATTTCGCATCCTATCAACGAATCGTTTGAAACTCTGTGATCTAGATGAAAATCGAACGAGAAATCGATCTGTGGGTCGGTTGACTCCGTGGGACCAACCGTTCCAGATATATAGGGCGTCCAAGTGGAAATAGTACGCTTTTTGGCAAAGAACGCAATTAGGAGCGAGATTACTCCGTTATCGAGACGAATTGATCAATTTCGACCTCAGATTCGTTGTCTACGGGTCCGAATCAGTGGTAGTGAATTTTTTCAGATTTTTGAATTGATAAATAGAAATTTCGAATTTTCCAAGCTATGATTATCCGATAAATATGTACCTTGGACTTTCTGACATCAACGAAATTTCGCATCTCATGAACGAATCGTTTGAAACTCTGTGATCTAGATGAAAATCGAACGAGAAATCGATCTGTGGGTCGGTCGACTCCGTGGGACCAACCGTTCCAGAGATATAGGGCGTCCAAGTGGAAATAGTACGCTTTTTGGCAAAGAACGCAATTAGGAGCGAGATTACTCCGTTATCGAGACGAATTGATCAATTTCGACCTCAGATTCGTTGTCTACGGGTCCGAATCAGTGGTTGTGAATTTTTTCAGATTTTTCAATTGATAAATAGAAATTTCGAATTTTCCAAGCTATGATTATCCGATAAATATGTACCTTGGACTTTCTGACATCAACGAAATTTCGCATCTTATGAACGAATCGTTTGAAACTCTGTGATCTAGATGAAAATCGAACGAGAAATCGATCTGTGGGTCGGTCGACTCCGTGGAACCAACCGTTCCGGAGATATAGGGCGTCCAAGTGGAAATAGTACGCTTTTTGGCAAAGAACGCAATTAGGAGCGAGATTACTCCGTTATCGAGACGAATTGATCAATTTCGACCTCAGATTCGTTGTCTACGGGTCCGAATCAGTGGTTGTGAATTTTTTCAGATTTTTAAATTGATAAATAGAAATTTCGAATTTTCCAAGCTATGATTATCCGATAAATATGTACCTTGGACTTTCAGACATTAACGAAATTTCGCATCTTATGAACGAATCGTTTGAAACTCTGTGATCTAGATGAAAATCGAACGAGAAATCGATCTGTGGGTCGGTCGACTCCGTGGGACCAACCGTTCCGGAGATATAGGGCGTCCAAGTCGAAATAGTGCGCTTTTTGGTAAAAAACGCAATAAGGAGCGAGATTACTCCGTTATCTAGACGAATTGATCAATTTCGACCTCAGATTCGTTGTCTACGGGTCCGAATCAGTGGTTGTGAATTTTTTCAGATTTTTCAATTGATAAATAGAAATTTCGAATTTTCCAAGCTATGATTATCCGATAAATATGTACCTTGGACTTTCTGACATTAACGAAATTTCGCATCTCATGAACGAATCGTTTGGAACTCTGTGATCTAGATGAAAATCGAACGAGAAATCGATCTGTGGGTCGGTCGACTCCGTGGGACCAACCGTTCCAGAGATATAGGGCGTCCAAGTGGAAATAGTACGCTTTTTGGCAAAGAACGCAATTAGGAGCGAGATTACTCCGTTATCGAGACGAATTGATCAATTTCGACCTCAGATTCGTTGTCTACGGGTCCGAATCAGTGGTTGTGAATTTTTTCAGATTTTTAAATTGATAAATAGAAATTTCGAATTTTCCAAGCTATGATTATCCGATGAATATGTACCTTGGACTTTCTGACATCAACGAAATTTCGCATCTTATGAACGAATCGTTTGAAACTCTGTGATCTAGATGAAAATCGAACGAGAAATCGATCTGTGGGTCGGTTGACTCCGTGGGACCAACCGTTCCAGAGATATAGGGCGTCCAAGTGGAAATAGTACGCTTTTTGGCAAAGAACGCAATTAGGAGCGAGATTACTCCGTTATCGAGACGAATTGATCAATTTCGACCTCAGATTCGTTGTCTACGGGTCCGAATCAGTGGTTGTGAATTTTTTCAGATTTTTAAATTGATAAATAAAAATTTCGAATTTTCCAAGCTATGATTATCCGATAAATATGTACCTTGGACTTTCAGACATTAACGAAATTTCGCATCTCATGAACGAATCGTTTGAAACTCTGTGATCTAGATGAAAATCGAACGAGAAATCGATCTGTGGGTCGGTCGACTCCGTGGGACCAACCGTTCCGGAGATATAGGGCGTCCAAGTCGAAATAGTGCGCTTTTTGGTAAAAAACGCAATAAGGAGCGAGATTACTCCGTTATCTAGACGAATTGATCAATTTCGACCTCAGATTCGTTGTCTACGGGTCCGAATCAGTGGTTGTGAATTTTTTCAGATTTTTCAATTGATAAATAGAAATTTCGAATTTTCCAAGCTATGATTATCCGATAAATATGTACCTTGGACTTTCTGACATTAACGAAATTTCGCATCTCATGAACGAATCGTTTGGAACTCTGTGATCTAGATGAAAATCGAACGAGAAATCGATCTGTGGGTCGGTCGACTCCGTGGGACCAACCGTTCCAGAGATATAGGGCGTCCAAGTGGAAATAGTACGCTTTTTGGCAAAGAACGCAATTAGGAGCGAGATTACTCCGTTATCGAGACGAATTGATCAATTTCGACCTCAGATTCGTTGTCTACGGGTCCGAATCAGTGGTTGTGAATTTTTTCAGATTTTTAAATTGATAAATAGAAATTTCGAATTTTCCAAGCTATGATTATCCGATAAATATGTACCTTGGACTTTCAGACATTAACGAAATTTCGCATCTTATGAACGAATCGTTTGAAACTCTGTGATCTAGATGAAAATCGAACGAGAAATCGATCTGTGGGTCGGTCGACTCCGTGGGACCAACCGTTCCGGAGATATAGGGCGTCCAAGTCGAAATAGTGCGCTTTTTGGTAAAAAACGCAATAAGGAGCGAGATTACTCCGTTATCTAGACGAATTGATCAATTTCGACCTCAGATTCGTTGTCTACGGGTCCGAATCAGTGGTTGTGAATTTTTTCAGATTTTTCAATTGATAAATAGAAATTTCGAATTTTCCAAGCTATGATTATCCGATAAATATGTACCTTGGACTTTCTGACATTAACGAAATTTCGCATCTCATGAACGAATCGTTCGAAACTCTGTGATCTAGATGAAAATCGAACGAGGAATCGATCTGTGGGTCGGTCGACTCCGTGGGACCAACCGTTCCGGAGATATAGGGCGTCCAAGTGGAAATAGTACGCTTTTTGGCAAAGATCGCAATTAGGAGCGAGATTACTCCGTTATCGAGACGAATTGATCAATTTCGACCTCAGATTCGTTGTCTACGGGTCCGAATCAGTGGTTGTGAATTTTTTCAGATTTTTAAATTGATAAATAGAAATTTCGAATTTTCCAAGCTATGATTATCCGATAAATATGTACCTTGGACTTTCTGACATCAACGAAATTTCGCATCCTATCAACGAATCGTTTGAAACTCTGTGATCTAGATGAAAATCGAACGAGAAATCGATCTGTGGGTCGGTTGACTCCGTGGGACCAACCGTTCCAGATATATAGGGCGTCCAAGTGGAAATAGTACGCTTTTTGGCAAAGAACGCAATTAGGAGCGAGATTACTCCGTTATCGAGACGAATTGATCAATTTCGACCTCAGATTCGTTGTCTACGGGTCCGAATCAGTGGTAGTGAATTTTTTCAGATTTTTGAATTGATAAATAGAAATTTCGAATTTTCCAAGCTATGATTATCCGATAAATATGTACCTTGGACTTTCTGACATCAACGAAATTTCGCATCTCATGAACGAATCGTTTGAAACTCTGTGATCTAGATGAAAATCGAACGAGAAATCGATCTGTGGGTCGGTCGACTCCGTGGGACCAACCGTTCCAGAGATATAGGGCGTCCAAGTGGAAATAGTACGCTTTTTGGCAAAGAACGCAATTAGGAGCGAGATTACTCCGTTATCGAGACGAATTGATCAATTTCGACCTCAGATTCGTTGTCTACGGGTCCGAATCAGTGGTTGTGAATTTTTTCAGATTTTTCAATTGATAAATAGAAATTTCGAATTTTCCAAGCTATGATTATCCGATAAATATGTACCTTGGACTTTCTGACATCAACGAAATTTCGCATCTTATGAACGAATCGTTTGAAACTCTGTGATCTAGATGAAAATCGAACGAGAAATCGATCTGTGGGTCGGTCGACTCCGTGGAACCAACCGTTCCGGAGATATAGGGCGTCCAAGTGGAAATAGTACGCTTTTTGGCAAAGAACGCAATTAGGAGCGAGATTACTCCGTTATCGAGACGAATTGATCAATTTCGACCTCAGATTCGTTGTCTACGGGTCCGAATCAGTGGTTGTGAATTTTTTCAGATTTTTAAATTGATAAATAGAAATTTCGAATTTTCCAAGCTATGATTATCCGATAAATATGTACCTTGGACTTTCAGACATTAACGAAATTTCGCATCTTATGAACGAATCGTTTGAAACTCTGTGATCTAGATGAAAATCGAACGAGAAATCGATCTGTGGGTCGGTCGACTCCGTGGGACCAACCGTTCCGGAGATATAGGGCGTCCAAGTCGAAATAGTGCGCTTTTTGGTAAAAAACGCAATAAGGAGCGAGATTACTCCGTTATCTAGACGAATTGATCAATTTCGACCTCAGATTCGTTGTCTACGGGTCCGAATCAGTGGTTGTGAATTTTTTCAGATTTTTCAATTGATAAATAGAAATTTCGAATTTTCCAAGCTATGATTATCCGATAAATATGTACCTTGGACTTTCTGACATTAACGAAATTTCGCATCTCATGAACGAATCGTTTGGAACTCTGTGATCTAGATGAAAATCGAACGAGAAATCGATCTGTGGGTCGGTCGACTCCGTGGGACCAACCGTTCCGGAGATATAGGGCGTCCAAGTGGAAATAGTACGCTTTTTGGCAAAGATCGCAATTAGGAGCGAGATTACTCCGTTATCGAGACGAATTGATCAATTTCGACCTCAGATTCGTTGTCTACGGGTCCGAATCAGTGGTTGTGAATTTTTTCAGATTTTTAAATTGATAAATAGAAATTTCGAATTTTCCAAGCTATGATTATCCGATAAATATGTACCTTGGACTTTCTGACATCAACGAAATTTCGCATCCTATCAACGAATCGTTTGAAACTCTGTGATCTAGATGAAAATCGAACGAGAAATCGATCTGTGGGTCGGTTGACTCCGTGGGACCAACCGTTCCAGATATATAGGGCGTCCAAGTGGAAATAGTACGCTTTTTGGCAAAGAACGCAATTAGGAGCGAGATTACTCCGTTATCGAGACGAATTGATCAATTTCGACCTCAGATTCGTTGTCTACGGGTCCGAATCAGTGGTAGTGAATTTTTTCAGATTTTTGAATTGATAAATAGAAATTTCGAATTTTCCAAGCTATGATTATCCGATAAATATGTACCTTGGACTTTCTGACATCAACGAAATTTCGCATCTCATGAACGAATCGTTTGAAACTCTGTGATCTAGATGAAAATCGAACGAGAAATCGATCTGTGGGTCGGTCGACTCCGTGGGACCAACCGTTCCAGAGATATAGGGCGTCCAAGTGGAAATAGTACGCTTTTTGGCAAAGAACGCAATTAGGAGCGAGATTACTCCGTTATCGAGACGAATTGATCAATTTCGACCTCAGATTCGTTGTCTACGGGTCCGAATCAGTGGTTGTGAATTTTTTCAGATTTTTCAATTGATAAATAGAAATTTCGAATTTTCCAAGCTATGATTATCCGATAAATATGTACCTTGGACTTTCTGACATCAACGAAATTTCGCATCTTATGAACGAATCGTTTGAAACTCTGTGATCTAGATGAAAATCGAACGAGAAATCGATCTGTGGGTCGGTCGACTCCGTGGAACCAACCGTTCCGGAGATATAGGGCGTCCAAGTGGAAATAGTACGCTTTTTGGCAAAGAACGCAATTAGGAGCGAGATTACTCCGTTATCGAGACGAATTGATCAATTTCGACCTCAGATTCGTTGTCTACGGGTCCGAATCAGTGGTTGTGAATTTTTTCAGATTTTTCAATTGATAAATAGAAATTTCGAATTTTCCAAGCTATGATTATCCGATAAATATGTACCTTGGACTTTCAGACATTAACGAAATTTCGCATCTTATGAACGAATCGTTTGAAACTCTGTGATCTAGATGAAAATCGAACGAGAAATCGATCTGTGGGTCGGTCGACTCCGTGGGACCAACCGTTCCGGAGATATAGGGCGTCCAAGTCGAAATAGTGCGCTTTTTGGTAAAAAACGCAATAAGGAGCGAGATTACTCCGTTATCTAGACGAATTGATCAATTTCGACCTCAGATTCGTTGTCTACGGGTCCGAATCAGTGGTTGTGAATTTTTTCAGATTTTTCAATTGATAAATAGAAATTTCGAATTTTCCAAGCTATGATTATCCGATAAATATGTACCTTGGACTTTCTGACATTAACGAAATTTCGCATCTCATGAACGAATCGTTTGGAACTCTGTGATCTAGATGAAAATCGAACGAGAAATCGATCTGTGGGTCGGTCGACTCCGTGGGACCAACCGTTCCAGAGATATAGGGCGTCCAAGTGGAAATAGTACGCTTTTTGGCAAAGAACGCAATTAGGAGCGAGATTACTCCGTTATCGAGACGAATTGATCAATTTCGACCTCAGATTCGTTGTCTACGGGTCCGAATCAGTGGTTGTGAATTTTTTCAGATTTTTCAATTGATAAATAGAAATTTCGAATTTTCCAAGCTATGATTATCCGATAAATATGTACCTTGGACTTTCTGACATTGACGAAATTTCGCATCTTATGAACGAATCGTTTGGAACTCTGTGATCTAGATGAAAATCGAACGAGAAATCGATCTGTGGGTCGGTCGACTCCGTGGGACCAACCGTTCCAGAGATATAGGGCGTCCAAGTGGAAATAGTACGCTTTTTGGCAAAGAACGCAATTAGGAGCGAGATTACTCCGTTATCGAGACGAATTGATCAATTTCGACCTCAGATTCGTTGTCTACGGGTCCGAATCTGTAGTTGTGAATTTTTTCAGATTTTTAAATTGATAAATAGAAATTTCGAATTTTCCAAGCTATGATTATCCGATGAATATGTACCTTGGACTTTCTGACATCAACGAAATTTCGCATCTTATGAACGAATCGTTTGAAACTCTGTGATCTAGATGAAAATCGAACGAGAAATCGATCTGTGGGTCGGTTGACTCCGTGGGACCAACCGTTCCAGAGATATAGTAGTAGAACAAAGCGGGTTCTAGCACAGTCGAGTAAGCATCAAACACAACATATGCGACTTCGCCAAAACACATCAAACCCAACATGTGCGACTTCGCCAAAACGCATCAAACCACCCAACATAATATGCGACTTCGCCAAAACACATCAAACCCAACATGTGCGACTTCGCCAAAACGCATCAAACCACCCAACATAATATGCGACTTCGCAGAAATGCGTCAAACCCAACATATGCGATTTGCCGAAATGTGGCTAACCTACCTTGATGAGCCGAGTCGGTAGCATACCTAACCTATCTAAAATAGTTCCACCAGCCAGGGGCGTACCTAACCTATCTAATAACCCCACCAGGGTCGTACCTAACCTATCTAATAGCCCCACCAGGGTCGTACGAACCCCCATAAATATTTTCGGGGGGTACACAGGTCCACATCCCCAATGACCCGCCCCACACCGTTTCAATGTCCCACCCCGACCTACAACATACGTCATGCGTCATACGGTGAAACGTCAAAACGATGAAACGTCAAAACGATGAAACGTCAAAACGACGAAACGTCAAAACAACGAAACGTCAAAGCGATGAAACGTCAATCGGCATCGAGATTTTCGGGGGGGTACACAGGTCCACATCCCCAATGACCCGCCCCACACCGTTTCAATGTCCCACCCCGACCTACAACATACGTCATGCGTCATACGGTGAAACGTCAAAACGATGAAACGTCAAAACGATGAAACGTCAAAACGACGAAACGTCAAAACGATGAAACGTCAAAACGACGAAACGTCAAAACGACGAAACGTCAAAACGACGAAACGTCAAAACAACGAAACGTCAAAGCGATGAAACGCCAATCGGCATCGAGGTTTCCCAACAGGATTTCAGGAAGAAATAAAGTTTTTCATAAATAATAATGATGAGATTTTTATTGAGAGAGAGATCACAAATTATTTTGGTAGCATATTTTCAAACCATTCATATAAAATATCAACGTTTCGTAAACTACAACAATGATTGGAGTCACCCCAACAGCGACGCAGGTGATGCATACAGGATATCTTGGTGCTATTCTGGAAAGTTGGAACAACCCACCATGAATCATCGAAATCCTCCAGATTCACAACTTTTGCATGTACATTGAATGGAGCTAATTTTTCAATCAACAATTCCTTCTTCTGATAGCCTCGCACATAAATGATATCAATGTCACACAAATTCTCCCGGAGAATATCATCTAGCAAGTTGTATTCCACAAAGCCTGAAGAATATCTCAGACCATGAACGTTTTTCTCCAAGAAACAAACCCCACATCGGTCTTCTTTGCTTAGCAATGAGAATGGTTTTTTTGGCAACAGTAAATAATTACTACATTGAACACCAATTCTTATAGCAATCTCCTTTGGGTGAAATTGCTGTTCAACAAAAAACCCCTGAATGTCTACGAACGCAACTCTCATGATGAATATCTGACTCAAACTGTCGATGAAATCGAATCAGTTCCACTTTTTAATAATTTCACTGAGCGGGAGGTGTTCGATAATGTTATCGTGAACAATGATGCAATAGGCGCGAGTATTGGCGGGAAAACCTTGGGAAGCTTCAATTTCAAGTTTGACGTCGACGCTGGAACTTTTAACACTTTCATCACGTCGAGAACAATCTATAACGAAAATAGGCTGTTTACCGGAAAATTCGGCATAACCGAGGAGTGGGGTATGTATGGTGGTATTTTTGTAACTATACCCGAATTGAGAATAGTTAAAGTAGGCTTGGGGAAAGGCTCCTTTATTGAAGGCCAAATGCATCTTTTCCTTTGGGTAACTTTCTCCGTTGAGTGTTAATGTGATATTTGTAATGTCCACATGATTAAAAACTGTTGGATCATTATTCACTTTATTTTGATCGTGGTTTGTTTGAAAGCAAACGATGACATATCGAGGGCTTTCGAGGAACGATGAAGTTTTGACAGCCCATATTTCATTGGTGGCACCTGTGGTGAGAGAAGGCAGCATATGCAATTCCCATTTTCTGAAGGGTATAAGGATAGGAGTGTCAGCCTTAATTGCCTTCAGAAGTTGTAATTTAATTTGATCGTTCGGATACAATCTTTTCACTTTGAGTTCCACATTTTCGATGTCCAATTGTACTTCTGTGTCAACAGTCGCCCCAATAGCTTCAGTGATTTTGAAGCAGTTGTTATCGTTTCCTGCTCGTACTAAGCGAATTGAATGCTTGCCATAGGAGACGCACTCGTAATCGTTGAAAATGTTTAGTAAGTGCTTCAGAGGAATGAGCATACTGAACGTTAATTCCACTCCATTGATGACATCAACATTATTGGGGTAGGTCCAACCTGCTATAACTAAATGTTTTGAATCTTCGGCAGTATAGCATAGATATCCTTTAACGGTGCTGACAGTTCCAACTTCACGTACAGATTCCAATTCTTTACCATTTTGATCATAACTGATGGATTGGAACATATATGCCCCAGCATTATTGACAAAAGATACACGTCCAGCACCTTTAGTTCGAGTGATTTTTCCACTAATGTGTAGCATACTATCATACAGAGCATCGAAGGCATCAGACTGATTAATATTGATTTCTATAACATCATTGTTACGAAAAGACTTGACATAGGGGTAGTATGTCCGCCATTCCACCTTTTGTATGGATTCATCTAGGTGAGGTTTTCGGAAGATGTTAAACACTTGTGCAGATAACATGGTAGCCGAGAGACTTGAGAAATTTTATATTCTGCAGACTGAGCTGCCGAGTGTGACTGATGAAGGTCTTCTTGAAGACTGATGGCTGGGAAACAGTGGAGCGGCTTTTATAAACACCTAACACCATAATGGCTTCAGCTCCAATCGAATGATGATTTCTTCGTTTCGAAAATTGACCAATTGAAAGTTTTGATCGAGCACTTTGAGTGTGATATTATGAATTTCACATGTATGAGTAGCGATGGGCAGATAGATGAGATGATTTGGCGTTTCGTCGATGGCGTAGCCTGGATCGGCGTCGATAGCGAATTCGTAGATCGTGTGGGATGGTCTGTCGTTGTAGAAGGCTCCAGAGGTAATGTTGCTGTCCACATGAATCGTTCGTACTTTTATAATGTTCACAGGCTGATCGGATACATGGTGAATGTCACGTTCCAAAATTCTAGGTGAGAATCCTAATATGTTTGCTAAACTATTGTTCCGAGTGAAATCGATTGCATGGTGCTTACAAAAAATTTCACTTTTCAAAGTATTATTATTCGGTCTGAGATAGAAAAAGTCTTCGGGCTTCTCTGTCGGTGGTGAATTTTTCTTTTGTGAAGTTGGTACGACAAGATCTTTTCTGAGCAACCTTTCAATATCTTCAATTTCGTAAGCTCCAACAGGAATATCAATACTTTTTCTTTTGCCTTTGTTACCATTCTCGAAATAATCAAACTTTGTGTCCTTTTCAATATTAGGTATGCTGTTGTATGAATGAAAACTGAGTAAAGCTAAGCCATAATCAGAATCAGACTCTAATTGAATCGGTGGGGAGAAATCGATGGATAGCGTCGAAGTACGACCCTTCAGAGTTAATATCATAGACATGATTCTTGATTGGTGTGTAGGAAAGTAATAAGATCCAATTCATCAAACACATTCATTTATTTGGAATGTAGTAAAAATGCTAAACATAAATGTCCACAATTGATTTGATTATAATTTTGATATTGTTTATTGTTATATAAAATATCAACGCTGCGTCCGAAATATTCAGCCAATTCTCCTGGCGGCTTCAAATTACCATAACTATCGAAATAACGAACCGTGTTTCCAACTTTTCTATAAGCCACCCAATGTGTACCTGAATTAATGGAGGAATCTAAATTCACCACTGCACACTCGCAACGTCGTGGTCGGTTAGGCAGAGTGTCTCGCATGAAAACACCTCGAAAGTATGGTATTTTCAGCTTTTTTGCATACTTTATAATCTCTCCATCATATAATGCTCTATCGGGCAGCTCAGCTAGAAGTTTTTTGACTGACGCTTCTTCAAGTATAGACCTCTGCCTCCTTTGACACATTTCGGAGTCGCATTCTTCTTCAAGTATAGACCGAATCCTTTACGTGTTTTACGCAGATACACACCAGACCCTAAATGCTCCATAGCTTGATTGTGACGCATATCTTCCTCCATTTTTTTCTTTGCATTCTTGGCATCGATGACTGTCTTTGCAATGGCACTAGCTCCCCCAGCCAACGACCCTAAAGCCGAGAGGCCTGCGAATAGCGGGATTAGCGGTAGAAATCCTCCACTTTTTCCCACCGATGATGATGATGAAGTCGTCGGTAAAGGTATAATTCGAGGTATTCGTATTCTCTTTCGACCTCCAACTTTTTTTATCGCGTTTCGAGCTGCACGCAAAGCTGCTACAGATGATCGATTCAAACCACTACCCTGATGCAGATCGTTATTCACATTACCATGACTAAATGTTTGTTTTTTCAAAACGCCAAGTATATTGTTTACAATTTTTGAAAATGGGTGTTGCTTTTGCCCCATACCCATACCGAGTTTACGTTTCGCCTTCATGCCTGTGGTGACGAACCAAGCTGCTGCTTTCTCACCAAATTTCGCGTCCTTCGATTTGACTCGTTCCCACGCTCTATTTTCCAATACGTGATCGGCCTTATGACGTTCCTCCACAGAGGTGTTTTCAGAGTATGCGATATCGTGTTCTTTACAAGCCTCATCCAACGGATTGATACCCGTATCACCACGCTCTAGTCGCTTTTGTAATTTGGTTCCAGGACCACAATACGAATAACCGGGTAGATGTAGTTCGAATGCTAGTTTATCGATTAATGAATTTACCACACCCTCTCCACGATAGATCAACATTAAAAATGACTAATGATGTTACGAGATATCGATATTTATTATGAATTTGAATGTGGTATGTCTCACATCATGAGGACCGTTCAGCAGAAAAACATCCTACCAATCGAAAACTTGGACCATCTGAATGATGGTGCAGGTGCGAGAGATTCAAGTAAACATGGTGCTTTATTACCAAACTCATTTCGTGCAATCATCTGCGGACCGAGTGGATGTGGAAAAACAAATGCCGCACTGGCACTGCTGTTTCATCCTAATGGCGCCAAATTTGAAAACGTATACGTGTACTCAAAATCGCTGTATCAACCCAAGTACCAGCTGCTCGAAGAGGTATTGAAGGCAGTCAAAGGAGTAGGTTATTTTCCATACAAAGATAATGATGAAATCATATGTCCCAACGAAGCAAAACCAAATTCCGTCTTCATTTTCGATGACATTTCTTGCGATTCACAACAAAAAATTCAAGAATATTATTCAATGTGTCGACATCGAGGTATTGACGCTATATACATTGGCCAGACATACAGTTTTGCTAGAAAGCAAATGCTTCGAGATAATTGTAACCTGATTGTGCTATTTAAACAAGACGAGGTGAATTTAAAGCATGTGTTTGATGAACACGTCTCCCCAGACGTCACATTCGATGAATTCAAGCGACTTTGTGCAGATTGTTGGTGTGAAAAATATGGTGCAATGGTTATTGTCAAGGAGTGTGATCTGAATTCAGGTCGCTATCGACAGGGCTTCGACAAGTTTATAAAAGTATGATTACATTGTGATGTATCATATTCATAATCATGAAACCGTCCAGCAAAGAGGTCGACGTCATTCGCAAGAATAAAATCAGTGAAATAGCCCAGGCTATAAGGAAGAAATATCTAACTTTGAAATTAGGTAGGTCTGAGGAGGATGAGACAATACAGAAATTTTTCCAACCAATATCTACACCCCTGAAAAAACTAGTATCGACAAAAAGTCGATTAATTGATAGTGGCATAAAAAATGAGCCTTCAACACTATCGAAAAAAGAAGAGCTGAAAGTATGGAATGAAAGTGAAAAAACTGAAAAAGAAGATGAAGAAGAGAAAGCATCGGAAATTCAATTTCAAAAACTTGAACGTATTGCTAGCGCTAGCGGTAAAAGTGATGATGGCGTGTTCGAGGAAGATGAGGAATCTGAAGAGCCTGATGGTGACACCGATGTAATTGATCCCGCAGCTATTGAGTCATACCTTGAGCAGTATCCTGTGATGAGCATTCGATTCCTGAAAGAATATTGGACAGAGGACGAAAAAATAGACAAAGTATATGGCCCCATATACGATTCCAGTAATTCAAAATGGCGTCTTGGATATAATGAAATTGATTTTGATGGTCGTACAGGCTACATCAAAATTGCGGGAAAACAAGTGAGAGGGACGCCTGGAATATATGAACTGATATTCTACGATGTACCAGAAAATTTCAATAAAGAAGATCTGAATGGATATAAACAAATTTTGGAACTTTCGAATGCCCACAAGAATGCTAGCGGAAAACTGAAAGGTACCAAAAGATATAAGTATAAGGAAATCATTAGACCCATGTTCATACCTCCAACATCATCATCGAGACGTTATACAACGGGACATGGTTTAAATATCCAATTGAGAAATTTGCCGACGAAATTCCAATCGCCAATGTTGTCCTACAATACTAAACCTGTGGAATACATTTACTGGGATGACCCCAATGAATTGTGTGAAAGATTAAAATTGCTCATAGCCTCGAAAAATGCAGGAAATACCTCTCTGGACAACGAGATTGTATCAATCATTGACGAATTGAAGGAGGCCAACATCATACAATAGATACAGACTTTCGCATGGATATTGAGGTCATTTCAAAGATGACTATCGATAAGTTCGGACGTAGTTCGAATGGAAAACGCAAACTGGTGGTAATTACATCTCCGAGCGTCGGTGGTGGACTATCGTACACTTCTAAAGGGGATATAGATTTTGGCAATTTGAAATTGTGTAATGTCAAAATGCCAAATTTGAAAAACGATGTCGCCAACAAGGAATATGTAGACAATATTAAAATATATGTAGAACAGACTATTTCACAAATAAAAACAGATTTCAAGATTGCGTTCGATGATTTTGGTGATAAGGTACAAATTGCGATTGATAGTCTCAAAAACGAATCGATAAAACTAGAGAAGATGTTCGATTCACATCGAATCAAACTGGAAACATTCAATTCAAACTTGATACAATTGTCGATGATGCTACAGAAAACAACCAGCTCGATGACAAACTTTCTAAGTATATCATTACCTAAACTGGAGAAGGACATCGTTTTGAATTCAAAGGCAATTCTGGATATTTCCGAGGTGCAGGAGAATATCAATGGAACTATTGACGATTTGAAGAAGCGTCAGCAGCAAAGTTTTGAATCTGAACAGCTTCTCACCAATATCGTCACAGAGATCAAAGATGATCTCGCAAAGAATGTGTATTCCACCATTGATCCACAAACAAAAATTCCAAACAAAATTGTATCCCTAAGTCGACAATAAAATAATATATATGAGGAAAAATTACAATTCTTTAACCACTTTATCACACACACACACACACACACACACACACACACACACATGTCACGCTATCATCCAGTCATATTGATATTGAGATATGTCACACTCTGCAGAAAAGATTCGACTTGTCGATGAGCTGCATAAACCTGCAAGAAAAAATTACCCACGTCGGCGAACCATAATTAAAGGTATAGACGACTTGTGGCAAATGGATCTAGCGGAAATGCGACAGTATGTCTCACACAAGAATCGAAATTTCAAAATGATTATGATTGTGATTGATTGTTTCTCTAAATATGTATGGACGCGTCCATTGAAAACGAAAACTGGCGAGGAAATAACCAAAACGTTTGCAGACATTTTAGCGCACACAAAACGATGTCCGAAAAATCTGCAAACAGATCAGGGAACTGAATTTTACAATAGCAAATTCCAAAGTCTAATGAAATTGCATAACATAAACCATTACAGTACGTACAGCGTCAAGAAGGCTGCAATAGCAGAACGTGTAATTAGAACTTTGAAAGAAAAACTATTCAAATACTTTAGTTTGAATGCCACCTACAGGTGGATAGATGTACTACCCACCATTACAGAATCCTACAATGATACACACCACAGTACGATTGGTTGCAAACCATCGCAAGTCGATAAATCCAATGAAAAACAAATTCTCAATAGATCTTATACACACTTGAAGATTGTTGGCCCGCGAAAATTCAAAGTTGGTGATATTGTACGCATATCCAAGGTCAAGCATATTTTCGAAAAGGGGTACACCCCAAATTGGACGACAGAGTTATTTAAAATCGTCGAAGTCAAAATAACGAATCCCACCACATATCTGTTGGAAGATATGCATGGGACAGCAATCAGGGGGGCCTTCTATGATGAGGAGTTGCAGAAAACCAAGAATCCCGACATCTATCTCGTGGAGAAAGTGATGCGAAGAAAAGGTCAGAAGCTGTACGTGAAATGGTTAGGTCTTGATAGATCTCACAACAGCTGGATTCAAAATACCGATTTAGTATAGGATGTTATAGAAAATACAAACAAATCTAGACAATTCAGGGGGCCTTTTCACCACCACCACCACCACACATTCCATGTTTTCGCACGAAAAACATAAGAATTACCATAACAATGATATCACATTGGAAAAAACAAAAAAACGAAAAACATCACGCCATAATCACGTGATTCCAAGCTTCAAATAGTCTCAAAAAAATCAATATTCATTCAGTCCAGTTTTGAATTATGGTGAGTCAAGATAGTGATTATTTTAGTAGCAGCACAGAAATGGAGTTTGTTTACAATGATGTCGACAGCAACGACGACGTCGACGTCGACGACGACGACGTTGGCTACAACAACAAGTGTGACTTTGAAGAAACGCTCAAAGTCATCAATCAGGCTCTAGACAAATATGAGCATTCAGCTCAAACTGCGTACTACGATGATGGCGTCGATAAAGCTTTAGCTCGATTCGAAAAGATTGCTCAAAGTGAAGACCCACTGCTGCTGATGACATTTCCAATGGACTCATACGGCTGCTGCTATGAAATTCAATGTGGCCTAAGTCCAGCGAGAGATTTTAGCGTCTGTGTGATTCTGAAGCAAAAGTTTTCACCTCGAAGGATTTCCTTCAACACCTACGAGTGGGCCACACTCATAGACATATTGTCTAGAATAAAACAATCATTTTTCGATGGGGACGACGACGACGACGACGACAGCTATCCCGATGAATATGATCCGGTGATGATAAAGTGTGGAGACTTTGTGCAAGTGTACCAATACATCGAGTGCAGCATAAAACAGGTTTCAATCTCCAAATGGACCGGTGGCGGCGGCGGCATTGCCTCGGACGGGGCAGGCGTCGATATCAACTTGAGTCAGAGAGACGTCGAAAAAATGTTACAAACTCATACGAGTGTGGTGTCTGATAGAATTGCCATGTTGGATGTCATGAACTTCAATGATTATTTTCGAAATATTTTTGATATTGTTAAAGGGTGGTTGCGAGATAATAAGACAAATGTGTCTGCTACAGAAATCATTCTGGGAATTTGTGAAACATCATCTTTGAATAGTTTGTATCCCAATGCTTTGCGTGAATATTTATTTTATTATCGTTCTCAAATTGAATCCGATTTACAATGTAATTAATATGATGTATTTACCTATAATAAATGCGATTTTTCAAACAACGTCTGGAGATCTATTTGTAGTAAGTGGAAATAAATTTTATTCGAGCTATTTTCCAAACTTGCAAATCAAACGAAAAATTAATCTCAATTTACCTGGACAATCTGAAATAAATGCCGCCTTCCAAACGAATACTGGAAAAATCTACATGTTCTTGAACAATTCGTCTTTCATTGAATACCATCAGCATGAAGATGATTATCGTTTAGTCAACAGAGGACGAATTGAGGATATTTTTCCAAATATACCAAGCGATATTACTTCAGCATTCCGCTACATTGACGGACACATATATTTTTTCAAAGCAAGTACATACTTCAAGTACAATGAATTTCAGAGAAAGCTAGTTGCGGTTGGAGACTTTGATTGGAATATGTTTAACATTAATTGTCCAAACCGAGGTATTCTACATGAACTGAAAACTCTACTTTCAAAAGTGATTTCTTTTTATGAATAATTTTCACAGATGTTGTATATAGGGGGAAATAAATAAAGCACAGGAATTTTCAAAATGTTTTTCATTTCATTTTCTAGTGAAAACATTTCAATATATATTTATAGTAAATATTCAAATCATATACAATTGTGTAGGTGTGTGTGTGTAACATTTTCCTCAAAAAATACAAATTGATGAGACATGGAGAAGTTCGATTAATTCAAACTGTAATGACCCCAGGGAAGTGTATCGAACGAATTGGCTAAAAGTTTTCTCTTATCATCATGTGGACTTAGACCGATTTTCGATTGTTTAATAGAAAAAACTTCATGCTTGTATGAGCGTATTGTTTTTTGGGTTACAGTCTTTTGCGCACACTCCTTCAGACAATTTACGTAATCGTCGAATGTTAGTTTATTTTTGACTACACATTTTTTCACCCCTTTAGATTTTTTAGTCATCCCGAAATTTTTCAAGTCATTATCAATTTGATCTTTACTATACCCCTTTCCCTTCAAGCGCTCCCGCTCTCTATCAATGTCCTCCTCATCCATAGATAATTTGAAAGTATACATTTTAGATCGTAACCCTACGAAATGTGTAATTATTTTACCATTAGCCTCGTCCTTCATCAAACCTAGAACCTTTTTGTTGACCTGCGGAATCCCATAGACATTGTCTGGAGCATAATCAGATGTATCAAATCTATTGATATTCTCTAGAATAACTTCTCTATATACATCCTCGCATGACAGCTCATAAAAAAAGCTATCTGTATCTGTATACATGAGCTTGCATTTATCAGCTTCCATGTGAGTTAGCATGAAATTATAGTGGAAATCATACATGATAGTTTTGGAGATATCTAGGATAGCCATACCAATGTATAGAGGCTTATTAAAGATTAACTCACACTTTTTCATCTCAACGGCTACGAGGTTTTCGTCGAAAATTGTGCGCTGCTGGAATTGTGGACTCGATATTAGATTTTTGAGGCCATAACGACCTTCATACTTTCTTACCAATTTAACTATGCGATGATTGCGAATGTTTTCCATAGTCTTTCCAAAGACAGCGTTATTCATCAATTTCCTCAGATCCTTTTCAAAGGCACTCGTGGCCATTGTTCTTAATCGAGTATTCAAGTCTATGTAGGATTTCAACCACGTCGACTGTTTGAATTTTAGAATCTTGTGGATTTTTGTTAATTTAAGACCGTGTTCGAGAGCCTGCTTCAAGTTTCTGTAGTGTAAAATGTATTCTTTTTTATTGTGTAGAGTTGTCATTAATTTAGGTAATTTGGAATCTGGCGGAGTGCGGTGTTCAGGACAAAACGGAAAGTCTTTATGCGCATCATGTAATGTTGTCGGATATTCCAAATCTACTTGGAGAATATAGCCTTCAGGACTGTCATCCGGAATTTGAGTTACATCGATGTTGGTGTTCTCGACCCAAGTGAACTCCCCATACGGTAGGGGTTCGCTCATGGCTTTCCCATACAAGTTATTTACGTCTAGATAGAGCAGGTATTTTGATGGTTTCTCGGGATCATATTCTGACATATACTTGTTATTCGATTCAGAGTATCTATTGCTACAAACCGTTATTCCCCCACGAATCGCCTTTTCAACAAACATCAACATATCTACATCTTTTAGAATTTGTAATTTGCACCCAGTATACTTGAGCATACAACTCCAAGTATACGAGGGCATCGTAATGTACCATGCGGGGTCGAGATGATATGTTTTCCTACATGATTCGCGAAAATTTTCCATTATATCAGCTAGAAGGAGAATATCGGTACGCATATACAAATCACTATATTCTCCAAGCGATTTGATGTCGAAATATTCCCAAACCTTTTGAGCATGAGCGTAATCGTCATCTGAAATATTTGAATCGTTCAATATATTGTGAAAATTTTCAATGCTTGGTAGCTTGGTTTCGTTTAATTTCTCCTCATTATCAATATAATCGTAGGGAAAAACACCTTTTCGTGTTAAAAGATTGAATTGAGCCTCATTCACATTACTGAATTCTTTCCTTAGAATCTTCAATTCATCTAGTTTCAAAGTTGATGCTAGAGTATCTAGACCGGTACCCAAGAAACGCAATGAATCAATAAATCTAAATTTTATTGATGTTTCTGAATCATATTGAGTGAAGGAGATGTATTTTTCCATATTTATTGGGAGTACGGTGACGTGTCCACGCTTGGAAATATCTCGAATAATAAAATGCGAATCATACCCCGAGAGATTGTGGAATGTTATTGGTACAACAAACAATTTTCTAAATCGGAGGTTACATGACTGGTGCGCATGACCGCGAACTGCGCCAGAAAAATGACAGTGGTCGACTACTACAATGTCCTTATCCGTGAATTTCTTTTCGCAAATATGACAAATAGTTGCTCTACAGATATCTGGATTCGCAATCATTGGTACAATGTTTTTGAATTTCGATTCCACAAATTTGGCAGCATCCGCCATTTCGTTTGCAAACCATTCCATACAATCTCCACCTCGATAGCTCCTATAAAATGAAAGTGTGTCGTCGTAGGAACATTTGAAATAATATCCTGCACTATAGGCCTTGTGGTGTTGATACTTGAGAATTGTTCTCGAAATTTTTGTATTACATTTTTTCAGCTGTGATTCGAAATCGGCATAAATTATAAATGGACATGTTTGCTGATAAATGTGATCTCTAAACTCGACAGCATCATATTTTGGAAAAGAAATTTTTTCGTTATTTATATTTTCACATAGTACACTATGCTCATCTAGTTTTTCCTGACTCAAGAAATAATTCAGACATCTGTCGCAGATATATTTTTTCCCCTTTGTTTTGCTGAGCTGACTAGATAACAAACGAGACAAGTCTTTTATCCAACAGTAATGATATCTAATTGTATTACTCGCATTATTATTACCTTCAGCTAATGTTGATGGTGGATCATAATCATTCATTTTTGGAAAGTATTTATCCTGAATTAATAATAAATTGATATGTTTGTCTAATTTATGCTTTGTTAGCCTTGCAGGTAGTACTGTAAAATCTACATTCCGATCAATCACATTCAATTCTAGAGTGTAGACGTTGACTGAAATATTATTAAGTTTTTCGAATTTTGAAATTTGAGTCAATTTCATTGGTATGTCTAACCCTTTCATATTCAAAACTGTAGAATATTTTGGATATTGTGTCATTCTTTGAGGATTTCTAGGTGTAGGATATAGAGCACTGACTATGCTCCAGAAAAAGCATGCATCATCATTGTTTTGTACATTGACGCAGGCATGCTTTTTTTCAATTTGTTCAGGTAATTTGATATAGGACGAGCCATTCCCCATTTCAAATCGATTGATTGCTACCTCTAGGGAAATTATTTCACTCAAGGCCCACCCACTTTTTTTCTCAGAAAATTCGCTCAATTTATTCAGGATGACATCGATTCCATTAATTTTAAACCATTCATCTAGATCCGTCCCTGCATCTACAACTGTATTTGGTGTATTGAAATGTTTACGATCGATTATCTCTTCATCATTTGATTTTTTTACGAAATCACCGCAAAATGTAAAATTTATTTTGAGCATTGTTGAATTATCTAAAATTTTCAATATTTTCTTCTTTATAAGTTTCGATGCATCTATGAGGAAGTCTTCAATCTCCTTGTGATTCAAATTCACAACGAGCCCCGTCTGAATTCTCGAGTCGAAAATCGATTCTACATTAATCCAACGAACAGATGATCTCAATCCTGAACCTACATGACCCCGTTTCATTTTTGCCATGAGAAATCTAACACGTTTCAGCTCCCCAATCTTTGCTTGTAATTTTCTCTTTTGTCCAATCGAAAGTCCGAATTTTTCCACTACCGAAAGACATTTTCTGATTTGTGAATTTATTAGTTTCAATGGATTTGTATAACCGCTTTTGATTTTTGAAAGGGTCTCATCTGTTTCCGCGAGAACTTTATCAAAATTTTCCATGTCGTATCAATTTATATTTTTTTGATGAAAATGTTACTCACTTTTGGCTTTTGATTATTTCAAAGGATGCCGCCGGGTGTGGCTTTCCAACTGCGATGAGGCCTTTGAATATTAATGCGTATCCACCAGTTGAGAGCTCTTTTGTGTGAGCGGCGTATGCTTTAGTTACTCTTGAAGGCAGGAAAACCACAGAGTCCTGCAGTTCAAGCAGAATAGACACCCCAAATTTTGTTTCAACGCTCTTTGCTGAGATGATGGGGAAAGGCACTCCGATTTTCAATTCTCCAATCTTTGTGATTGGTTTTCTTTCTGCAATACATGAAACGGTGTTCAATAAGGATAGATCCATCTGGAAATTATTATAAAATTGTGTATTAATAAACGAGAATTTGGATTGATATCAAAGGAATAATTCTGAGAAGAATAAAATGAAAAAATACTCACTGTTATTGGTCAGCTGATGTGGTTCACACACACAAAGGTTGATTATTGCTCGATGTCTTCGAGGTGTAGCAGGAATAATGATTTTTGGTGATGGTGATTCGGTTATATAGCACGCATGAAAAACATCGAAATTTGGTAACCGCAGAAAAATAGATAAATATTTGTTCAGTTCAAAAATATTGTTGAAAACAAAAATTGCGGTTTTTCTATAAAGGTAAGAATATTTTTCACCTATCATGCTAATCTATAATAATAACCTTCGATGAAAATACACAATATTGATTAGAATTTATTTCATTTCATTTGGAAAAACATCAAATAATATTGATTACAATTAATATAATGTGAAATGCATGTAACAGATTGTTTGATAGCTCAAATGGTTTTTTATGCTTCATTGTCGGCTGAGGTCGTGTGGCGGTTCTGAGGATGCTGTATGCTTCAAAAAAACTGACATCTTCATGGGTTTTATCGTAGAGTTTTATATTAAAATATGATCTGTGGTACTTGTATTAGGATTACATCTGAGTATCGTCGAATTTTCCTAATATTGTATGCAGTTCTTATAAAAAATATTATATTTCAAAATAACCATAGTTTTTTCACAGTTGGTGATGATACTGGTATGCTGTGAGTAGTGATTACTTTTTCCAATAAAGATATTCTCGAAAAATTTCTAATCATCAGCTGTTTATCTTCATATTGTTTTATTGTATGATTGAGTTCCTTTATTTTCTTTTGGAATTCTTCAAGCTGGTGTCTATACTCTATCGACGCCATTTGAAAACTGTTTGAAAAACATTCGTCTATAACATTTTTTATGTTGTAGGTCAGGGTGGAACATTGAAACGGTGTGGGGAAGGCCACTGGAGAAGTGTTGAGGTGGACCCTGAACCATTGTGACATTTCGTCGTTTTGACGTTTCATCGTTTTGGCGTTTCATCGTTTTGACGTTTCACCGTATGACGCATGACGTATGTTGTAGGTCGGGGTGGGACATTGAAACGGTGTGGGGCGGGTCATTGGGGATGTGGACCTGTGTACCCCCCGAAAATCTCGATGCCGATTGACGTTTCATCGCTTTGACGTTTCGTTGTTTTGACGTTTCGTCGTTTTGACGTTTCATCGTTTTGACGTTTCATCGTTTTGACGTTTCACCGTATGACGCATGACGTATGTTGTAGGTCGGGGTGGGACATTGAAACGGTGTGGGGCGGGTCATTGGGGATGTGGACCTGTGTACCCCCCGAAAATATTTATGGGGGTTCGTACGACCCTGGTGGGGCTATTAGATAGGTTAGGTACGACCCTGGTGGGGTTATTAGATAGGTTAGGTACGCCCCTGGCTGGTGGAACTATTTTAGATAGGTTAGGTATGCTACCGACTCGGCTCATCAAGGTAGGTTAGCCACATTTCGGCAAATCGCATATGTTGGGTTTGACGCATTTCTGCGAAGTCGCATATTATGTTGGGTGGTTTGATGCGTTTTGGCGAAGTCGCACATGTTGGGTTTGATGTGTTTTGGCGAAGTCGCATATTATGTTGGGTGGTTTGATGCGTTTTGGCGAAGTCGCACATGTTGGGTTTGATGTGTTTTGGCGAAGTCGCATATGTTGTGTTTGATGCTTACTCGACTGTGCTAGAACCCGCTTTGTTCTACTACTGTCCAAGTGGAAATAGTACGCTTTTTGGCAAAGAACGCAATTAGGAGCGAGATTACTCCGTTATCGAGACGAATTGATCAATTTCGACCTCAGATTCGTTGTCTACGGGTCCGAATCAGTGGTTGTGAATTTTTTCAGATTTTTTAATTGATAAATAGAAATTTCGAATTTTCCAAGCTATGATTATCCGATAAATATGTACCTTGGACTTTCTGACATCAACGAAATTTCGCATCTTATGAACGAATCGTTTGAAACTCTGTGATCTAGATGAAAATCGAACGAGAAATCGATCTGTGGGTCGGTCGACTCCGTGGGACCAACCGTTCCAGAGATATAGGGCGTCCAAGTGGAAATAGTACGCTTTTTTTATCGAAACGAATTGATCAATTTCGACCTCAGATTCGTTGTCTACGGGTCCGAATCAGTGGTTGTGAATTTTTTCAGATTTTTCAATTGATAAATAGAAATTTCGAATTTTCCAAGCTATGATTATCCGATAAATATGTACCTTGGACTTTCTGACATTAACGAAATTTCGCATCTCATGAACGAATCGTTTGAAACTCTGTGATCTAGATGAAAATCGAACGAGAAATCGATCTGTGGGTCGGTCGACTCCGTGGGACCAACCGTTCCGGAGATATAGGGCGTCCAAGTCGAAATAGTGCGCTTTTTGGTAAAAAACGCAATAAGGAGCGAGATTACTCCGTTATCTAGACGAATTGATCAATTTCGACCTCAGATTCGTTGTCTACGGGTCCGAATCAGTGGTTGTGAATTTTTTCAGATTTTTCAATTGATAAATAGAAATTTCGAATTTTCCAAGCTATGATTATCCGATAAATATGTACCTTGGACTTTCTGACATTAACGAAATTTCGCATCTCATGAACGAATCGTTCGAAGCTCTGTGATCTAGATGAAAATCGAACGAGGAATCGATCTGTGGGTCGGTCGACTCCGTGGGACCAACCGTTCCGGAGATATAGGGCGTCCAAGTGGAAATAGTACGCTTTTTGGCAAAGATCGCAATTAGGAGCGAGATTACTCCGTTATCGAGACGAATTGATCAATTTCGACCTCAGATTCGTTGTCTACGGGTCCGAATCAGTGGTTGTGAATTTTTTCAGATTTTTCCATTGATAAATAGAAATTTCGAATTTTCCAAGCTATGATTATCCGATAAATATGTACCTTGGACTTTCTGACATTGACGAAATTTCGCATCTTATGAACGAATCGTTTGGAACTCTGTGATCTAGATGAAAATCGAACGAGAAATCGATCTGTGGGTCGGTCGACTCCGTGGGACCAACCGTTCCAGAGATATAGGGCGTCCAAGTGGAAATAGTACGCTTTTTGGCAAAGAACGCAATTAGGAGCGAGATTACTCCGTTATCGAGACGAATTGATCAATTTCGACCTCAGATTCGTTGTCTACGGGTCCGAATCAGTGGTTGTGAATTTTTTCAGATTTTTAAATTGATAAATAGAAATTTCGAATTTTCCAAGCTATGATTATCCGATGAATATGTACCTTGGACTTTCTGACATCAACGAAATTTCGCATCCTATGAACGAATCGTTTGAAACTCTGTGATCTAGATGAAAATCGAACGAGAAATCGATCTGTGGGTCGGTTGACTCCGTGGGACCAACCGTTCCGGAGATATAGGGCGTCCAAGTGGAAATAGTACGCTTTTTGGCAAAGATCGCAATTAGGAGCGAGATTACTCCGTTATCGAGACGAATTGATCAATTTCGACCTCAGATTCGTTGTCTACGGGTCCGAATCAGTGGTTGTGAATTTTTTCAGATTTTTAAATTGATAAATAGAAATTTCGAATTTTCCAAGCTATGATTATCCGATAAATTTGTACCTTGGACTTTCTGACATCAACGAAATTTCGCATCTTATGAACGAATCGTTTGAAACTCTGTGATCTAGATGAAAATCGAACGAGAAATCGATCTGTGGGTCGGTCGACTCCGTGGGACCAACCGTTCCAGAGATATAGGGCGTCCAAGTGGAAATAGTACGCTTTTTGGCAAAGAACGCAATTAGGAGCGAGATTACTCCGTTATCGAGACGAATTGATCAATTTCGACCTCAGATTCGTTGTCTACGGGTCCGAATCAGTGGTTGTGAATTTTTTCAGATTTTTCAATTGATAAATAGAAATTTCGAATTTTCCAAGCTATGATTATCCGATAAATATGTACCTTGGACTTTCTGACATCAACGAAATTTCGCATCTTATGAACGAATCGTTTCAAACTCTGTGATCTAGATGAAAATCGAACGAGAAATCGATCTGTGGGTCGGTCGACTCCGTGGAACCAACCGTTCCGGAGATATAGGGCGTCCAAGTCGAAATAGTGCGCTTTTTGGTAAAAAACGCAATAAGGAGCGAGATTACTCCGTTATCTAGACGAATTGATCAATTTCGACCTCAGATTCGTTGTCTACGGGTCCGAATCAGTGGTTGTGAATTTTTTCAGATTTTTAAATTGATAAATAGAAATTTCGAATTTTCCAAGCTATGATTATCCGATAAATATGTACCTTGGACTTTCAGACATTAACGAAATTTCGCATCTTATGAACGAATCGTTTGAAACTCTGTGATCTAGATGAAAATCGAACGAGAAATCGATCTGTGGGTCGGTCGACTCCGTGGGACCAACCGTTCCGGAGATATAGGGCGTCCAAGTCGAAATAGTGCGCTTTTTGGTAAAAAACGCAATAAGGAGCGAGATTACTCCGTTATCTAGACGAATTGATCAATTTCGACCTCAGATTCGTTGTCTACGGGTCCGAATCAGTGGTTGTGAATTTTTTCAGATTTTTCAATTGATAAATAGAAATTTCGAATTTTCCAAGCTATGATTATCCGATAAATATGTACCTTGGACTTTCTGACATCAACGAAATTTCGCATCTTATGAACGAATCGTTTGAAACTTTGTGATCCAGATGAAAATCGAACGAGAAATCGATCTGTGGGTCGGTCGACTCCGTGGGACCAACCGTTCCAGAGATATAGGGCGTCCAAGTGGAAATAGTACGCTTTTTGGCAAAGAACGCAATTAGGAGCGAGATTACTCCGTTATCGAGACGAATTGATCAATTTCGACCTCAGATTCGTTGTCTACGGGTCCGAATCAGTGGTTGTGAATTTTTTCAGATTTTTAAATTGATAAATAGAAATTTCGAATTTTCCAAGCTATGATTATCCGATGAATATGTACCTTGGACTTTCTGACATCAACGAAATTTCGCATCCTATGAACGAATCGTTTGAAACTCTGTGATCTAGATGAAAATCGAACGAGAAATCGATCTGTGGGTCGGTTGACTCCGTGGGACCAACCGTTCCAGAGATATAGGGCGTCCAAGTGGAAATAGTACGCTTTTTGGCAAAGAACGCAATTAGGAGCGAGATTACTCCGTTATCGAGACGAATTGATCAATTTCGACCTCAGATTCGTTGTCTACGGGTCCGAATCAGTGGTTGTGAATTTTTTCAGATTTTTAAATTGATAAATAGAAATTTCGAATTTTCCAAGCTATGATTATCCGATGAATATGTACCTTGGACTTTCTGACATCGACGAAATTTCGCATCTTATGAACGAATCGTTTGAAACTTTGTGATCCAGATGAAAATCGAACGAGAAATCGATCTGTGGGTCGGTCGACTCCGTGGGACCAACCGTTCCAGAGATATAGGGCGTCCAAGTGGAAATTGTACGCTTTTTGGCAAAGAACGCAATAAGGAGCGAGATTACTCCGTTATCTAGACGAATTGATCAATTTCGACCTCAGATTCGTTGTCTACGGGTCCGAATCAGTGGTTGTGAATTTTTTCAGATTTTTCAATTGATAAATAGAAATTTCGAATTTTCCAAGCTATGATTATCCGATAAATATGTACCTTGGACTTTCTGACATTAACGAAATTTCGCATCTCATGAACGAATCGTTCGAAACTCTGTGATCTAGATGAAAATCGAACGAGGAATCGATCTGTGGGTCGGTCGACTCCGTGGGACCAACCGTTCCGGAGATATAGGGCGTCCAAGTGGAAATAGTACGCTTTTTGGCAAAGATCGCAATTAGGAGCGAGATTACTCCGTTATCGAGACGAATTGATCAATTTCGACCTCAGATTCGTTGTCTACGGGTCCGAATCAGTGGTTGTGAATTTTTTCAGATTTTTAAATTGATAAATAGAAATTTCGAATTTTCCAAGCTATGATTATCCGATAAATTTGTACCTTGGACTTTCTGACATCAACGAAATTTCGCATCTTATGAACGAATCGTTTGAAACTCTGTGATCTAGATGAAAATCGAACGAGAAATCGATCTGTGGGTCGGTCGACTCCGTGGGACCAACCGTTCCAGAGATATAGGGCGTCCAAGTGGAAATAGTACGCTTTTTGGCAAAGAACGCAATTAGGAGCGAGATTACTCCGTTATCGAGACGAATTGATCAATTTCGACCTCAGATTCGTTGTCTACGGGTCCGAATCAGTGGTTGTGAATTTTTTCAGATTTTTCAATTGATAAATAGAAATTTCGAATTTTCCAAGCTATGATTATCCGATAAATATGTACCTTGGACTTTCTGACATCAACGAAATTTCGCATCTTATGAACGAATCGTTTCAAACTCTGTGATCTAGATGAAAATCGAACGAGAAATCGATCTGTGGGTCGGTCGACTCCGTGGAACCAATCGTTCCGGAGATATAGGGCGTCCAAGTCGAAATAGTGCGCTTTTTGGTAAAAAACGCAATAAGGAGCGAGATTACTCCGTTATCTAGACGAATTGATCAATTTCGACCTCAGATTCGTTGTCTACGGGTCCGAATCAGTGGTTGTGAATTTTTTCAGATTTTTAAATTGATAAATAGAAATTTCGAATTTTCCAAGCTATGATTATCCGATAAATATGTACCTTGGACTTTCAGACATTAACGAAATTTCGCATCTTATGAACGAATCGTTTGAAACTCTGTGATCTAGATGAAAATCGAACGAGAAATCGATCTGTGGGTCGGTCGACTCCGTGGGACCAACCGTTCCGGAGATATAGGGCGTCCAAGTCGAAATAGTGCGCTTTTTGGTAAAAAACGCAATAAGGAGCGAGATTACTCCGTTATCTAGACGAATTGATCAATTTCGACCTCAGATTCGTTGTCTACGGGTCCGAATCAGTGGTTGTGAATTTTTTCAGATTTTTCAATTGATAAATAGAAATTTCGAATTTTCCAAGCTATGATTATCCGATAAATATGTACCTTGGACTTTCTGACATCAACGAAATTTCGCATCTTATGAACGAATCGTTTGAAACTTTGTGATCCAGATGAAAATCGAACGAGAAATCGATCTGTGGGTCGGTCGACTCCGTGGGACCAACCGTTCCAGAGATATAGGGCGTCCAAGTGGAAATAGTACGCTTTTTGGCAAAGAACGCAATTAGGAGCGAGATTACTCCGTTATCGAGACGAATTGATCAATTTCGACCTCAGATTCGTTGTCTACGGGTCCGAATCAGTGGTTGTGAATTTTTTCAGATTTTTAAATTGATAAATAGAAATTTCGAATTTTCCAAGCTATGATTATCCGATGAATATGTACCTTGGACTTTCTGACATCAACGAAATTTCGCATCCTATGAACGAATCGTTTGAAACTCTGTGATCTAGATGAAAATCGAACGAGAAATCGATCTGTGGGTCGGTTGACTCCGTGGGACCAACCGTTCCAGAGATATAGGGCGTCCAAGTGGAAATAGTACGCTTTTTGGCAAAGAACGCAATTAGGAGCGAGATTACTCCGTTATCGAGACGAATTGATCAATTTCGACCTCAGATTCGTTGTCTACGGGTCCGAATCAGTGGTTGTGAATTTTTTCAGATTTTTAAATTGATAAATAGAAATTTCGAATTTTCCAAGCTATGATTATCCGATGAATATGTACCTTGGACTTTCTGACATCGACGAAATTTCGCATCTTATGAACGAATCGTTTGAAACTTTGTGATCCAGATGAAAATCGAACGAGAAATCGATCTGTGGGTCGGTCGACTCCGTGGGACCAACCGTTCCAGAGATATAGGGCGTCCAAGTGGAAATAGTACGCTTTTTGGCAAAGAACGCAATAAGGAGCGAGATTACTCCGTTATCTAGACGAATTGATCAATTTCGACCTCAGATTCGTTGTCTACGGGTCCGAATCAGTGGTTGTGAATTTTTTCAGATTTTTCAATTGATAAATAGAAATTTCGAATTTTCCAAGCTATGATTATCCGATAAATATGTACCTTGGACTTTCTGACATTAACGAAATTTCGCATCTCATGAACGAATCGTTCGAAACTCTGTGATCTAGATGAAAATCGAACGAGGAATCGATCTGTGGGTCGGTCGACTCCGTGGGACCAACCGTTCCGGAGATATAGGGCGTCCAAGTGGAAATAGTACGCTTTTTGGCAAAGATCGCAATTAGGAGCGAGATTACTCCGTTATCGAGACGAATTGATCAATTTCGACCTCAGATTCGTTGTCTACGGGTCCGAATCAGTGGTTGTGAATTTTTTCAGATTTTTCAATTGATAAATAGAAATTTCGAATTTTCCAAGCTATGATTATCCGATAAATATGTACCTTGGACTTTCTGACATTGACGAAATTTCGCATCTTATGAACGAATCGTTTGGAACTCTGTGATCTAAATGAAAATCGAACGAGAAATCGATCTGTGGGTCGGTCGACTCCGTGGGACCAACCGTTCCAGAGATATAGGGCGTCCAAGTGGAAATAGTACGCTTTTTGGCAAAGAACGCAATTAGGAGCGAGATTACTCCGTTATCGAGACGAATTGATCAATTTCGTCCTCAGATTCGTTGTCTACGGGTCCGAATCAGTGGTTGTGAATTTTTTCAGATTTTCAAATTGATAAATAGAAATTTCGAATTTTCCAAGCTATGATTATCCGATAAATATGTACCTTGGACTTTCTGACATCAACGAAATTTCGCATCTTATGAACGAATCGTTTGAAACTTTGTGATCCAGATGAAAATCGAACGAGAAATCGATCTGTGGGTCGGTCGACTCCGTGGGACCAACCGTTCCAGAGATATAGGGCGTCCAAGTGGAAATAGTACGCTTTTTGGCAAAGAACGCAATTAGGAGCGAGATTACTCCGTTATCGAGACGAATTGATCAATTTCGACCTCAGATTCGTTGTCTACGGGTCCGAATCAGTGGTTGTGAATTTTTTCAGATTTTTCAATTGAAAAATAGAAATTTCGAATTTTCCAAGCTATGATTATCCGATAAATATGTACCTTGGACTTTCTGACATTATCGAAATTTCGCATCTCATGAACGAATCGTTCGAAACTCTGTGATCTAGATGAAAATCGAACGAGGAATCGATCTGTGGGTCGGTCGACTCCGTGGGACCAACCGTTCCAGAGATATAGGGCGTCCAAGTGGAAATAGTACGCTTTTTGGCAAAGAACGCAATTAGGATCGAGATTACCCCGTTATCGAGACGAATTGATCAATTTCGACGTCAGATTCGTTGTCTACGGGTCCGAATCAGTGGTTGTGAATTTTTTCAGATTTTCAAATTGTTAAATAGAAATTTCGAATTTTCCAAGCTGTGATTATCCGATAAATATGTACCTTGGACTTTCTGACATCAACGAAATTTCGCATCTTATGAACGAATCGTTTGAAACTCTGTGATCTAGATGAAAATCGAACGAGAAATCGATCTGTGGGTCGGTCGACTCCGTGGGACCAACCGTTCCAGAGATATAGGGCGTCCAAGTGGAAATAGTACGCTTTTTGACAAAGAACGCAATTAGGAGCGAGATTACTCCGTTATCGAGACGAATTGATCAATTTCGACCTCAGATTCGTTGTCTACGGGTCCGAATCAGTGGTTGTGAATTTTTTCAGATTTTCAAATTGATAAATAGAAATTTCGAATTTTCCAAGCTATGATTATCCGATAAATATGTACCTTGGACTTTCTGACATCAACGAAATTTCGCATCTTATGAACGAATCGTTTGAAACTCTGTGATCTAGATGAAAATCGAACGAGAAATCGATCTGTGGGTCGGTCGACTCCGTGGGACCAACCGTTCCAGAGATATAGGGCGTCCAAGTGGAAATAGTACGCTTTTTGGCAAAGAACGCAATTAGGAGCGAGATTACTCCGTTATCGAGACGAATTGATCAATTTCGACCTCAGATTCGTTGTCTACGGGTCCGAATCAGTGGTTGTGAATTTTTTCAGATTTATCAATTGATAAATAGAAATTTCGAATTTTCCAAGCTATGATTATCCGATAAATATGTACCTTGGACTTTCTGACATCAACGAAATTTCGCATCTTATGAACGAATCGTTTGAAACTCTGTGATCTAGATGAAAATCGAACGAGAAATCGATCTGTGGGTCGGTCGACTCCGTGGAACCAACCGTTCCGGAGATATAGGGCGTCCAAGTGGAAATAGTACGCTTTTTGGCAAAGAACGCAATTAGGAGCGAGATTACTCCGTTATCGAGACGAATTGATCAATTTCGACCTCAGATTCGTTGTCTACGGGTCCGAATCAGTGGTTGTGAATTTTTTCAGATTTTTCAATTGATAAATAGAAATTTCGAATTTTCCAAGCTATGATTATCCGATAAATATGTACCTTGGACTTTCTGACATTAACGAAATTTCGCATCTTATGAACGAATCGTTTGAAACTCTGTGATCTAGATGAAAATCGAACGAGAAATCGATCTGTGGGTCGGTCGACTCCGTGGGACCAACCGTTCCGGAGATATAGGGCGTCCAAGTGGAAACAGTGCGCTTTTTGGTAAAAAACGCAATTAGGAGCGAGATTACTCCGTTATCGAGACGAATTGATCAATTTCGACCTCAGATTCGTTGTCTACGGGTCCGAATCAGTGGTTGTGAATTTTTGCAGATTCCTAGAGTGAAGGCACCGTAATCGAACTCGATTTCTCGTTGTCTGGTGATAACAATTATCTGAGATATCGGTTTCGATGATTCATCAAGCCCGGTGAGCGGTTTTCGCGGGCCGAAAAAACGGAGACCCATCTGGCGATCACCGAGGGAATTCATACTGTGGCACATTTTCCATCATCAATCTGCGTTTTCGCGACTGAGACGGTGAGAACTGGGAGAAAATGAGAGGACGTCGCACGAACTCTCCGGCAAAGTTGGAGGAAATTATTTCCACGGGAGACGCGGCCGACCCAGTACATTAATCTCGAAACACGTCCAAAGAAGTGGAAGTACTTAATTATGTAATTTAGGGAAGTTCAGAATGTTTACTCGGGGAAAGAGAGCGTGTGGAAAACTTTAAAATGTGAAATTCGGAAGCTAACTTCATTGTGGATGAGTCGATAATATTTTTTTCTCACGACCACTTATTCGAACAGCGCTTCCAACATTGTTTCGTAATTTAGAAAGTAGCTCATTTCACTGTGGCATCTGGAAAAACGAAAGTAAAACGCACCTAGTCTAGAAATATCCGAAGAACGCATAAACTTTACATTAATTTTGCATCCTAACCTACCGGATGAGCGAAACTTTGAATTACTTTCGAATTCGAGTAGGCGTATTTTGTGATCTCTCAATGGACAATGGAAGTGGGTTTACACTGGGTGAAACTTGGAATGTTGAGTTCAATTCAAATATTTTTGGTCGTAGAAAAAATATTGTACATAACTCGTTGGAAAGTGTATTTCATGCAATCGTTAACTTCCGCTCTCGTCGCTACACGGCTCGTGCTAAATATGTCATGAAATATACTAATTAGGAGATTTCAAATATATTTTAGCGAGACTCAAGGACAGAGTTTCATGTGGTACGAACGTACGGAGTTCACCGAATCATCTAGTTATGCATATTAATCGTGAAAATAACAAATTGAATGCACATTCAATTCTGTCTGTAAGTTCTTCGAGGAGTTGGTACATTCATTTTTCAGCTTTTGATGGGATTTTCTCTCCTCGTTTCTAAAAAATAGAGTAGAAGTTATTAAAAATTATTGCAATATATTTGTAGTAAGGACAGATTTAGGATCTGCCCCAAAATGTCACTGCGCTTGAAATTAATAATTTAATACCTCCTACTCTATTTTTTAGAAACGAGGAGAGAAAATCCCATGAAAAGCTGAAAAATGAACACATTCAATTCGTCATTATAATATGTTGCATCGTATTTCTACAACCACCGACTCTCAACCAGGATATCGGATCTCCATAAATGGTTCCACATATTGAAATAGAGTCTGTATATAGCGTCTAGCATTTCGAACTCCTGGCGATGGAAATGGAAACCAATTTCCGTAGAGTTTCGCGGTCAGGTTCGACCCTTTGTGAATCGTATTTGCATTCACAAGTGGATATTGTCGTAATAATGTTGTTGCAGGAACACGATGAAGTGAGCGAAATAACTCGCCTGGAATGGGACAGATCGAGGAGTTTATCGAAAAACTACTCTCGTCTTTCACAACAGACTATGAACGAAGCCTGCGAAGAAGCAGAATAACGCTTTGAAGATTCTAGAGATGAACAAAAAAGTATCGAAAATTCTTGTAAAGATATGGAACGTATATGAGAACAACAACCAAAGTGAATCCATTTTTTTTATCTGTGGACAATACGAAAGGGAAACTTATAATATATATATATCCTTACTGAAAATGGACAACATATGGCCGATTGGGGTAATATTAAGATCATAGGAAAAGAAGACAACAACCAAAAACGGAAAATCAAAGAGTCTGCTTTCATTCTCCTGAACGGAGACAATAATATTGCTTCTTGTTCAGTTGATATAGATAGAACTTGGCACCCACTTCTGGAACTTGAATATGAAAATGGAAAATTCGATATCAATTAATAAAAACACCTTGTAACCAGAATTCCTCCGTCTGCCAAATTGTCACTTTTCAGTGTCAAAATCGGAAACATTGAAAAAAGTTTACGAATATTTCAATTGTGTTGAGAACGGGAGCAGATTCGTTCCCGAAACGTCCACCAAGATAAGTAGAGGTTTTATTCTTATTAAATATATTTGTATTTCCAAAAATTTTTTCAAAAACAAGGTGTCACTGACCAATAGAGAATTTCTCTTTTAGGTATCTAAAGGTTTAATTTCAAGCGCAGTAACATTTTGGGACAGATCCTAAATCTGTCCTTACTACAAATATATTGCAATAATTTTCAATAACTTCTACTCTATTTTTTAGAAACGAGGAGAGAAAATCCCATTAAAAGCTGAAAAATGAATATACCACCTCCTCGAAGAACTTACAGATAGTGTGAAACCTATAATGTTCGAGGAACATCGTGTCAGCCAGCAGTGGAATTTTGGGAGAGACGAAAGGTGTAGTAGTGTTTGAAAATTCGATGTTCCATAATCCTGGTCGATCCTAATCCTCCAGCTTCATCGTATCGTATATATATATATATATATATATATATGAAATCTAAGATTTAGAAAACTAGATGAAGGTTGTCTTCGTGAGGATGCAGTCAAAATTTTGGCTTCAAATAAGTGGACTCTTTGTTAATAAAACGAGCTCTCAGAAATGTTTATTTCCTTTATCAAGACAATCTATAAAAAAAAGAAAAAATGGGTATATATAAAAACCATGTCGATTCCACAAACAACAAACTACTTACTAACGTGAGATGGAAGATGAAGATATTGCAATACATAACAGATGTAGCATTAGCGGAAAAATTAATCAGGAGAATTCATCTCGTGGACAATTACGAGGAATGAAAAAATATATAACTATAAAAGCAATGTGTCGTTTTCAGGACGGACGATACAAAATGGACGGTTGGTCGTTTCAAAAAACGCAAAACAATTCAGAATCGTTCGGCTCCAAACGAATCGACACGTTGTCAACCCAGTGGCGAAGATTTTTTTTTTAAATTCAAATTGGAAAGAAAATTGAGGAATTGAATTTGAAAAAATGTTAATGTTGAGGAGCTGATTGTGAAAATCTTGGAATGCAATTGTTCTGTAAAAATAGAACATGGGTGATTATCCTGTACATAAGTTTTTATGTCTGTTTATTTTTCCGAACAGACTGCTGGGAATTTTCTGGAGTCTGTCGGGTTTTATGCACGAAATTCTCGGGAAAATAAGCCTTCACCCGAGAAGCTTTTCCGCTGTTAAGGAATCCGTGTCGTCATTTGTTTCGCTGAAGCGTTGTTTGCAAGCCTAGGGCTATACGAAAACACGGCGAATGGAATGAACACCGGGCTATATGGCATTCTCGGCGGCGATATTGATTCGGAATTCGGAATCCAATCCAGATCGGGAAACTATTATGCTTTCTCACTGTGCGGCTTCATTTTCACGAGATGATGCCGTATACGGGGCGTTTTGAGCGAAGCGTGAACGAAACGACAGGTCAGTTCCTGGAAAGAGAAATACAATGAGATCTCGAATATTCTGGTGAGAAAGCCGAACAATAGTTCAATTAAATAAAGCTTGTAGATGGCCAGTTGGATTAAAAATGAATATTTATTTTGTTGTATTTTTCTCTTCGCAAAATTTTTTGACACTTTTCAGTGTCAAGACCGACAACATATCGAGAAAAAAATTCGCGAAGAGAAAAATATTTTAATTGTGTCGAAGCATATTCGTTCCCGAAACTTCCACCAAGATAAGTAGAGGTTTTATTATTATTAAATATATTTGTATTTCCAAATTTTTTTCAAAAACAAGGTGTCACTGACAAATAGAGAATTTCTATCTGAAGGTATCTGAAGGTTCAATTTAAAGCGCAGTGACATTTTGGGGCAGATCACAAAATCTGTCCTTACTACAAATATATCGAAATAATATCCAATAACTTCTACTTTATTTTTTAGAAACGAGGAGAGAAAATCCCACAAAAAGCCGAAAAATAAATTATTAGTTCTAAGTCAAAGTCACATGTCATCGAACGTAGATACATTTTCAATCATTTCAATTATACGAAAATTTCATTTTCATGACAATCTCTATCAAAAAAGTAAGTGCAATCGTTTTTCCATGATTCCAGATCAATTCCAAATCAATGTGGAATGTAGGATTTCATGGAAAAGATATTCTGAATGTATTGAAAATAAATGTGAAAATAATCACAGAGTGACATCTTGTGTTAACCATATAGTCAAAAGTGCTAGGATTTAAAATATAAGGACAATGATGCAAATGAAAAAAAAAATGCAATTCTTAGAAATGACGATTTCAGTTCTTTATTTCTGATCATTGGTTAACTGAGTATAGTTGGAGTGTGATTTTCAATATTCAGTACAAAAATGAGTTTATAAAAACCCATTTCTAATGGAAAACTCGAAAAACTAGAAAACTCCGAGAAGGTATCCTGTGATATTATTTGAGATTTTTAGGTCAGTAAATATATGGCCAAATTGGCCATTTTGTAATAAAACGAAGAATTTTTTTTTTTCGTTCAAGTTGGACTTTTCATCATAAACGAATGATTATTCGAAATATTGGCCATTTCCTTCTATTCAAAGGTAGTACGTCGTACAACTCGCCTTTATTCTTGCTTAGAAATTGTCCTCATTATGAATTGGATGAATATTTCAGATAACCAGATAAGGGAAAAATCTGCAGCAGAACAAAAATACGTTTACTGAACAAAATGTTATTAAATACTGTCTGTAAGTTGTTTGAGGAGGTGGTACATTCATTTTTCAGCTTTTGATGGGATTTTCTCTCCTCGTTTCTAAAAAATAGAGTAGAAGTTATTAAAAAATATTGCAATATATTTGTAGTAAGGACAGATTTAGGATCTGTCCCGAAATGTCACTGCGCTTGAAATTAAACCTATAGATACCTAAAAGAGAAATTCTCTATTGGTCAGTGACACCTTGTTTTTGAAAAAATTTGGAAATACAAATATATTTAATAATAATAAAACCTCTACTTCTTGAAACTTGAATATGAAAATGGAAAATTCCATATCAATTAATGAAAACACCTTGTAACCAGAATTCCTCCGTCTGCCAAATTGTCACTTTTCAGTGTTAAAATCGGAAACATTGAAAAAAGTTTACGAATAAAAATATTTCAATTGTGTTGAGAACGGGAGCAGATTCGTTCCCGAAACGTCCACCAAGATAAGTAGAGGTTTTATTATTATTAAATATATTTGTATTTCCAAATTTTTTCAAAAACAAGGTGTCACTGACCAATAGAGAATTTCTCTTTTAGGTATCTAAAGGTTTGATTTCAAGCGCAGTGACATTTTGGGGCAGATCACAAATCTGTCCTTACTACAAATATATTGCAATAATTTTTAATAACTTCTACTCTATTTTTTTGAAACGAGGAGAGAAAATCCCATCAAAAGCTGAAAAAAAAATGTTATTACCTCGCAAAGTTTATCGGTATGTTTTTGGGATACTCTATATACTCTATACTACGTATCATCAGTTTCAGGTCGCAAATCACCAGCTTACGTCGTAGAGTGCGAGTAGACAAGTTTCTTATATCGTACATCAGTCGAAAACATTCCGTTTGCCGTATGTATATGCACGCTCTATTCCCTGTCCTATTACCTGTTGTATATAAAGCAGACACATGCACATACGTCATCCCTAGGCTATGCGTTTCTTCGGATGACGAAAAGCAGGAATACGTTTATGCGAAATGAAGCTGTCGGTTTAGCTCTTTTGTTTACTGCCATTCTAACCCTATAGATGGGAATGAAAATGTGGCAGGGACATTTCATATCCACCCTATCACTTACCTTCTTTATTGCCATGGGAGAAGTAGCAGTCTTGAGAAGTTAACAGAGTGGTATCGAATTTTGATTCACTTTTTTTTTATCTGTGGAGAACACGAAAGGGAAACCGATAATGTTCGAGGAACATCGTGTTAGCCAGTGGTGACATTCTGGGCGAGAAGGAAGGTTTCTTGAAAGTTTGAAAGTTGTGAGCATTGTAAGAATTGTCTCATGGCATCATGACATGGACGACTACGACTCAGAGACAATATTACTTCAACTTTTTTCAACAAATTTAGCGTGACATTCTCAAGATTCTCGAGATATCGTTTCCTTTGACGTGAATGATTGTCTGGAATTCACGAAATTCGGACCACATCCATATGGATATGGTCAAATTTTCTTTTCTTTTTCCTTCGGAATCGTTTTGTGTAAATAAGTTAATCGGCGTTCCCTTTCACACACAGTATGCTTTGATCACCAATGAAAACAGCACTTTCATGATTGTTTCGATATTGAGAAAGTAGCTCATTTCACTATGGCGACAGCAAAGTCGAAAATGAAACGCACTGCGTGTGGAAATATTGGAAGAACGCACGCTTGCAGAGACTGATGACTGTAATGACATTTCATGTGGAAATTCTACTGGAGGTTTCATCGCATATGGTACTAATATTTGCATCCCAACCTTCCGGAGAATGATTGAATCCACTATTTTCCTTCCTTCCTCGAGATGCGTCTGGTAATGTTACCATCATCTCCTCCCAATTCTGAAAAAAAATACCGCAGATACATTATGTCCGACAATAGCATAACACAGTTGAGTCAGGTTAGTGAAGTTGGTCATCAAAGATGCCACATGAAACATGCGTAACTTATAACAATTCATGGGCGTACGCATTTATACTCATGAAATTGATATAGGTATCGTCTCTCAGATTATCAAAAGGGTCTCCGCTCGTCTTCTCTTGTTTCTGACTGCTGTATTTTGGGTTGCCTGGTAGCTGTTGACGATGAGCGAAATTTCAATGAATGACAGTGGACAGTGAGTGGAACTTGAAATATTGATGATTCAAATATTTATGGTCGCAGGAAAAATAGAGTACCTGACTTGTTGGAAAGTGTATTTAATGCACTCGTTACATTGCCGCACTCGTCGCTACACGGCTCGTGCTGAATATCTACTCGTGCGAAATATGTCACTTTTCCACACGAGTCATGTAATATACTATTCATACCTTCAAGGATTGATCCAACCATACACTCACATTGTTGTATAGTTTTTTGGATACGAGTTTTGAATTGTAGATCGTCTTTGATGTGGTTGATCTCAGTATTGATATCGATATGGATTTGTTCAAATCATGAAGTGATTGAAATTTGAAATTTTTTTCTGAAGTTATATAAAAAAATATATACATTCATTGTCTAAACAGGATAAATCCCAATTACAAGACAGATTAAGTGTTTCAGTTGAGAAATACAAGTACAAATAATACAGATAATCCAGCTACAAATAGTACAAATAGTGCAATTGTGTGCAGATACAAAAATAGGATATGAGGATGATTTTAATGTAATTGTGATGCAATTATGATAGAGAACAAGGGGTTGATTGTTTTATATACAATAATTGTTTTAATTTTTTCTTGAAAGAACCTATTGGTTCATTATGCATGTCGATTCCAGAACACACTTCATTTACTATTTTACATGTTGCATACAACGGAGATTTGACGAGAATGTTGGTGTTGGGTTTAGGTAAGTAAAAGCATGGTTTCTGTCTGCAGTTGCTGCGAGGGATATGAAAGTTTACTTGTTCCAGTAATTCAGGGCAGTCGATTAGGTTGTTTGTTAGTTTGAAGAGGAATAGGCAAGCACAATATGATCTACGATTTTCTTGAGACAAAAAAGAGTATCTACCGAGCAGCAAGTTGTTGTCATAACCTTGAGGAGGATAGACCCCATCTAACTTGAATGACACGTATTTCAAGAAGAACCTTTGTACTGATTGATCAATGTGACATTTATACAGTGGGGACCATATCAGAGAGCAATATTCCAGCCTAGATTTGACAAATGCATTATATAAGGCAATGAAGCAGTCCTTGTTTTGGAAGTCTTTGCATGTACGGAAAATCATTCCTATCATTCTCTTAGCGGAAGAAGATATTTTGTTGTAGTGAATGAAGAAATTGAGTTTGGGGTCAAATTCAATCCCAAGATCTTTAGTTTGTTGGTTGCACTCTAAGGTAATATTGTTGATAGAGTAGGAAAACTCAATAGCTAACTTTTTCAAGGAATACGTATTGGATTTGCATTTTTTGATATCCAATGGTAGTTTATTTTCAATACACCAAAGATGAAGATTATGAATATCGTTTTGTAATGTATGACAATCATGAATTGATTCAATTCTTCTAAAAAATTTTTAAGTCATCTGCGAACAGCAGCAGTTTACTTGAAATGTTGTTCCCTATATCATTGATGAAGATCAAAAACAAGAGTGGGGCTAGATTACTGCCTTGAGGGGCACCACTTGACGCTATGAATTGATGAGATACGTGGCCTCTAAATTCAACAAAGAGTTTACGATTTTTCAAGTACGATTGGAATAGGATAATAAGTTGTGTGTTAAAGCCATACTGGTTAAGTTTGCTCAAGATTATTTGATGATCGAGCTTGTCGAATGCCTTCGAGAAATCGGTGTAAATGGTGTCCACTTGATTGGGTAAAACACATGAGGTTCGTAGCAGTAGATCGCTTGCTCATGAAACCGTGTTGGTCGAGTGAGATTATGTTTTTTAAGTTAGGGTATATTATGAGGTGAAGACATATCTCAAAACCCTTTGCGAAGTTGGAGAGAAGTGTGATAGGTCGGTAATTTTCAACATTATTAATTGCCCCTGATTTGAAAATTGGACAAATTTCGGCGATTTTCCATCTATCCGGAAAGCATCCGGTTTTCAAGGAAAGATTGAAAATGGACTGAAGAGGTTTGGCTAAGATTGCAGCGCAGTCTCTAACAAGAAAGCTTGGGATAGAGTCATATCCGGATGTGTGTTTGGCTTTGAGTTTCTTTAGACCGTTATATGAAATTTCATCATCGAAACTTGCTCCATCTTCCATTTAGTCGCTTACAGAGAAAACTGAGAGTTGGAAGATGGCGTCTCTCGCGAATCGAGGTGGCTGCGCAAAAACCAATTACATTACGAAGCACCATTCGTTATGCTGGTTCCGCCATCATAAAACAACGGTCCTCATATTCGGTGCGCTACGGCCTCCGAAAGGTCCTGTCTCTGGAAATTACTGGCGGAAATTTATTAAAAGCCACTCCGTGATGTAATTGGGAGCGCCATTCGTTTCCGATGTTTATGTCGGGGTGACATTAGACCACCTGCGTTGATTGTTTCTACAAAAGACGCCTGCTTCATAACCATTCGCGAATTCAAAGTAATGATATTGTTGGCTCTGGAAACGCGTGGCGCATAGATTGCGACGAGTAGTTGCACTCACACAAGTGGCTGAGAGCCGAGGGGTTAACCTTCGATCATGGATCGATCGATTTCGGCTAGATCGACGATTTTGCACGCATTTATTCGAAAAACGATTCCTGGAACATGAGATTTTTTCAAAGCGAAACTTTCAATACGTCACCTCAGGTCGACAGAGCTTGCTATCGCTTTCGTGACGTCACACTAGTAGGGACGAAATTGAGGCGGTGGAAACGGTCTCTCCCGCTGTCTCGATGTACCACGAGAAAACAAAGAAAAAAATATGAAGAAATGAAATTTGGAGCGAACATAATTTGCGAAGAGATTAATCAAAACTGACTAATCTGAAGGTGATGGTTCATGGGAAATATTTTATATCGAATGGAATTGAATCAATGCGAATTTCTCACTTTTTAAACGGCTGCCCAAATTCGAATCCTCAATTCACAAAAAAAATCAACTCTATGAAGACTCCTCACAGTGTCTAGATTGACTGTGATTTTCCGCAAAATTCTCAAGTCCGCAATTACAATTCAATATTCCGATTCAAAGGAAATTATTATGTATATAGTATAACGAATGCTCAAGTTCTGACGCCTCCCTGAAGCTGAACCTATGAATTGTGGATATAATTGTGCTGTCACTGACTCGTTTGTATGAAATTTCATTGCCTATAAATCGACATAATACATTGTGTGACGTCGGCATCGAGATAGAGGCCCGGTGAAATAGAGTTAGGCCCTGAGCCAAGGTTAATATTGCGGCGCCCATGGCTCGCATCAGCTAACCGTGTAGCATTCATGTTCTCACTCATTCGTGCAAGTGCTCAGCGGTATTCGTGTGATCACTGTATCGATATAATGACTTGATATTTGACACCAAAAATCTACAAATCCACATTTACAATCGTAAAATATTATGTATTCCGTACTCTGATAGGAAGATTGAAGTTGAGATTCATTGTTGGATATCCTGTCTAATATTGAATCACATTATCATTCTCATTTTCCAATTATCAATTTGAAATTGAAAACCATAAATCGAATAATTTTCCAACAATTTTCAGTTGAATGTCTACGATCCGAAAAGAGTTTCACTCGTATCGTGGTTTCTTGAAACCACACAATGTTTTTTTTTTCATTTCTAATACCTCGCAACTCCATCTTCCAACTTCATAAGAACGAATATCAAAGGCAGGAGTTCAACTTTGAAATCGAATTCTATTCGGATCCGGCCGCGATTCAAATTCCAAACTTCTGTGGGAGTGGAAATACCGGAATCGCAAACAGTTCGGCAATTCGATCCTGTATCCAAATCCAAATAAGAAACCGGGAGATCAAACGTTGTAATATCCATAGAGGCCTGCCATCAAGGAGAAAATTCATGAGTACATGCTCAGTTAGTTCAGTAAGGGGTGGCTTTGCTTTTTGTAACTTTTAGTCACAGTCATCTCCATCTTTCGAGCCAATGTGAGAGAGAACTGGCAACAGAGTCTAGGAACAGTGTATAATAATGAACAAAATCATTGTCCAGGTCGGTCGCCTGTCACAGAATTTCCTGACGTATTCTGGAACACATTCCGGTGGATTTTCATTCACTGTATTATATCGCGATAGCCCTGCGAAGATCAAAACTGTCATTTGAATCAGAGTATTGAATGTCAACGATGAATTTCTCTGTCGATGTGTGGACATTAAATTTTATATTTTATTTTATGTCATCGATTGATCCCGTAACGAAAATTAGGATAGAGGGGTTAATTAGGAAACAACAGTGTTGCTAGCCGATTAATTTCTGTGCCTATTGTTCTCAATTTTTCATAATTCAAGATGGAAGTATGACAATTGAATACATAATTTTCATTTTAGTATTGGTGGGCGGCGATTTGCTGCAGCAAAAGAATTTTTTTGGGAAATGGGAACTAACATTTTCATCACTGTGAGAAAATATTTTAGATGAATAATGTCGATAATGTCAAAAAATATCGAAAGAAATGCACACCACACAGAAAATCAGCGAAAACAGATTGGTGTTGGGAACCCTCCTGAAACTTATTCCTCGAATCCGTTTTAGAAATGGAACTTGGAAATTACCGTTTGGTTGAATCAGGGTGGATACGGCATACCTTATCGCACTTCTGCTTTCCTGATACGAGTATCATTCCGTTCCGAAAAAATTATTTGAGGCGATGTCATAAAAGTGTCACTTCAAAAAATCAATCAAACCGGCGAGCTATAATTTCAAGGAATAACTGTTGGGAATTTTCTGTTTTAAAATGTCTAAAGAAACATGATTCCATTGCGTATTGGTGCCCTTATTTATCCTGTATATGAAACAGTCAACGCCATTGGAAATTTTATGGAGGACAGAAAGACAGCCGCTTCGATTTATCAACCCTTCTCTCGTAATGAGAACGCAAATGTAATTTCGGAAAATTAATTACGCTCGGATCCGAACATCATGATTCAGTCGACATCAAATTCTGGAAAACGATTCATCAGAGATACACCAAACGACGTTTATGACAATTGTGTTCATTTGATGGGAGAGTTGACGCATTTAATTGATGGGGTGAGAGTCGATTTTCGACACAAGCATCAAGAAAAATTCAATTATCCGGATGAAAATTTCTCATTTGACTTTTTTGTTTGCAACTTGACGCTTCACAGGGTTATATTTCGACCCTGCCTCATTGAGGAATACAAACAGGACTAACCCAAGAATAATATTCACAGAAATATGATAAAGATGAATGAGAACGGGAGCAGATTCGTTCCCGAAACGTCCACCAAGATAAGTAGAGGTTTTATTCTTATTAAATATATTTGTATTTCCAAATTTTTTCAAAAACAAGGTGTCACTGACAAAAAGAGAAATTCTCTTTCAGGTATCTAAAGGTTTAACTTCAAGCGCAGTGACATTTTGTGGCAGATCACAAATCTGTCCTTACTACAAATATATTGCAATAATTTTTAATAACTTCTACTCTATTGGAACTACAACAAAATGAGAAAGCTAGCAATGACATTAAGCAAATTGAATCAGAAGACGTAGTTACATCCGACAAACTAACGATCGCAGAAATGTTTAACGAATATTTTAGTCAAGTAGGAACAAAACTAGCACAAAAAATAAACAAGCCGCAAGAAACATATCGAAGTACGAGACTCCAGAATTCAATATACCTAGAAGAAACAAATAAGAAAGAGATAGAAAAAATTATAAGTGAACTGAAGCCTAACAAAGCACCAGGACTAGATAATATAGGAGCTGAAACTTTAAAAAAAAACATTGATTTCATTGCAGAGCCCCTCACCTATCTTGTTAATAAAATAATACGAACTGGTATCTTCCCAAACGTTCTAAAAGTTGCTGTAATAAAACCCCTATACAAATCCGGAAAAAAAACAGAACTATCAAACTATAGGCCTATTTCTTTATTATCCACACTAAGTAAAATCATTGAAAAAGTATTGAAAGAGAGATTCGTATTATTCATAAAGAAATACGGACTTATATCAGATAACCAGTTTGGTTTCATGGAAGGCAGGTCGACGCAGGATGCAATTGCCAACCTAACTAAAAAAATATATACTGCAATGGACTCGAAGCTATCGGCAATTTGCATCTTCGTTGACCTCGCCAAGGCTTTTGATACCGTTAGCCATCCAGATCTATTAGAAAATCTGGAAAATATAGGGTTCAGAGGCATTGCATATGACCTGATGAAAAGTTATTTGACTGATCGTACCCAGTGTGTTAAAATCGAAGAAGTAATTAGTCAAAAAAGGGAAGTATCATATGGAGTACCGCAAGGAACGGTGCTAGGGCCAATTCTGTTCATTTTATATGTAAACTCGCTCTTCAACTTACCAATTCATGGTGAAATAACAGCGTTTGCAGACGATACAGCCATATTTTTTGAAGATCAAAACTGGGACAATCTGAAACGAAAAGTGAGCAAGTCATTCATTATAATACAGAAATTCTTCGATAGTAAATTGTTGACTATTAATTTGAAAAAAACAGTGTACCTACCTTTTACTAGCTACGAGCCAAACTTACCGGATTTCAGTAGCATTGATATTCCATACAACGATCAAATATTAACGTTGAACAGTGCTCGGACAGTTAAATACTTAGGAATCGTACTAGATAGACACTTGAAGTGGAATGAGCATATTAATATACTCGTAAGAAAACTCCGCTACTTCCTGGCAAAATTTAAGTATCTTAGAAAGTACTTCGATATACAACACCTCAAAATTATGTATTTTGCCCTGATACATACCCACTTGATGTATGGCATCATTGCTTGGGGTGGTGTTATGAACTGTCATCTGAAAAATCTCGCAGTAATACAGAAGTGGATATTGAAAATCATTTTACGGAGAGGTTACACTCATCCAAGCGATGATCTGTACATCGAAAGTGGAATAATGGACATTCGTCAAATTTTTTTTCTCGCCCTTATGATTTATCAGCGAAAAAATCTAATGCTTAGTCAAAAAGTATGCCATCCTCATAACACACGATTCAAAATAGGAGCCGTGACAGTCCCAAGAACGTACAAAACTATTGGTCAAAGGTGCCACGCATTTCTTGCTCCTAGGCTATACAATAACTTACCTCCTCTCCTCAAAAATTTAAACTCCATCACTCTTTTCAAGTCTAAACTTAAGACCTGGATTCTGCAAACACCTAGATATACAATTGAGAAACAAATCGATATGAAAAATAACTAGAAATATCAATCGCATTGTGGTTTCTTGATAGTCATTCATTATAAAAACTTATCTCACTAACTTGTTTATACCTTAGCTTAGATTTCTGGGTGTGTTTGTGTGTGTGATAGAAATTGTGTCAGTGTCTGTGTGTAAAAACAGTCGTAATTATTATTTATTATTATTATATTATTACCATAGTTATTATTTATATTTTGGAGTACAAACAATAGAAAGATCACATAGGATGATAAACATTTTCAAAGTACCCATGCGCAGGTTTACCTTTTTGGGTTTTTGTATTTATTTACCCTTTTGTTGGATTGCTGTTGTATTGAAAGCATTATTGTAAAAAAAATAATTCTGTGGTGAATAAATTTATTATTATATAGAAAGTTGAATGGATATTGTTTCAGAGAAATTCCAGAAGATGGCAGTACTAGTTTTCAGATCAGAGATGAAAATCAGATATAATTAATGTTTGCCAGAATTTGAAACTTCATGGAGCTTCTTATATCAAAGAGCTTACGAAATACAAAAATGTATACTGAATTTGATTCAGTTCAATATATCTCAGTCAATCAGGAGATATGAAATTACTTTTCTCTCATGTATACAAGGTGATTGTTCCGGAAAGGAGGCACCTTGAATATCTCAGACATAATATGAAGTTCTCAGAATAGGTATCATTGAGATAGGTGTCATTATGTAGGTCATTACATCTGGAAATTCTGCAGAATGTGCGTAGGAGTCAAAAATATTCGTTCAATAAAAATTGTCGTCTTGTGGGCTTTTTTTAAAAACCTCTTCTGTGAGGTATTCAGGGTAAGTATTTTTCAAGTTTTTACCCTGTACATTCATTCCATCAAAAATATTCGCAATCTAAATTCAAATTTCCAAGTAAACATTCAGTCGAGAAAATTAAGATTAGGTTAATATCTCAGAAAATAATATGAGTTTCTAATTTTTTCAATCAGACAGGTCATGGAGGAAGCAAACACAATGATGTGAGTACACTACATTTTTATTGAATCAATATATAAAATCGAAAAAACTCAATATATAATAAACCATGTGACTACCATAATATCTTATTTGGTAATCCTGAAACATACGATTGATAGAATATACACTTTGGTGAATTCTAGGAAAAACTTATTCATTGGGTACAATAACTAAAATGGATTGTTGATACAAATAACTATCAGTATGAATGAGCAAGTAATAGAGCTTTTATTACATGTTTGGCATACATAAATAACAAGTTTTCCAAGTTTTGGCTTTCGAAATTCCAGCCCATTCACTTCCAAGCAAATTCGTTTTCTAAATCATATTCTCTTGTTATTTCTGTATTTCGACATTATATCAAATAACATATCTCCTCAATGCTCGATTGAGTCTGAGTAAACCTCCTTAAATCTAACATCTTCACTTCCTAACACATAATCAGCCTCGACAAATTACATTATCTCTTAATACATATCACGTATTTCATTCGTTCTACGAATAAAAAAAATGCAGACATCTACTATTCATTCACTATTGACGGGAATCTGGAGAAATATGACTGCTTTCCTCGGTTCACACTGACATTTCTATAGATTAGGGAGGTTACTAGTGAATAATCAATGATAACATTCACTACGAAAAACACTAATTGCTTCATAATCAACACTCACAACACTCCAAAACATATTTGACATATTCAAATTATATTATGTTCTCTCATCTTCGAAATTGCACCGAATTCCTGAATTGAAAAATTGAGAAACTTATGACGTAATTTTAAATTTACAGTATGAGATCTATATCGATCTGGAAAGTACTAGGTGTCACAGAAATTTGGTTCCAACTGCAAATTTTCTCAAATATTTTGTATGCAATTCAAATTACCACTCTCAGCTCTATCCTTGATTCGTTTGCGCGTACACCGAGTGAATTTCGAGTCCATGTCAATGTGAACAAAGTGTTTGAAATGTGATAAAAAAAATTACATATCGACTGCCAGTTGATAACGACTTTCGAAAAGCCTTTTGGCACTGAAAGGACGGACAACCAAATTGAAATGTTACTGCACAAAAACACTACAAACACTCAACACCTATGAATACATAATATACAATGTGTACCAGAATTAATGTTCGAAACTGCCTCGAATTCAAATCTTTCAGACTTGGTCTGAAGATGATTTTGAATTATTCAAAAACCATTAGTACTTATAGTACTCATTATCTCAATCAACTTGTTGAGCATTATTACAGTGTTTGTATTCCTCATAGACCTATATCATTGAACTTTTGATCTTATCATCATACTTTCATTAGAATATACTTCTCTGAGGTTTAGGATCGATTTTGGGACACCCCGTATCCAAAGTAAAGATATAATCCAATATTTTTCGAAGATCGAGCCAGAATCTCAGTTTCAGTTAATATCTCTTCTGTAACATACTGTATATTCGAGACAAAATCTTTGTTTGAAAAACCTATAAAGTTTCTGTTTTTAGCAGAAAAATGAATTAACCATAATAATTTTTTGTCGATCAACATCACCTGGATTTGCTTGATATGTTGCAGGAATAATTCAGTCTATATGTGTTAATGTAACACATGAAAAATGTTATTCGCGATACATCCAAGCTTCCGAGAGAAAATTATCTTTATATTTGCATATTGAAAATATCAATGATTCTCACCCTGAGTGAAAAATCAAGATCGAGATATTGTTTTATAAATATTGAATTTCTATTCCTGTGAAGTTCGATTTGATTAATTATATCTATTCACCTATATATTTTTTCCAAGGAAAAAAATAATTTTACTAGCAAATTCAGTTCCAGAATTGTGTGATATTGCAAACAAAAACGAATCATGTTGATGTTATGAAATACCGAAATATCGTTTCATGTTGGGGTGACAATCAAAGTTATTAGAAAGAAATATTTCTACAGAGTATACAAATTTGCTTCTCACCATTGGTATCTCGAGGAAGTTGAAAAATTTCAAGTGGTTTGGGAGTTATTGTGACAAAACTGAAATTTCACTCATATTTATTTTTCATTGATTCGTTTCTTCACGACTGAGATCTTGAAAACATCCTTATTTGGAGAAATTCGTTGATGAGAAATGGTTGGATTTCAAATGCATTGGTTATGGATGAAATGATAATGAGAATGTTTCGTATCATCTTCCCGAACACGAAGAAATCGAAGAGATTCTTCGAAATTTCAATTCTTTCAAAATATCTTCCGAAACGATTAATTTTTTCAAGCTTCCTTCGTCATATCTTGTATGCTGTTTACATTGAGTAAGGATAGGTACAATAAATTCATTTTATAACTCTATCTGAGTGTTTTGCAATGATGCAAATAATTGATATATTGAAAAATTGGTGGATATTTAACGAGTATTGGATCTTGAATTTCTGAAACATTCGAGAATTGGCATCTATGTTCCAAAATAGTACGACTACATCAGCTACCTTAAAATAGGCATTCAGCGTATATAAATAAGGAATCATGCACTTATCTATCTATAACACCCTGTGTGAACCCGAAGAATGAAACGAAATAGTAGATAGTTTTCATTTGACTTCCTCATGTTATTTTATTTTAGAATCATTCATACATCCCCTTCATGATATGATTAGGATTCATGTATAGGGTAATTAACTATTTTTTCTCCAATAAACTCTTTATTATAAAAAAATTGTAGGATTTCGTCTAATACTACTTCACATACTACAAAAATTGTGTTTTTTCGAACACGCTGTAACTGGAAAACTGCTGGTCTTTGGTAAGAAGTTCATGAGAACTTTTTTTTTATTTTTCTAGCAATGAACTTACCTCTATTGTTTTTCTACGATACTGTCTTCATCACTATTTTTCAATCATGTCTTCACTACAAATATATTGAAACAATCATCATAGTTTTATTTCTGTTGCAAGATACGGAGAGAAAAAATTAAAAAATCTTTAGAATTGTGAAGGATATGTTGTTTTCAAAACTATGCGCAAATATCTCATTGTTGAACACGAACATTATAGGTTTTCCTTTCGTGTTGTCAACAGATAAAAAAATGAGGTTATACTCTAATTTCTAGACAGATCTGATTGAGTAAAATCATAGGCGAATAAAGGATTGTTTACATAAGAATACAGAAAATGGTGTATTATTATAACATCAGAGAAAGTAAGCAATCTGAATGAGTTCGTGAATTTTTCACGAAGTGCAACCCCCTGGAGTGAGATCTGATCATGCAGTCGGTAACAAGAACAAATTGGCCCAGGAAATCAAATATGGTCAGTTACTTTCTCAAGCATCCTATAATATTTTGTTTGTAGAGTTACATGAAGTTTGTTGTGGTCGAATCTATGACGTCGTGACTCAAATTCAATGTGAATTGGCTATCGAATGTTTCCAGAGTCCCCGCGAGGTCAAAGTCTGCCATCATGGGCGTGCATCGCTCAATAATTTCAGGTATTTTGTTTATATTCTTTTTGTATCTCACTTGGTTTACACTTGATTTGGTGAGGACAACCCAGTGAACATATATCTGTATTCTTAAATAAACCACCCTGTTTACGAAAATTTTGAGAAATCATGTTCGTTCTTGTGGCATAAAGAGGTGCATAATTGATTTTTCTTGTAGCATTACGGACCAAAATATTCGAAATTCTACAACTTCATCGATGAACTATTTGTATGGTTAACACACAGTGTTTCATATAGCGGAAAAATACGGAATTATTCCTGAGAGAAAACCGCCGGCCAGTTTCGTTTCGTGTTCACACAGCGCGTACAGTGTGTCTGAAAGAAGGGTAAGGTCTTTTATCGCCGTTAAACGAGGTTGTTCGCTGCGTGGCTACAGATGGGCGGGTCATCCTGTCTCGTCAGAGGGCAGCACTATCGACACCGACTTCCTGGAACCCTCCCGATGCACGGGCACTTGCTCGAAGTGCGAGTCCACCAGTCTCTCTTCGTCAGGCACGTGGACTTGGTTCGGACTTCTGCAACAGGGAATTTATTAAACCACATCTTATAATATGAAAAATATCTTTATTATTTTATATATTTTCTTGTCCCGAAATATCTTGTATTATTATCATAAAATGATTATCAGCTCATTTCTAGGAACTCCCACAATTTCCCTTAAATTCCCAAAATTTCCCACAAATTTCCACGAATATGTCAACTGGTGAAGTTAACTAAATGAAAATAAACTGGAAACAGTGCGACAGTGAACCCAACCTCAGCAGTTTTATGGACTGAGGAATCAAACCAGGGCCTCTCGAACGGAGGGTAATGAATTCTTAGTTTTTCGAACATTTTTGACTTTTGACCGCTATTTTTCATCGATTTATTATTCATTATGTCCCAGAGAACATTTCATATTATAAAATCTGAATAGTCCTGGAATGATTTACGCTTCGAGACATTTTGAATTGGATCTTGCAACACCGCTAACATCTGAAATATTGCTGAAAAGGCACGATTTGTGATGATCATAACAAAACTGTGATAGTGTTTATCTTTTGTCCGCACTGGTTAGACAACATACGTCACAGCTGGACGCAAATTGCTAATTGCAATAATTTTTAATATATTTAATTCGGAACGTTGTGATGTTCATTTTAGACTGCGAAAAGGTAACACATCGCACGAGAATAACCTGAACAAAACTTGGAAAACTCAAAAGAACATGTATTTGACCAATTTCAATATGAATAATAACGGGTAATAATAATAATAATGAAAGTTTATTCAGAATAATCACACGATGGATAAAATAAATAAATAAAAATTGGATGTCAATTGACATTGAAAAGTCATTCAATTACACGTTTTGTTTGTCGTCTTTGACAAGAATGACGTTTGAGAACTTCATTTTACACTATTTTTCATACAGAGCATAGCTGATTTATAATTTTAATCATAAAGAACAATGAAGAATAATTACAATTAGTCAAATCAGATTATTTTGAAAGAGTCACAATTAATTTGATTTCAGCCATCAAAAGTGAACTTGAACAAAGAAATTGGTTCCATTTCGTCAACACCATCACACAACAATAATTAACCCATTCGCGTGCATATTTTTTCCATTTAAATGACTATTCAATTTGATGAATTGATATAATAAATTTCGCCACAATACATTACATAATGAATGATTCCACTAAGTTGAAATGTTGATTTTTATTGTGGTGAATTCATGTGAAGTCATGTAGATTCAGTGAATCCTATTCTTCTGTTTTCTTCATCTTCAATTCTTGGAGAGGAATGATTTTGCAATATGGGAATTCAAATCAGCTTGTATTTACATTTCGACAACTTTCCGGTATCATCTTATATATCAACAATGTGTTTGAGAATGATACCAAATGTATCCAATATGTTATAAAATGCTAGGAGTTTTTTGCTATAATCCTATTTATCGAAAATGAAATTCCATTAATTTGAGACGACTATACAGTATAATATCCACCTTGTTCTGTTTTCTGATGGCGCAACAGATCTTTTTCGAACGAGTTGTAGTACTGATATTTAATATAATTTATCGTTGATTGTTAAAAGGGTAATTTGATCCTCGGTATTTACCACTATGAATGAATCATTTTCATTCGATGGAATATGATATGAGGTGTTATAGTCGATATTGATATTCAGTGCTGTGCCAATTTCATCACAGGTACCGGGTGATACGTTATGAAGTATGAAACCCCATTAGTATTTTATTTCTGTGAGTAGAAGAAAAAAGGAGTTTCTATTATCGATTTGTCAAAAATATTCATTCTTCATAAGAGTTGGTGGGTTGTGATCAAACTGTACATAGGAGACAAGAAGAAAATGCACGATTTATATTTTGTGGATAGAAAGGAATATATCGAAAATAATAATATGAGTTACTAGATCATTTGGAAGAGAACCATAAATAATGGGATCAATTTTTCGATTGCAGGCGGCTGCGGTTTCAATATGACAATTGCCTAATGTTATAATCAAATTTTATGAATCTGTCAACTTCTTGTAAACTTGGAATTTTGATGATATAAATGGGAGTTTTGTGCAACGCACAATCGATGATGAAAATGTTACCCTCACCAAAACCAAAAGATCATTCCAAAAATGTTTTATAGATATATATAGATGAGATGGGAAGTTTGTCGTAATATGAATTTACCTACTACCAATATGTAATGTGAAACTTTACGACACTGGTATGAGTTTCGTGATGGAATACTGGGTGAGATTGAATCTGTATTCGCTGATATTCGATTTTAGTTGACACCCTGTATTGTATACCTTTCGAAGTGGTCTGTAGCGGGAGGAGGCGTAGGAGTCCTGGATAGGGGGAAACTGGCCACCTCCCTACCCGCTGCTAGGGATCTGATTGACCCAAAGGGTTGGTCCGGAGACAGCTGGGCCACAGGAGCAACTATACCCCTAAAAATAAAAATAAAAAATATATAAATAAATTTTATCAACTGTCACTATTCATTTATTGATTCATTTATTGATTCATTTATTGATTCATTCATTGATTCATTCATTGATTTATTCATTAATTAATTGATTCATTGATTAATTTATTCATATTATCTATTCAATAATTTGTAATACTGTGTTTCTTAGCTTTTCTTCAGTATTGTAAATGACGTAAGTGCCTTTTTATACTAGGATTGTTTGAGGTTCGCATTTCACCAATCACAATCTTAGGGGTAGAACGCAGTTGCCAAGTTTTTTATAAAATCTACAAACTCATCACGTGTAATGAATAAGACATATTGAAATAGTTGCTCATAATGCTCAGTTATTTGACCCGGAATTCGAGAATAATCTAAGAGTAGCAATTACATAGTTTGTGGTCGATTTGCTATGTAGCAGAACAACATCGTTTAATATCCATTTCCCCAATATATAGCTGCTTATGTCACAACCACATTCATTGGAACTGAAGCAAAAGATAACCTCATTCATTTATCAGCTCTTTGTGGGATCTTCTCTCCTCGTTTCTAAAAAATGAAGTAGAAGTATTGAAATAATTCATCATCATTCCCCAAGTGTGGCTGATTTGATATTTGTTCATTTTCATTTTGAATTTGAGTTGGGAATTTGACTTTGACGAAAAGGAAGAAAAAAAATGAGTGCTGATTAGTCAGAGCCCAACTCCGAATGAAATATGTCTGTGAGATTCGAACAAATGATTAAAGTGTGTTCATTCTTCAGCCTGAAGTAACTTTTTTTTCGTGATTTGGCAACGCTGCCAGGTCTATCACTTGCGATCTGACGTCAAGCCACCCATAACTGATCGGTTCAAATTTGGCAGTTCCATTTGGTGTTCCGAAAACTTTTCATTTCGATGAATCTATGAGAAAAAATTGTGAGAAATATACACGAGTTAACTGAAAGTCTAATCTCTCGAAATACATCTCTCTTCAGCTGAATTTGATGATATAGTGGGTCAGGCTTGATGCGATTGTATATAACATCGCTATGTAATCTCTATGTAATCTCTATGTAATTGTGTAATCAGTGTCTCAAAATCATCATCAGTAGTAGCCACATTGTTCAAATGACTTTCTTATCTTGTCAGGTGATGATTGTCTTTGCGTGAGCGGTTGTGTGGTTGATATCGACCAGTTCTTGCCGATTTCCAAGAAGTTGTGGCCTTAAGAGTGCAATATATTCGCCGAATGCCAAACAAGATGCCAAACTTGGCAAGACAAAGGGAATAATAATAGTATTGCGTAGGGATAAGTTTAATAGGCCAGGATACAATTTATTTTCAATCGTTTAAAAATATGTATGTATTGTTATGTCACTATGTTGTCTATAACGTTTTGAAACAGACTTCTCACTATTATTTTCGTTCAATAAAATTCCAGGATTCGCTGTGTAAATCCATTAAATATTATTAGTATTATTCGAAAGTCTATGTTTCATACATCAAAGGCCAAAATTTACAATAAAATAGACGCCACAATCCCACAATTTAGAATGGTAGGTTTTTGGATTGCAAAAGTTTGAATTGAAGTGAGTGACTTGCAAACCAGGAATGAAGAACGGGTCCAGTGGCGTGCTTATAAAAAAATCTACTAATTTTCATCAATGGTACTGAAAATTGGCACCACTCAGTATGTCGTTCGGGATGATTATAGAATAAAAGTTCCCATCAAGAACTCCAAATATTTTCGAATGTCTTACCTACCTACAAAGTTATTCGAGAATCAAGCTAAATAGAAGATGATCGATCCCATTCAGAAACAAAAAGAATTGGGAATGATTTCCAGTCGTCTCAAACAACTATTGAAGCATTCTTTCGATTGAAATTATTTATATATCTGCGCGAATTCTAATCTAACTTCAAAGTAGAAAAAAAGAAAATATTGCAAATGTACAGCTCCCTTCAAAAATCCTATGAGACAGATGGTGTTGAATTTGAAAAACAGAAGAACTCTTGGATATACTTGGAAAAAATGATGGTGAGAATTTAAAATTTTCATATTGAAAAACACAGCAAATTTGTTTTCATTCCTCGTGGTCACACAGATTTATGTTACACCAAATGTAATCATATCAACATTTGCCCCATGGGAATCATTTATGACTTGTTTTTCGGAAATGTTGACGCATTTCATGATATGCTTCACTGTGTTTTCGTCTGGTCACCCTGTATGTAATTTCCTACGATAATGTCTGGATAAATTATCTCTAAACTTTGTCGGTGAGTATATGTTAGGTATTACACAGGCATGAAAACAAACATGGTGTTCGAAATGTATGTTTATAAGTTCATCTTAACGGGATATAAACTGGCTTGTTCGACTATTATTTATTTACATCCATCCATTAGGCTCGGATGGATACGTCGGAAAATGCATCAGAGGGGAAATAAATGAATAATATGAATAAACTAGCAGAGCGGATATGGAGTGTGTTTGAAACCAAACATGGTTTCTATCATCGTTATGATGATCGAGATCAAGAATTGTGTATCTTTGCTATGCATCTAGAAAGAGTTCCTTCATGTTTTTACTGAGTGAACTCGAAAGACTCATCAAAAATGTACGCTTGTACATACTTGCTGAGAATTCAACGTTGTCCTGCTGTGCACATCACAATTATTAGTTCTTCACCGTCAAACTAAAATTTTCCTTCAAATCTCTATATTATCGTGAAAAGTCTATTTTTAATTGCCGATAAAATCCGATTGCCCAAAACGCCATATTGGGGTCTTGGTCAATTATTATTTTTCTACATATCTAGAGGATATTCTTACAACGATTTATTATGAGGTTTTGGATACAGGTATCTAGGTTGAGCACTTAGAATCCATCCAGTTGTACTTGAATCTTGGATCTTTAAATTAGAAGGAAGTAGATATTTTGTGGGGATACAGTGAAGATTTCAATGAAACGCATCATCTTACATGAAGAAATGTTCTTCTATATCCACAAAGTTGAGAAATATGACTCAATTTCAGACATCATCTCGATCTTCAACATTTGAGAGGTATTCTTCTCAACTCAAAGTACTAATGCCTCTCTCAACAATATTTGTGCTATTTCATTCATGATTCAATTGTTCAAGAATTAGGCACATTTTATTTTTTAATTTTGCATTCAAGAAAAAAATTGTTTCGTTCGATTTCAGTATATTGGATTTGACATTATTGTTCATATAAAAGTGAGACACACTACATAGGGTGTTTCTATATTTTTTGGGACTTTCTATATTATCATAGAAATTTTAATAATTATTTCAATATATTTTCCAATATATTATGAGATTTTTCAGCTGATTTTGACTTTATATATCTTTTCTTCAGATTCTTTTTTCTTCATCCTTACTGATAGAGGTCTGCTACATGGTATATTGTGTACTGCGAATACAATTTTTCGATAATAGTTAGTAATAATTTTTTGGTTTTGTCTGAGTTATCTCATTGTATTTTCAGTCTTGAAATTACAGACAGTATTTACACCACATAGAGCTTCATGTTTTTCTGTTGATACTTATATCTGAAGTTAATCTGTTTATAACAAGGACTCTCTCATATTGTTATAGAGCTTCTCAGATCTGTTATGAATCCCAGTTAACAGGATTGTAAAATCTGACTATAAAACATGTCTCAGTAGTATGGTTTCTTCTGACATCAGATATCGATTCATAAAAAAAATATTTCAGGACCGAAACCAGGCGCTCTCATTGGATTATTATATAGTTTGCGATGAGTTGAGAATAGTGATCGACGAAAGCGATGTCAAGTGTTGACAACAAATAATGTCGAACCAAACTGACCAATTTGAATTTCACTGTTAACAAGAGCCAACTAGATGGTCTGCATTTAGGAAGCTCACGTTGGTGATACTGAAAAGACGTCTATAGCAAGCAACAAGCTTACACAGGCTGTCAAGATTGGTTTGTCAAAAGTTTAAAATATGAATCACAAGGATCACTTTGAAAGTAGATATTCAGTAACGAATGTTTTATTGACATCCAGAATGGTTGACTTCACGAACAAAGTGATTTAATTATTCCATGTACACGACGTTTCGACCTTCGTGAAAGGTTCAGTATCTTTTTTTTTTCTGAAATACCCTCCTTATTTTATGGCGATTGATGTCACTTTTAATGAGCTTCCATTTGAAGGCAAGTTATAGTACTTTAAGAACAGTGATTAAAAAGTTTTGAACTCAACTTTAATGGGAAATGTTAGAATTCGATGATACCAAAGATATCAACTATTTGAATATTATTTTTATCATAGGTATGTATTATACATAGACTAATTAGGATAATAAGTCTATGGTATTATAAGTATGTTGTGCACCGAGTGTTCGTATTTCGATGAACCCAGATAGAGAAATATCGTGACAATACGATAACTATTCAAAATATTATATCTTTTTTAGCACAGAAAGAGTTTGATAATCTCATTATCCGACTGATGATGAAATAGATAACGGATTGAGAGAGGAAATGCGGAATAGAACAGTTGAAATAGGCACAGGATGCCAACTTCCTTTTGCATCGGACGCTTCGAAACTGTTAGGAATACTAAGTAATGTCCAACCCAACAAAAAATTCTAGCTTGTATCAAAACCCATTATAGTCCGAGTAGACGAGTTCCTGTTCTTCAATCTTCTCCACTTTTTTGAAAAGGGCGTGACACACATTTCTACGTTCTTGATGGGTCAGCCTTTTTACACATTTTTGGCGGATGCGCGGTGCTTTCTTATTTTTTTTACGTTTTGACAACGATGTACAGAACACTGGTGGAGCTATTCTGCCTATTTGCCTATCTAATTCCTTCAACCAGAACTCTAACGTACAGCTAACTTGATAACAGCATTTTATTCAATTTAGCAGAAAAGCACTCATATGTTAGTTGTTAGATGGCGGTACAAAAAATGACAACAGAATCAGTATTACTGATAATTGCACAATCAGTGTTTTTGAAAATGCTGATTCAGAAGTAGTAATTTAGGTTACTTCTCAATTTTAGATCGAATTACATAATAACAATCTCAAAACGTTAACTTTTTGTACAGAAATCTGTAAAAATGTCACCATCTTCTGGGAAGTTTCATATTTATTAGGCCATTATAGCGGAAAATGGCGTTAGCGTTTTTGCCGAAACAAAACACCATCAGTGACTGCACCAGTGCTTTGTACATCCTTGTTTTGACCTATGCGTGACGCTTTCCTACGTTTTTGATGAATACGTTGAAGAAATTGAAAAGCGTCACATATCCGTTGACAAACCAGATTTTTCACGACTTGTCTCGTTTTCGACAGATGCGTGAATCTCTCATCACACTTTTTTGAATCCTTGATATTGTCAAGATATCATGTCCGCTCTTGAAGAAAATTGAGTTGATGATGGTTACTCAAAGTCAGAAAAACGACAACACCAAATCAATTATTTTCAAACGTTGGAGATATTTATTAATTTTTTTTTCAGAAAGAAATTCAGTTGAAAATCTGGTGATTCAGTTTATTTTCTCAAATAACTCAGGAAAAAAAATCGAAAAAAAAAAATCTCACCCGATCGAGCCAGACGTAACGAGAAACGGCAACGGTGTAGGACACTGGCTGTGGGGCGAGCTGGCTATGGAACTCCTCGTGCTGGACATCTGGCTGTGGGGGCACTGCGGGGGGCCCACGGCGATGGCGCCGGGGCCCCTTTTGCGTGGCCAGCATAAGCTGCAAGTGGTCCCTCGCTCCATCATGCCTGGTGAAAAATAATGAAAATCTCTTCAATCCAAGGTCGTCCCCGGAAAAATAAAATAACCCTCGCGTTTTTAGAGCAACGTTCCGATTTATCGTACCCACCACTATCATTCAGTTTTTGTTTTATTGGAATGGCGGGTCGTCATATTGAAGCATGTTCAACAAAAAAAAATATTCCATCAATCGAGGATACACACCAAAACTAGTTTCCTGGCATAACCGTTTTCATTTTTTTTTTTGAACTGCTAGAGTAATCGATCAGAAGTAATGCGAAAATTCCTCATTCATCACGACATACGTATCGACTATATCTGTATGTCATACTCATAGTTTCTGAGAGAGATAACGATACTCTTGTATACAGAAAAGAGCCGTTGGAATAAACATGAGAAGAAGAAAATTTACCTGCCAAATACCTAGACATGATGATACTCCCAGTTTGAATGGGTTTTTGGATATTGCTGTGATTTGAATTCTGCCTCTCAGAACGAATGATGCCGATTCATGATGTTTTTTATATGAGAACATCGTCACAAAGGTGGTTTCAGTTGGAAATTCGATACGATACCAGAATTTCAGAAGGAAATATTAAAATGGCGAAGACATGCAGGATTTTTCATCATTTGGCGAGACTTGGGGAGATATTTGTAAGATTTGTCGAAACCCGGTGGCGTCTCGTCAGGGTAGGCAGAGAGAGATTGGTGTTTATTTTTGAAAAATCCCAGAAGATTTTCAACAATTGAGAGATTTCTGGAAATTTTTTAGATTCATTAAGATTTGTCTAGATGTGTTATAGACTTTTCTTATCTCCTTCCTTCCGTGTAACAGAAACTGGGATTGGTGAATTAATCAAAGTCAGTGGTCACGTTTACAAGTGATTGAGAAAAGTTTTGAGAGCATATTTTCAAAAAAAAAATATCGACGAATTGAACAATTTGCATGATTGCTACCATCGATTGACAAGGCACAAAAAAACAAAATAATTCTGAATCGTTTCACTATGAGCTGTTTTTTATTCCCACAAAACATGTTTTTCTTTTGATTTTTTCTCATCCCTGACATGTTACGTACCTACTATTATGCGACAATGGATCATATCGTGGCCTTGAGAATTCATAATTATTCCTAACCGGTTTACGACGTAATTTGTCAAGAAATGACAAAGTTGGGAGACATAAGCCCATGGAAATCTCGGGTGGGCTTTTCGCGATAAATATCCATAAAACCATTCTGCGTGTCACGCCATGATAACTTTGTTACCAAACAGTGATAAATCACTATAACGAATTTACTTTATGCGGCATTGCTTTGTTTGGTCGATAATTCTGCCGAAATTCATGATAACCCACTGATTTTCACACGCTTACAAAGTTCGTTAAAACAATTCAACTCACTGGAACGGCAATTAAATAGATCATACGGAAACATCTTTGCTTCCCACTACTATTTTCTCTTCTCCCTTATATAAAAAAACATTTATTATGGTTAACAATACTTTACTACCCAGCAACACTTCAACTATAAATACAAATTTCTCCTAACGATCATAATAATTTTTTTCAACATATCTATGCGAAGATCAAATGTGCAGTTGAGAGAATCATTGATTATTCCAGGGAAAGGACATTCTTACATGATCAGTTGTCAAAATCTTATAAATTGATGCACTTATAGTTGATTAAACCTGTCAATTCTTTTATTTGGATTTTTTCAACTATTACCTAATGCTCATAGAAATTTGATTCAACTTTTAGTGAAAATCTATACGAATCAGATAAATCAAATGTGAATAGTATATCACAAACATTCAATGAAAAATATTGTGGCACTCGTTCTCTTGGAGTTCTCCTAGCTTTGCTTTCATCCTGCACATTTGGCAACATCGGTGAGAATACTATGTTTAATACCAACGCGTGATATGGTAATGCGAAAAAAATTTACGGCTATTTTATAGCACATTATGAGCCACCAATTTCGTTTGAAATGATTTATTTGCCTCATGAGCCTGCTATTTTTATACATTTTCGAAGCAATGCGACGTCATGGAGGAAACAATCCAACTTGGTGAATTATCAACTGTGTGTTGTATTTGCAAAAAATCGGCATGACTGAGGTGATCCTCAAGGATCTGTTCTCGGCCCCTTGCTAATTATATCATAGATAAATGTGTTGATGTTGCGCATTAGTTACTTTTACTGTGCGATATAATATGAATATAAACGAGTTAGATATAATTCTAGTTTTTTTAATTGGATCTAGTTTTATGTTCGTACATTTTGAACCCGTAAAATATCTTTATCCTCACACATTTTGCCACCATCTCGACAATTTCAGTACCATCGACATTTTTTCTACATATTCGACGTTAAATTCATCATTTTATAATGAAATTCTTCGGTCTATTTTAGTGAGAAGTATGCTTTTGGGGTTGTCATTTTTCCAAGACAATCTATTTGATCTGACCTTTCTATGTTCTTCAATTATCAAGATCAATATCAAGAATAATTTATAATGTTTTGATAAGAATGAGTCGATTTGATAGTGAATGCTTGGGTTGTTAATAGCATCAATTCATTCATCAGTTTCCACATCAATCATTCTCCTAGTTGTTATGCTTCATCAATATGTAAGTGTCGAGTATTTCATTATACAAATCGAGTACTTGGGTTCACGAATACCATTTTCATTAATTTTTTTCATAACCATATAACCATATATCAACAGTTCCATTAGGCTTGGTTAAGGGATGTACGTCAATTTCCTTCTATATCAAACTTATTTGCATGAGAACGTTAATGGTAATGGTATTATATGGTAATGATACCTCTTCTACATATAAATATTGTCGATAAAATAGCCGGCCTAAGTGATTTTTCATCAAATTGTTGAGTTGTATCGTGCTGGATACTGTTTTTTCTGAAATGATGAGATATGCCTTTGGATTTTCCTTTGGTAATAACGACAACGAAAGAGTCATTTGTGAAGTTAAACATACATATTAAAGAAAATAGGTGCCTGTTCTTATTTGGGTCTGAATTCTTTATGGAATAGAAATAGCGATTCCAAACGATTTACACAAATTCTTTTTCTTGTTTGAAATTGTTGAAATAAACTATATTTACTATCATTGAATGTACTGTTCGTAGCGATGCAAATGAAACAAGTTGATGAGGAAGTTTCAATTAACTTTGTAATCCGCTCAAATGAAACGAATTACGAAAGAACTTCGACCTTCAGGAGCGTACAAACCGACTACTGTGAATTCGTTTCCAGATGCTGGCGCTTATGATAAAGTGGACTACCAATTATGCAGAACGTGAATTAATCAACTAATGAAATTGCCACATTTATAAGCAGAACGAAAAAATAAGTTTTTGTGGTGAATGATTCATGAGCTGAACTACAGGAGTTTCCTTCAACTTTTTAGTAATCAGCGCAGTCGGTAGGAATATATGTTAGTTGATGACTACTGCCACAACTTTTACCTTTCCAATAGATTATATTAGTTTGGATCATATGAGCTTCATTCTATTGTAACTTTATGAAAAACTGTTATTGTTCAATTCATTCAATATGAGGATATTCAAGTATATTTTATAGAATAGTATGAGAATATTCTATAAGACTCTTTAGAGCCGCAGAAATGTTATGTTTGCAGTTTCTGTGTGTGTCAGGCGAAATCTAAAGACGAAAGATCTGAGGTAGACTTCCGAGGGAAACTCTGAATCTGATCTCACCTAACTTCTTGCTGCCAGTTATGGGGCTGAGGGGGTAGAAGTCCCCGTGGAGCGGACAGTGGAACCCGATGGTCTGTTCCCTCCTTCTCGCCCGCCTGGTCAAAACGCACAGTATGCAGCCGGCTACTAACATGAAGAACCCGACCACTATGCACGCCGGGCCCAGTATCCTCGAGTTGCCGGTGAAAGCGATCCGGGCCTCGTACCTGTCCGGCTCTTCGTCCTCACCTGGACCTCTATAAGACGCAGCTGGAACAAAAAAGAATGGCTCTGTAGAAGTGCCAACATACTGTTGAATATGAGTCTTAGTTTTTTTCTTGTGGTTGGTCACAGCCATCTCTATCTCACGAGCCATGGAGAAAGATATGTGGCAATGATGACTGATGATCCCCCAGAGATTATTTACTCTCAGTTCTATTTTTTTATGATAGGCCACAGCCATCTTTGTCTTTCGAGCCATGGTGAGAGATAATTGGCAACAGTGAACTGTGATCCCTTGAAGTTTATTCACTCTATGTCGAAGTTTTATCCAATTCCACGGTTCAGTTAGAATATTTTGTCAGTTCTCAATGAAGAGTTGATGTGATCCATGTGAAATATTTCAATAAGTGTCTGCAATAAACCAATAATTGAGGAAGGTGAAGAAAGAACAAGATATAGAAATGAAAACCATAAAAGCTGAGAAGTAGAGCCCTGATAGTTCTGCTATAAGTAATTATTCATAAACAAATGAATCATGGATGATAGACAAATCTGTATTACCAACCCAATAATAATAACAACGTGAGATTACAATAGAGGTGAGCAATTCAGATACAGTATAGGTGTGATTGAGTCATGGTCAAATCCTAAGAGATGTTGTATCGTATGAACTCATCTGGAGTTTTTGAGAGGCAGTTGGAAAAAGAAGGACTGGCTTCAAAAACAGTGGAGATAGGTGTCACGATTGATGCGAAATAATGGAATCCCAAGCCAAGAGCAAAGGTGGAAGAGAATTGGCAATAATGTCGATGGTCCCCTGAAGTTTGTTTATTCTATGTCGGTGCTTGAAGTAAGTATTCGAATTCCATAGTTCAGTTTATTTTGTCGGTTTTTAATGACGAGTCTATGTGAAATATTATCAAAAGTATTTTCCAATAAACCAGTTATCGTAGAAATTGAAGACTGTTGAAGCTAGGAAGTTCAGAAATGATGATCGACTACAACAATTTCACATATTTTATGTGCGAAATAAATTGCTGACCGATATAGCAAGAGTTAGAACCTTGATAGTTCTAGTATAGGTATTAGTAAATGAATAATCATAAACGAGTGAATCATGGATGATAAACAAATCAATATTTACAACCCATAGAAATGGGAAGGTGAGTTTAATCTCAGAAAACTCGTTGACTACTACCGAGCGATATTGATGGTGATGGTGTTTTTGAAAAATTCTTTATATTGGAATGGATGTGACCATGGGTGGATGGGTGTAATTCTCCTCCTCTGGAGTTTCTGATATATGAACAAAATAAACGTTATTAACAAGTTCAAAATTCCATAGTTATCACATAATCTAGGTACAATTAAACTGCTTCGGAAATTCAGTGGATTGAGAGATGGCATAGTATGAAAAAGAAACTAATACGTAGTTTTCGATCGATTATTGTGGTAAAATTAGATAAACCTCGGTGAATTAATAATCATTCCGGACTATTAATAGTTTTTGGAAGGAAGAAAGACATCCGAATAGTCTATTTTTAGTTGCTTGTGACGGAATTCCCTTGGAGACATGTCCATTTATTACGCAAACAGTATTGATCGCTAGTGGGTGGGGGTGGAATCCAATAGAAATCAATCGAAAATTGATGTCTAGGGGGCCATAATGATGTTAGGATGATTTGAGTGAAATTCGCAAGGGACATCAAGCGGATGGTAGATCGTAGAAGAAATCCCAAGGCAGAAGCGAAATCATCTGCTTTTCACTCACGCGACAGTGGTCAATTTTTTGATTTGGTGTATTTTCAGGACTTAACCTACTTTGATATGATCTTATTATAAGTCACAGGTACAATCATTCTCCAGCTTTTTGTGGGATTTTCTCACCTCGTTTCTAAAAAATAAAGTAGAATTCATTTTTCAGCTTTTGATGGGATTTTCTCTCCTCGTTTCTAAAAAATAGAGTAGAAGTTATTAAAAATTATTGCAATATATTTGTAGTAAGGACAGATTTAGGATCTGTCCCAAAATGTCTCTGCGCTTGAAATTAAACTTTGGGACAGATCCTAAATCTGTCCTTACTACAAATATATTGCAATAATTTTTAATAACTTCTACTCTATTTTTTAGAAACGAGGAGAGAAAATCCCATCAAAAGCTGAAAAATGAATGTACCACCTCCTCGAAGAACTTACAGACAGTATTTAATAAAGTAGAAGTTATTAAAAATTATTTCAATATATTTGTAGTAAGAACAGATTTTTTGATCTGCCCCAAAATGTCACTGCGCTTGAAATGAAACCTTTAGATACCTGAAAGAGAAATTCTCTATTTGTCAGTGACACTTTGTTTGTGAAAAATTTATAAATACAAATATATTTAATAAGAATAAAACCTCTACTTATCTTGGTGGACGTTTCGGGAACGAATCTGCTCCCGTTCTCAACACAATTGAAACACTTTTCCTCGCGTGATTTTTCAATGTGCAGTTGGTTTTGAAACTAAAAAGTGACAATTTGGCAGACGGAGAAATTCTGGTTACACGGTGTGTTTTACTAATTGATATTGAGATTTCCATTTTCATATTTCAGTTTTCAGAAGTGGGTGCCAAGTTCTATCTATATCAACTGAACAAAAGGCAATATTATTGTCTCCGTTCAGGATAATCCAAGCAGACTCTTTGATTCACCGTTTTTAGTTGTTGTCTTCTTTTCGTATGATCTTAATATTACTCCAATCGGCCATATGTTGTGCATTTCCAGTAAGGATATGCTCAGCTAATTTTGATTTGTCAGTATATCTTTTCTTTATATTGTCCTCACTACAACTATATTGAGATAATTTTCAATAACTTCTACTTCATTTTTTAGAAACGAGGAGAGAAAATCCCACAAAAAGCTGGAAAATGAATGTACCGCTTCCTCGAAAAACCTACAGACAGTACACAGGTACAATGGTGAGAAGGAAGTGAATCGTTATTATTATCAACTGAGAAATTATAAAAGGTGAAATGTGGTGAGATATACGACAATGACCTTGCGGTTCAAGTTTGCCAGTCAAATTGCGATTGTATAACTCATCCAAACCACAAAAGTATGGGTATATTACGTGGTTACCTATTGTACACAATATATTCAAGATTCACTTTTTTCTACACGGTTATTACACTTTGGACCATATGATCATCATTTGTTGTTGATTTTAGAACCTATCACCATATTGCTAATTTCGATAATTACCTGATAAAATACCTGCTTCGCTGCTACTTCTCAGAAAGAATTTCATTGTCTTAGATTTGACGATATTAATGATGGAATAAACAAACAGTATTCGTATAGACAGAATTAATATTCAAACATCTTGTTTTTCAATTCCGTGATTTTTCTAAGGCTTTCTAGATTATAGGGAAAAATAAGAATTCAATGCTAATTAATCAATTGATTCGTTGAACAAAAACTTCACATGACAGAAAAAGTAGAAGAGATGGTCAGTTCCTCGTTCAAATCAATAAAAAGAAATTTCATGAGAAATTAACTGCAGACAATTTTTTCATCGCGAAATTATCGAAATCTAAAAAATCAATGGGAGCGACAACGTTGTACGGACGATTAATGATTTTGGAAGGGGCAAGTCAAATTTGAGCTTTCAAATTTCATATTTTCGTGAAGCAGTTCTCGAAATGCGCATCACATGATCGTTCCATGAGACAACGCCGTTGTTGGTGATACCAACCTATATAGAAATAGTGGTACCTGACATCATGTTGGGCATAGTACGATCCGCCTTCTCGGTGAAGATATAAGCATCAGTTTTTGTTGCAATGAAAATTCTTGCCAAATCATCATTCACAGTATCGACCTTTCTCTAGAGAAGAAGGCGGTATGTTATGGACTGGCCAGGAGGTTATATCTAACAGATCGTTGATGTAGAGCGAAAAGAAAGTTGGGTCCAAGACAGATTTTTGTGGTACAGCAGCTTTGAGAGTGATTGAATCAGTTTTGCTAGAAGATCTCGCATCCAAACTCGTTCAAATGCTTTGGAAATGTCTTCTGTTGATTTTGTCATATAGAAAAGGTTCATGTGAGAAATTCCTGAACTATATTGTCAGGACTGTGGCCCAATAATTGTCTACATAAATAGGTAACTCACAATGAATTCGACACGGTCTGGCCTAGCTTTACTCACCAGAAATCATTCATGAAATTTAGAACAGAGGCGTTATATGGAACAAGTCATCATTTTTAGATCACCTTGCGCAAATTTGTGATACACTTATGGTTCACTTCTGTCCTACAAGCGAGTATTGGATGACTACTGTGCGTCGTTATTGTATATATCAGATTTGAATAAAACCAATCAACTGCAGAAAATTGCAAAATCGCGGTATGAGGGTGATTCTGAAAACAAGTCGTGATACTCCTATTGTTCTAATGCATAATACACTACAATGGTATTCAGTCAAACTGAGACTATATTATTTCACAATACTTAATAATTTGGGTCCCACGTATTTCCATCCCTATATAGTTTTGCACAGAGATGTTCATAACCACTTCACAAGAAACCTCAAACTATAGAAAAACAATGAACTCCTTATTTTTCAAAGGATTCAACGAATTTAATCAACTACCAGTAAGAAACAGTAATTCACTGGTAAAGTTCAATAACAACATTAAAAACTATATACAGAATCAGTGACACCACAGTATTTATTTTTGTAGTCTTTTCTGTGTTTATTATTTCATAAGTACCTATCTGCAACACCATCTTGTAAATGTTTTTCTTTTTTTATATTTATATATTTTCATATTTGTAATTTTTATATTTGTACTTTTATATATATTTTGTGTATTATTACGATTATTATGTAATTACTTGTGATTTATGGTATTGCTGTGATTTATATGGGGAAATGGGGATCTGAGAATCTAGTACAGTTCAATGCAACTAAAACTCAAGCTTGTATGTTCACCAAGAAGGCTGATCACACAATGCCCAATTTGATGATGTCGGGTACCACCACTGTTCCTATGAGGTCGTCAATATCCATGCTGGGTGTCACCACCAACAGTGCTCTCTCATGGGACGATCATGTGAGGTCCATTGCGAAAACTGCTTCACAAAAACTTGGTTTTCTATTTCGTGCGAAGAGATACTTCACATCCCAGCAACTGCTTATGATCTACAAAGCACAAATTCGATCTGTCCTGCAGTACTGTTCACATGTTTGGAGCTCAGCCCCCAAACATACGCTTAAGCTCTTAGATTCAATTCAGAAGAGAGCTATTCGCCTAGTCGATGACACAACACTCACCAAATCATTGACCTCTCTAGATCATCGTAGAAAGGTCGGCGATCTTTGCCTTTTTTATAGGTACTTTCACGGTCGGTGCTCAGAGGAAATATCATCTATTATGTCACCACGCGCGATTTCTAGTAGACAAACCAGACGAGCTCAAGCTGGTCACCCCTACACTGTCAGGCTCGAGACCTGTCGAACATCGCTATACCAAGCATCATTCATCAATGGAACGGCAAAGTTGTGGAATTCTTCGCCTAGTGAAGTCTTTCCTGATGCTTACAACCTCCAAACATTCAAGAAAAATTCCAACACCTTCCTTCTCTCCTCCCAAAATTCCACCGCTGGCTAACACGATGTTCCTCGAACATTATAGGTTTCCCTTTCGTGTTGTCCACAGATAAAAAAAAAATAGTAATGATGTTTTAATTTCGTTTTATATTAGGATTTCTATATTGAATAAAGATCTATCTATCTATCTTATATTATATCATCAATATAATAATAATAATAACGACGTGTACGACTCATTCTCTCATTATCTGTGGACAACACGAAAGGGAAACCTATAATGTTCGAGGAACATCGTGTTAGTCAGCGGTGGATTTTCGGGAAAGAAGGAAGGTGTTGGTATTTTTCTTGAAAGTTTGGAGGTTCTGAGCATCAGGAAAGACTTCACTAGGTGGTACCATAATTTCGTGTGAATCCTTCTTACCGGTTAGAACGCATCCGACCAACAGGAACAAGAACCCGAATATGGGCAGGATGATCTGGCAGTTGGCGGCCACGACCACCCCCGCCACCATGAGGCCGCCCTCGATCTTTTCGACGCGCAGGCGGTCGAGAGGCGCTGGGCAGCGCAGCTTGCCGCCCCGCGCGGTGTTGCCGGATGTCTCGTTGGGCCTGGAAACAACGAAAATTAATCAGACTTGGAAATATGCAGTGTACAATCAGCGAGTGCGTTTGTGGTGACGATATACGGAGTGTTTAATCCAATTTGACTGATAAACATACAGGGCGTTCTCGAGGTTCGGTCATTTATTACAACAGTTTGACAGTTTGCAGAACTCGTGACGAGAAGTCAATTCACCAAAAATCGTTAATTTAGAAGTTGTCAAAAATAACTGATTTCATTGACAGGAGAATTACAAAATTAGTAAAAGCTCAGTTATTACTATAAATGTCTATAATATACCGATCAAAAGGCAGAATTCAAGTTCAAATCATGACACGTATAAGGCGTGGTTTGCACACACACAAACACGTGTCATTGATTTTTTTTCATCTTCAGTTCTTTTCTCACACACAGGGTGCAACAGAATTTTGCAGTGCAATGTGGATAGTATATAGTCTTATGTTGTTTCTACATTTTCTCTTCTTATTCAAGTGTTTATGAACAGTGAACAATGAATAGTGAAATTGAAGAATACTGGTGATTTCGTCAGTGAAGATAAAATCTCAGAAAGCACACAAAGAAATTAAGAAAATTCAAAAGGTCACTTGTGAATTGTCGTATGGATTAATTCAACCTTTTCCTACTGAAAAATAGATGATTACTTTGGGTTTATTCATTGTCGATTCCAGTAGAGATAAAAAATGTATTTCCAACCGTAGACCTACATATGGAATATGAAAATCGATCTGAATATCGTAAAATGGGCTGTCAATAACTTGTCCAATTTATTAATGGATTTGTATCCTTCTACGAATAATTTATTAGACACGTCATTTTCTCTGCTGTTTTTTATGATATTGGCAAAAAATGATTTCATAAAATGTTCTCATTATCTGCAATCTAGTAAAAAAAATGCATATTTTATATATAGGGTCGCTGATATGTATGGAAACGGTCGATTATTTCCTAAAGTAAGATAGCTAGCGAAAAATGTTAAGATACAAAAGTTGTAGGGTTTTTTTAAAATCCATTAAGCTAATGAAAAATCAAGTATACAGGATGAGTCAAAAAGTCAGGACAAAACAAAGTTGCTTTTTCTCTAATGGGACACCCTGTATATCATTCCACATTTCAATTCTGCTCGAAATTCTGAACAAAATTGATAGAGCGCATCATTTCCTAAATTCAACCGATTTCGAGATATCGAATTTTGAAAATAACTTTTTACTACTCTCAAATTTATTAAAGAAAAAGCACGAAATGATGCATATTTATTATGAAAGTCACAAAAGGTGGAGTATGTGGATATTATGATTACAATTTAATTATAATTTCCTTACAGAAAATAAAAAAAAGCATAATTGTTCAGGGTTGATTAAAATGCAATTAAAACAATAAAATGTATTTTTCAATGAATGTCCAGGATATTTAAAATTTTATGAAAACAATAGTTGAGACAGGAGGAAAAGAGAGAAAACAAGTTTTAATAAACAACAAATCTTTCTTTGAAATTCTATTTAATAAGGTGCTCAAAGTGATTACCATTTACCTCCTGACAGTAATGAACTCGCTGAACAAAATTTATTATCATTTACACTAAATGTATTTTTGACATGTGTTGTCAAGATCATCACTGACAAAAGAACGACGCGGCGTTGTTATGGAGCTGGAAACTTTCGAAGGTAACTTGATGGACTATGAACTTAATGGACTAACATTTTTAGATAATTTATTATAAGTTATTTTCAAAATTCGATATCTCGAAATCGGTTGAATTTAGGAAATGATGCGCTTCATCAATTTTGTTCAGAATTTCGAGCAGAATTGAAATGTGGAATAATATACAGGGTGTCCCATTAGAGAAAAAGCAACTTTGTTTCGTCCTAACTTTTTGACTCATCCTGTATACTTAATTTTTCATTAGCTCAATGGATTTTAAAGAAACCCTACAACTTTTGTATCCTAACATTTTTCGCTAGCTATCTTACTTTAGGAAATAATCGACCGTTTCCATACATATCAGCGACCCTGTATATAGTTCGCATCCATTTCTGCCGTTGTTGTTGTCTCACGTGTGTTTATACGTTTATTTGGCAAAATTCGCGATTATCTACCGTGAAAAGAACGAATCTGAGTAGAACCGGTGAGCTGTTTTCAAGTTTTCATTAGTTACACCATAACCTCAGTACCGTTACGCTTGTTCCTTTATTTGAGGTCAATGATATACGAGATTCGTTTCCTTTGTAGATGGATGATTTCTGATGGATTTGAACTCATTCAGATCAAAATTTGTGACAGGGTGATTCGACATAAATGTCCCTCCCTGTAACTTGGACATTTCTAAATCGATTCGAGATTATTGACATTTCACGGCGAGGTTTTATACATTGAATCAACATTTACAGGGATTCTCAAGGAAAGCTCCTAACTAGTAGTCGATTTTTAAAATGTAACACGATGTATTTGTTTTTCACATTTGGTTAGGATATCATCAACCTCTTTCCTGTGCTAATACGTTGCAGCCTACAGGACGTTCTAAAATGTCATGTCAATATTGGTTCATTTCATAATTGTAAGTTCAAATATGTGTTCTTTCAGTTACCTCGACTATCGTTACTTGAAAAAGAAATATCGTTTGAGGAACACCGGGTATATCACGTCATTGATGCCTTGTCTAGGTGCGATTGAAAGTCATTGTGTTTTATGAGAATATTTCACTTAATTGCATGTTTCTCTACTGTAATCATTACAGAATTCAATTCAAGCTTTCCTTTCTTGCTGGTGATTTTTTTTTCTGAATTTAATTGATGTTTGGCTACGGAAAATATTCAAATGCGAATAAACTTAGCCCGACACGATAAAATGTGTTCGGAATTGTTTTCCGTTGGTACTCTAGGTTGTTTTAATAATGGTGTTTTGTAACGCAACCAAAAAGGGCAAGGTCTAATAAATTCCTAGTTCAACAATGATGATACAACATCAAAATGATGTAAAACCAAATTATCTAGCTGGAAAAATGTATTGCGTCAGCAACATAACCGCAGATTCACATTTTTTCAATTTATCAGTACATCAAACTATACTGGGTGGCCCAGTGAAAACGAAACAAGGCCGATTCGACATGGTTATCGTTCTCAGAAAAAAACGCTCGAACCGATTTTTTTTTTCGAGGGGGAAATATTTTGCGCGTGTTTTCAACTTTCTCACTTTAAACCCCTCGGAGGGGTGATTTCTAACCCTTGAATCTCAAATGGGATAAGGGGTCAAGTGATACATCATTTTGAAGGTGATCGGAATCTTCCACCAACGCTTCCTTGTTTTTGGAATTCAATGCAGTAGTTCTCGAGAGCACACGTTTATGTGATGGAAAGTGACGTTTTTTTCCCCTTCACCACTATTTCTCATTTTGTAGTTGGTTCATTTAAGAAGTGCTTTATGTGGTTTTCTCGAAATCCTGTCCTATCCAACATTACATAAAGTATCATTTATTTCAATGTCAGTTTCTTGATCTCTCGGTGAAATGCATACCTTGTTTCGTTTCCATTGTGCCACCCTATATACTATATTCAAGTTGGGTGTATTTAAGTTGCTATTTTTTATCATTTTTGCAGCAATCAATCAATATAGTTTTCAAATCAACCTGGGGTCAAGTAATAATGTTGCTTTTGAAACAATCTTATCAATCCTCGTTTTATCACGAATTAGTCTTTTGAACCAGGTGCAGATTAATCTGGATACAATATTTTGAAATTCCGAATTTGTTGGACAATCTTTTGAATGAATCTCAACTTTCATCTTAATCTTCTGAATGCTCATTTGAAACCAGAAGGCGAATATATGTAATTCTTTCTCTGAAGTCATTGAAACAAAACCAGAGACGTAGTTATTCGTAAAGAAATATCAAATGGAGTTGATGAATAGTTTGAAAATATTGTAAAGCAAAGAAACCAACTTGATTGATTGATTCCATCGAAAATTCAATAATCGTTTATAATTTCATTAACATTTTTCACTACCTACCTAGTTCATTACTATTAGGTTGGAACATGAAGGTTAAAATAAACATTTGATTATCCTCAATTCCCACTAAATAGCTGTATCCTGTACAATCTGATAAACATGATAATAACGTGAAAAGTGAAACATCATGTAAGTAAACAAACAAAACCAGAAACTCGAACATTAAATTAACAGTCGCAGTCGAAAATGAGGATTCTGAGTTCCATCCACTGTGCGATGAAACAAAGGCAACTTAAGATAGTGAAAATAATCAGTGTCGTTTTAATGGGCCATGAATTATTTAGAATAAACATTTCTCTTTCACAGAAACCGACTGAAGTACAGTTGAGTATCGTTTGGATATTTTGCTCTCTCTCTCTACTTCTACTTTCACTCTGTGTATAAATTAAGTTCGTGCAAAAAACTACTCGAAGTGATCCATCCTACTTCAAAACCTTCTAGAGGTACACAGGGTGTTACAGAACTATGGGATCGAACTTCTAGGGGTTATTCAGTGTTGCACTGATCCCATAGTTGTTCAACACCCTGTATTCTCTGATATTTGGGTATTATTATCATTAATTTCGATTTTCTATAAAAAACTTCTTAAAAAGGGCTATTGTTCTGTTCTATATTCTGTCGCTATTCTGCCAGATAACAACCAAGTAATTTATCTGTAACTTGTTCTTTTCTAAAATGTTAACGCAATTCTCGATGATGATTCTATTTCCTTTTCGTCTGGCCACACTGTATGTACCATTCATGCGCCCTCTTTTTGTTTTGTTTGAGAGCTGAATTTACTCTCCAGCTAGTTTTTGTCGCAAAACTCTACAGGGGGTTATAAAACGGATTCATTCCTTTGTACGATGTTACCAAGGCTGAATTATATTAATCCCAATTGCATCCATCACGTGTTTCACGTTCTCTTTGTTCGTAGAAAGCACAATACCAAGACCTGAGCTTGACTAAGACCCATCCTGATATATTATGAGTCAGTCGTCTGTATTTCGTGTCCGAGTCGTTGGGGTGAATATATTCAAATAATTGACCTTGACATGATGGCATGCCGAAATTATAACTATGACTAACAATAACAAATCGTAAGGAAATCATTTCAGTTTAATCAAATATTTTATAATCAGAAAGTTCAACACATGAATCAGTTAGTCGAGTGCAATGCCTCGGGATTTTTCAACTCTTTCAATTCAGCAATTGATCAAGGACATCAGGTATTTGGAAGTGATTTTAATTGCAATCCTTCAAGGAAAAAAAGGAACCTTATCTAAGATCGGGACTATTGTCATGATTTCAATCCGAAGAAAGAGAAGGAAAGAGGGATCAAACATAACATCAGATCTTTTCGAGTGATTTTAATCCTACAAGGAAAGGAGAACCTACACCCCATCCTTACGTAAAGATTATTGATGCAATCATACGAGGAAAAAAGAACCTAATCTGAAATCAAAATTTTCGGAGTGATTCTTCCGAGAAAAATGAAACTTAGCCTATCACAGTCGTTTCCATAGTGGTTAAATCCTTCGAATGACCACGTAAACCATTCTCTGAGTGGTTACAATCCTTCAAGGAAAAAAGGAACCTAACCAAACCTAACTCCAGGATTTTTCAAGTGCTTGGTTTCATCTTATCACAACACGAAAGGAGAAATGTTCGAGGAACATCGTATGAGCCTATAGTGTAATGTTGGGAGAGGTTGAACTCCAAATATTGTTGACAACACGAAGGGGAAACCTATAATGTTCGAGGAACACCGTGTTAGCCAGCGGTGGAATTTTGGGAGAGAAGGAAGGTGTTGGAGTTTTTCTAGCGATGTTCGACAAGTCTCGAGTACTCCAAGACTAGTCGAATTAGCCCTTTGTAGTTGGTGAGCAGTTGCTGAGGTGTAAAGTACTTCTTCGAACGGAACAGGAATCTGATTTTTTGTGAAGCAGTTCTCGCAATGGACCTCACATGATTGTCCTATGACAATCCTGTTGGTGATGATACTAAGCATGGAAAAAAGATGTTCCAAGAGGAATCAGGATAAAAATGATGTCTCAGGAAATAGTGAACGACACTATATTAAGTACCTTCAATTGAAGAAACTCTCTGATCTCAATGTTCTTCCTTTTATCCAGGTAACAATGTGTATAATACCGTCGAAAATTAACAAATCCTAAGCAATAAAATTCACTCAAATTGTGAAAAATAAAGACAAGAATAATATCTGTTGGTTGATTCTTGGAGAAGAGGTTAACGTTCCTGGCATGAAGAGAAGATTTTGCATATGTGAAAGTTTCTCACGAATATGCATAACTGAAATCGCAAACGCTATAATCTCCGTATACAGAAACTCTGCAGACTCATAAAAACTTAATCATCCACCGGTTCTCACTGAATACAGGTATTCTCAAAAGATGCAAGCAATTTTTATGAATGAAGTAGAAAAATAGATTCTCAAGGAATAATTCGAATATACAATATCTCGAGGCAACGACATCGATTTGCGACAAAAAAAAAATGTTGGCAGCTGCTTGTAATTATCTTGGATTATTCAACGTTGAGTACACGGTGACGCGTTTTCACGAAATTATACAAAAATAAATCTGTGATATCGATATTCGAGATATTGTTATATTTGCCATTGCTTCAGTTGAGAGATGCGGCAATGATTTTCCTAGAAAAAAAAGCAAGGATATGTTGTCGGAAGGTGTGCTAACATCTTTGTCTGGATTATGGATTTCTCGAAGTGTTGATTATATACTAACACCTCTGGAATGCTGGCCATGCAATTCATGGAGATACCTTTTACTTTTTTTTTCAATATTGATTTGACTATTGACAGATCGCGAATTCGATCCAACATTCTATTCACTACCATATTAACTCATTATGAACTATCCAAAATTATTACCATTTGATGTATTCAATGAATGACTATTGTCAGAATTAATCATTTCTTTATGGAAGTTGCATGGCGGATATCGAAAAACTCAGATCATATCAGCGGAACTAATTACTTCACCCACCAATAAAAGGTAATGAAAATAAAGTCACTTCTCACTTTTTTAATGATCATTTCAACTGGCTGTATGTATATATGTGACCTTTAATCTGTCCAGTTATGTATGCACCCATTTTATATCAGTTTTTCTATTGTAGTTTTTCCAACCACTTAGTGCGATTACGTTAATAAATAAGGATTAAATTGCTCATGGTGGAGTTACAATAAATTTCCCTTGGAAGTATAAATTCAGTTCGAATCGAGTCTCGGAATCAGAAATTATTTAAGATTTCTATTTTTCTTATCAAATCATGAAATGAAACTATTATTTTTTCTGTATTATGCGTCAGTTTTAATTGAAAATAATCAACGAATTGGTAATGAATATGATCAAAGGAATAATGATGAAATAGATATGGAAAATTCTGTACATGAAATTGAACTCCAAAATATTCGAATGCGATGTTGAAAAGTAAGATAAGTGCGTTGACCTAAAATAGTAAATGTGGCAAACTGTTTTTCATGCCAATGTCCGACGACGAAAGTTGCTATCAAAAAGGAAAGCGGTTGCTATTGGCATTCACTGAAAACACACGAGGAAAAACATGAATTTTCAATTTCATTTCATACCTTTCGATAATTTTTATGAATTGAGAAATCGGGTTCGAGAACTTTCAGTTGTTTCTAGACGTATTGATGATTACAAAATCATTTGCGTTCAGTATAGGTATAGAATGGAGAATAAATAATGAGGTTCTTGAACTGATGATGAATTTATTAAAGAGAGAAAACGTTTCTGCTCATACACACAGGTCTGTTGCCACGGAAACCGACAATCAATTGATTCAATATTCATTTGTTCTCTTCCTATCCCATTAATGTCCAGTGGCGTACTGGTGAGTGACTTTTTCAGGAGATATGCATGGGAAATTATGTATATTGTGTTGTTTTGATCACTCAGAGTATTGATCTAAGAATACTTGGGATGCATCGTTATCGTATGACGAACACGAAATGAGTATTAGTGCGAGTTTTACACTGTATTTTTTCTACGGCTTCTTGCCGATCTTTGAGGGATTCGTAGGCTTTCCCATATTTTTCAATTGATAATTCTGCAGTGGACAAACGATTGTATTGGAATGTTTCGACCGATTTTCATTTTTCTTGGATGGACTTGTAGAAGATCCAGACCTTATTTAGTCTTCGATATAAGGATGAGTTTGGCACCAATAGCCAATAATATGTCTGGGAATGTAGAGAATTTCATGACTTAATATCCACATGATTCATTTCTGCAAATAGAATACAGGGAATACAGGGAATCTTCTCTGGATTCCAGCCAATATCGACGAGTTCATAAGAGACTCTGTCTCTTCATAAGGAAATTGCTCTTAAATTAGCTTCTATCTCATCATCATCCTGTATTGATTTTTCATAAAAGTATATAATTACCATATCAATGGTTAGTCAATATTATGCTCGGTTATTAAGTAAATAATAAACAATGAACTACTTCGCAAGAATGCCATCGAGAACAGTATGAGTTATTCTTATCATTATTCATGAGGTATTCCAAAAATTCATAGTAGGGACAACGGAGTATACATATTTCTCAATCATCTTTAGCATTCACAGTGTTTCATGAGTCTTCAGGTCTGTGCTCAGGGTAGATTTCTTGTATTGAAGGAAAGAGATAGTTCCGGAAACGTTTTTATGATTGAACAAATAAATATAAGATACGAAAAGTTGTATTTTGGATTGATAAATATTGCACTAGTTGCTCCGAACTAGTATGGTGTTACATTTAAAAACAAAACAGTGGTGTAAAATCATTCTTCAGAGCGCCACTTGAGGAACAAATAAATAAAATAACGAATATTGAGATAATAGCGGATAATAGAAAAATAGTGATTTTTCCGGAATTGATAAAAACTAAAAATCTTTGACACCCTTTGTATTTTCAAAAGTATTTACGTACTGTGGAAAAGGGTTCATGAGAAATATTTTATATTTTTCTCAATACGAATGAGGCACTTTGTATATTGTGCGCATACTATATGTACATTTTGTTTTCATCTTGTGACAACACAAAAGAAAATCCTCTAATGTTAGAGGAACATCTTGCCAGTCAGCGGTGGATGATGGGAGAAAAGGAAGGTATTGGAATTTTTCTTGAAAGTTTGGTGGTCGTGAGTATCAGGAAAGACCTCACTAGGCAAAGAGTTCCACAACTTTGCTCTTCTATTGATGAATGATGCTTGGTAATGAAAAGTTCGGTATATTTTGACCCTGACTATGGATGGATCTCCAGCCTGAACTCGTCTAGTTTATGTTATAATCGAATTGACAGAATAATGTAATGAGAATATGATATGAAAAAGAGGTGGATCAAGAGAGAAATGGTAAGGAAGAAGAATACTGAGGAATGATTGGAAAATTCTAATTGCTGATATCGAATATTTTCGACAGCTTTAAGAGTGAGAAGCTCTATCTAGCATTGTCCTGTTGATGACAGAACAACCGTACGAAACGTCGTACAAAAATCAGAAATTGCCATGATGATGATGGAATATAAAACGTACGAAACGTTCGAACGAAAATTTAGCGGTCAACGATCAAAACAATCAGACCAGGCGAGCACGGTCGAAGACATCGACAAAGAGAAAGGTGAGCAAAAGACGTTGACACCTACATTCGAACATACCAGGCCTGCTTGATGGCGTCGGCCTCCGAAGAGCTGGGCTGGCCGGGTTTCTGTCTGGAATGCTTCGAGATGAACGTCATTTTGACACTCGGAACCGACTACCTTCTGCGCGGCATGTTCACTTTTGACAGCTGTCAAACGTTTTGCGACCTGTGTCGACAACACGCGACCATCGACTGACCGTACGTGCGCCTCGACCGGTTGCAACCGACTGTCGATTTAAGAAAATGAGACAAACTGTTTTGGTGCGTTGCGCGCAGCGTTGCCAGCTCGGTACATTTCGCAGGAAAACTCGTGATTTGAGATTTCCCTCTTCTCCTCCCTAATCATTTTCTTTCATCTCGATTAGGTTTTAATTTTTCAGCACGTTTCACCCCTATAAAGTTAGCTCGATAGAAAATCTATGGAAGTAAGTTCAATAGTTGTGGGGAATTTTTCGTGGAAGAAAAAAATGCTTGCGACTTTTTTTCAATCAGTTATTAGTAATTTTCATGGGATATCCTGGAATCTGTGGAAATTTCGAGTATTTGGCATCACGGCACTCACATTTCAACCTCCAAAATAATTTGTCGGGCCCCTATTTTTTGATGGGGCGGTTCTGCTAACTCAAGATTGAGTTCGCAGAGCAAATTAACATAAAATAGCATCGCTGTTGTTATCAAAACTTGTCAAATTCCAGTTGAAGTGAAAACATTAGATATAACTGAGTTATTAGCAATTCTCAGGGAAACTATGGAAATTTCAAGAATTTGGCAACACGGCAGTCATATCTCGACTTCCACGAGAAGTTTTATGGATGAATCTTCTCTATGTTCTCTAGCAAATCATCCTTCATAACAAATGACGAAAACAATCTCGTTCATAACAATAGAATTCATTATAGAGATATCATATCCGTGTATCGTTTTTGAATTTTCACCGAACAACTGTTGAATGAGCAAAACATATTTGTCGCCAAATTAGTTTTTTTAAATGGGGCTTACTTATACGTCGCCTAAATGTACAGATTGTGACAGGAGTTCATGAATTTTAGCTTTTTCAAACACGATGGCACTGCATTGATATAGAATAAAATGATTTCCATGCATTTTTCAGAGGAAGTTCATTTGTACTACAGTACATGCCATCTTGTTGTCCAAAGAACAGCATATCACTGAGTTCCTTTTGGAATTATATTAAATATTTCCTCTGGCGGAAATTCTAACCTGTTAACAATAACCTCGACAATAACTCTATAGAACGATGTACAGAACACTGGTGGAGCTATTCTGCCTATTTGCCTATCTAATTTCTCTAACCAGAACTCTAACGTACAGCTAACTTGATAACAGCATTTTATTCGTAATAGCGGAAAATCACTCAAATGTCAGTTGTTAGATGGCGACACAAAAATGAAAACAAAATTGATAATTGCACAATCAGTGTTAGAAAAATGTTGATTCAGAAGTAGCAATTTAGGTTACTTCTCAATTTTAGAACGAACTACATAATTACAATCTCAAAACGTCAACTATTCGTACAGAAATCTGTCAAAAATGTCACCACCTTCTGGGAAGTTTCATAACTATTAGGCCATTATGGCGGAAAATGCCGTTAACGTTTTTGACGAAACAATACACGATCAGTGTTTCGTACATCGTTCTCTATAGATTGAAGCTCGCGAGAAATCTCATGCAAAGAGATCAATGAAATCCTTGTTTACGCTCTGATCGTAAAACACTTTCGAGCACTGACCTAGACTACAGTTTCGTAGATCGTCACTTATTTTTATCCAGCTATTTTCGTACCATTCCCGAGAGGAATTTCCCGCGGAGATTGAATCACAGCGATGAGTTTTCTGGAACGGGTTGATGACTAGTTCGCACACAATTCATCGAAAATGTATGATGAAAATAAACGTCAGGCACGAATATCACTGAGTGTTTTTTTTTTCTAAGGCAAATTGATTCGTATAACGGACGCTTGATAAGGAATCTGGAGTACTACTTACTGTTGATAAGAGCTTTAAACACTCGAGTTGTTGAGATGGTGGGTGTCATATTATCGCTGCAACTGCTGGAGGATGTTGTAATACGCAGTACAAGTACAGGCTTGTATAGACACGATATGGATAATTTTATTGAACGACGATCAGGATTATCATCTTGTTCTCTAGAGAATTTCCTTCGCCATTTCTATTCATTTTGACATTCTCTCACAATCTCAACAGTCACAAACCAAAGACAACTTGTATTGTATAAAGAGTGATTAATATAAGTGGGTACTTCGAATCAAAATGTCTCAAGTGCAATATGTGTGTCTGATATTTGCTTCTCTGATATAGTCGTTTGCATAGCTATTGATCATGTTATTTTGATCGATTGAACATAGCAGTGGATATTAGTATTTTTTTCGACAGCACGAAAGAAAATCGCACGAGGTATCATAATAGACCAAATTTCCAGATCATCAAATCAAGGAGCCTCAGCGTAAATGTTTGGGAGTGAAATTTCGAACATGTGGACAGTATCCAGGACAGATCGAATTTGCGTTCTGTATATCATAATGAATTGCTTGCGAGTTGCATACTATACTTTTTCTATGACAACATAATGAACGTTTAATTTAATTCATTTAAAACATTGCAAAAACTTTGAAAGAAAAAAAACTGATGATATTTCACTACTCTGAATTCGCCGCTAATGGGCTTTCTATCAGATTCAATGGATTTATCGATGTCATTTTGCTGTGGAGATCTTTTTTGACATTTTGAGTCTGTAGTCGTTAGACTGCTGCTTGAGGAATGCTTTCAGTTTCAAATATTTGGCTATATCTATATCATTGTAGATACAATGAGTCTTCTTCTTGTGACCACAAATCGGAACTTTCAATTTTTTGGCTTAGTCGCCAAAATAAGCCATAAAAAAGTTCTCGGAAAACATTGATACATACTTTTCGACGTGTCAGGTAATAAATTCAGTGTTGTTACCTTCGCTGCTTCTATTATGTTCGGAGGTGTCAAATCTATGTCAATATCACTATCAGTTTCCATTTTAATTGATAGTTTTTATACAGGGTCGCTGATATGTATGGAAACGGTCGATTATTTCCTAAAGTAAGATAGCTAGCGAAAAATGTTAGGATACAAAAGTTGTAGGGTTTTTCAAAATCCATTGAACTAATGAAAAATTAAGTATACAGGATGAGTCAAAAAGTCAGGACGAAACAAAGTTGCTTTTTCTCTAATGGGACACCCTGTATATTATTCCACATTTCAATTCTGCTCGAAATTCTGAACAAAATTGATAAAGCGCATCATTTCCTAAATTCAGCCGATTTCGAGATATCGAATTTTGAAAATAACTTATAATAAATTATCCAAAAATGTTAGTCCATTAAGTTCATAGTCCATCAAGTTACCTTTGAAAGTTTCCAGCTCCATAACAACGCCACGTCGTTCTTTTGTCTAACAGTGATGATCTTGACAACACATGTCAAAAAT